>SRSE01001060.1:0-125000 GCA_005024645.1 Planiliza haematocheilus
TCCCATCCACTAACATGGAGAAGGTGGAGCTTATGACCTATACTGCAGCCAGACACCAGGGGGAGCTCTAGTTGCTTTGGCTTCACTTTTGAGGAGCTATTCCCTTGTCTGTCTTTATACAGTCTATGGGCAGATACACAAAGACATACGGTCTATATACTATATATATTTAACATATGTTTGTACTTTTCCTGGACTTGAGTGCACTTCCAAGACAGTGGAGTATATTTCTTTCTGTGTAGGCGAAGTGTCTGTTGACAGCTGTAGCTTGGGTTGTTGCCATTGTTTTTTGTTTTTGTTTTATTGTTCATTTTTAGTTGTTGTGTCTTCCGGACATGGAAGGCTAATGGAAAACATTGAGCCAGAAGACCTTACCTGCACAGCCAACACTGGTAACATGCAGCATAGTTCAAATTTGGATTTTACGTTGTTACATGTTCAAATATGGCTACGTACACACACATTAACATGTCTCGTCAAACTAAATCATAGTCTTCCCCACTTGGATACAAAAAAACAAACAAAATTCTGTTCCACTAACCAATCCATTTGACAGAGCTTATTTGGTGTAAAGATTTCTTTCAGTACAAGGGTGAAACATATTTCAACAGACGTCAGTGTCAGCACTTTTCCCGTAGTCTATTTGTTAATTAGAAAATTCTCTCAAAAGATTCTAGACAGCAATGCAGCTGTATTGTATATGTCACAGAATTTGAAAAGCGGTCTTTTTCATTAGCCAGAGATGAGACAAGCCACTATATATTTGCTTTTCAAGACTCAGCATTGGACAGCGCTAAAGGAGCTTGCTATTATTATCATGATCACTCCTATCAGCTTAATTTTTGTGACTGGTTCATATCTCCCTTTGAATCCTTAAAATTGTTGTGCAGTCTTGCACCTACAGATTAGACTGATTGTAAGGGCAGACACTTTCTTTTACTTTCAAACTCAGAAACAGTTTCAACATGCATTCATCACCTTCAGACTCGACACTTAAGATATATGGGCTTCAGTTAATTGAATATGCCGCTGCTTGCCTTTTAACTTGCTCCAGTGAAAGAGACCACATTACTCTGACCTTCTCTGTTAGCTTTAAAAGCAGTTAGTTTTAGAATTGTTTAGAATTATTTTCAGATATAATTTCTTGTCTTTAAAGCTTTAGACTGGTACAAGTCTCTCCTTTCTCTCCATCTAACTTGTTTTAGTACATGGCATTCTATTAATTGGTACACTGTTTTAATGTGGTTAGTATGTCATTTCTTATTTTAGTGTAGTGACTACCGACTGTATATAAAAATAAGCCTGAGGAGAATCCTAATAATGGTTAAAAATAACATTTCTAGCTTGAAGGTTTTGTCAGATTATATCTAGGAGACACAAGGAGGCAGTATCTATATTACAAACTGTGTTAATTCATGTTGTACTAGTTGTATATAATATCTAAGTATAAAGGAAAGCAAGTGGAGTGCTTTCTTAGCTGTGGACTCAGCTAAAACCACCTGGCTTTTAGCTGAATGCACCTCGGGGATTGCTTGCTCCTTCTAAATCCCGGGAAAATAGCTTTCGAGCTGTCATCACCATCCTCATGTTTTTCTGTCTGTCCCCGGGTCCTCAGCACCTCCATTCTACACTCTGCACAGCTCTTCCAGCTCTTTCTTCTGCTATTTTAGGGCCTCAGGTGAAGGACTCAGAGGTGAATAGTTGGCATGTGGTCTTTGACTTGTCTACTTTCAGTCACTAAAATGATATCTATCTATCTATATCTATATCTAACATGACACATCACAGACACCTAGCAGGGAGTGCATTTTTTTCTGCTTGTTAACTGATTGTTAATAGTTTATTTTAGATGATTCTTGTTTGTGGTGGTAGAATTAACGTTATGACCAAGACACGTGTCAGATCCACTTACATTGACGATCTCACTCTGTCATATTGTGTTTCTCCATGCATGCTGTTCTCGTGAGGGGAGTGACAACAGTAAATGGAATTATATTCAGACACTTGCTTTGTCTGTCTGAGCTCCCTGCAGGATTTCCAGGGTCTGCTAAACCTGTTATGTTGCATCCATTTGAAATTCTTCAGGGAACGAAACCATCCACCTGCAACTTATGGAATTCCTCCCTAGTCAATCTTGTTTGCCCTTAGGGCAGTATTGAGGAATACAGGAAACGTGGGCGGAGATGCAGAAAAGTCATGCAACACAGAAACTGAACCACCTTATGGTCAATGTTGCCTTGAAAAGTTTGGGGTGTTTTTCTGGAGTTCAGAAACCCTGATCGGCTTTGAGTTGGTGACTTTTCAAAAAAACAACAACAAAAAAGATAGATGTAATGGGTGAAATCTAAGGACTGTACCATGCACAATTTACCTTTAATGAAGGATAAAGACCAAATAGGGATCCTGGACTGAGTGAGCAAGTGTGAAAAATATGGAAGCAACCATAATGAATGAGGGAAAGCAGCTGCCTGCAGATGAACTGTGTCAGATTGACGAGTCAGTGGGTGCAGTGCCTGGAATAGTGCAGTCTGCATATATACACATTAGCCAGGTAGTGCCCACAATGGAGATGACACCTAGTCAGCATTATCTGTGAGGGTAGATTAAACTAATCAGTTAGTCAAACTTTAAGCACGTCTCACCACATCAGGACTGTTGAGTTAGAGTACTCTGATTTAAATACATATTCTGGTGAAGTAGGCTACATAGTCTTTATGAAACTGAATTGAACTTTGCACCCTGTCAGCTGTTTAAACAGCTTCAGTCATATGATGTTCTTTTGTTTTTTGCTCTGATAATAACGGTGATGCTGCCCATGTTCTATTCCATATAGTAAAACATGCAGAGTACATTTTTCAACAGATCTTTCTGTGAATAAATAAATGCAGAGGCTTTTAATCATGTTGAATGAACAACTGGTTTAAGCTGCTAGAAAGTATTGGTAAGAATACCAACTATATGACTTCCTGACAGTTCTTAATTTATCAGCATTATGTTGCCCACATTTAAACCTAACCTATTGTTGCATAGTTGTTTCTCTCTATAACAGCTCATCAAAAACTCAAAATACCTGAAAGCCCAGACCAAGTAAGGTAAAATAACACAAACATCCTGCTCCTACCCAGAAATTGCTTTCATTTCTCCTAATATCTCTAGAGGACACACTGTAGAAAAATGGGTCTTTCACCTCCCCCTCTCTCTGAACTCTTCACAGTAAACCCCGTAATAACCTAGCTGTCAAAGCTAGCTTGAAATTAACATCTCTTCCAGGAAACAAAGATAGCATGAATGAAAAAAATACATCAAAAATGTGACAACAAGGATTAGTGGAACAATTTGGAATATTTCCAAGATATTACTCCTCGAATGTCACATGGTTAGACAGAGGAAGGCATTCGTTGGACATGTACAATAGAATAGGGAGACTGTTAAAATTTGTTGCATTGGATTATGTATGTTACACTGTGGAGGGTTGTTCTTTCCTGAGGGAGAAAAATAAATGTGATATATGCAGATACAGTGTATGTATGTGTCCTGTGGGTGTACAAAAAGGAGACTAACCTTGCAACAACAAACTCACCTTGAAGTACTTGATGATTTGTACTGATGAGAAAAAAATAACTAAATTAGGTGTATCTGGATATCTAGCAAGGCCATGTAGGGTCATGTGATTAATTGTGATGCAAAAAAGATAAATCCAAGCTAGGATTTCATCACACTGTAATATCTCTGGCACTTTCAAATCTCCAGTCAAATCTTTTAGTCCAACCTGCACCACCTACAGGCAAAAATCTGCTTAACATGTTACAGGTATATGTTGCTTTGTGTGTACTGCTTTGAGTAGTTATTCAGCATGACTACTAACACATTTATATGGCATGGACATCATGTATCATGTATCTGAAATAATGGCATCCATTACATGAGCTTTACATTTGCATATGGTATTAAAATCTTTTTAAGTTTTTTAATTTTATTTTATTAATTTTTTACTCAGTTAAAACATTAAATTTCTCTGCAGGTACTCCAGCTTTGTCCCACTGTCCAAAGACGTGCTGGTTAGGTTAACTTGTGATTCTAAATTGGCCGTAGGTGTGCATGTGAGCGTGATGGTTGTCTGTCTCTGTGTTAGCCCTGTGATAGACTTGTCCAGGGTGTACCCCCACCTCTCGCCCAATGACAGCTGGGATAGGCTCCAGCAGACCTGCGAACCTTCACAGGAACAAGCAGTTCCAGAAGATGAATGAATGCATAAATGAAATATTAAATCATCATTAATATGAAATATTCCTAGAAAAAAAAACTAAAAAGAAAATTATGGTCAGCTTTGCAATCTGCTAGTGGGACGGTCAGGAGATCGCCAAGTGAGAGTTTATTCTCAATAGAACAAGACAGAAGACGTATAACAGTGGATGTCTGTACAAATTTTCTCCACAAGATGATGGGTGCTACTCCTTAGAGGTGCCACTGGAAGTCCTGAAAGAGAGCTCCACAGTTCTTCTTGGAGACTTTGTAGACAGCACAGACAGATACATACAGAAACAGCCAGAGTGGGCCAAAGTTTCTTGTTGGATGTCTGTCCTAGCCACAGGCAGCCCATATGTGTAAGGATCTCCTGAACCCAACCACTTGATGAATGTGGAAGAGTCTGATTAAAATGTATCATCCATATCCTTGGCACAAGTTGCTGAAGTAGTGAAAATGCTTCTCTGGTGGTTCTGGTGGTTTAATAAGGTTGAGGTGGTTCTGACATCTGGTGAGGTACTGGACACTTCCCCTCTCAGCTTCACTGGGAACAGTAACTGAGGATTTTGATGTGGGAGATCTAACATTTATCATGTCTCTAAACCTCTTTGATTTTTGAATTTTTATTAAATGTTTTGAAATGTATTTTATGTTGTTGAGCATGTTTTAAGCTTCCAGTGAACTGAAGATTGGCAGGAGGAATGCTGTGTTGCCTATGAAGCCCACGTAATTTGCTGGACAGCCAACAGTTATATAGTAGCAATATAGTAGAAAGGCATACATTTGTATACACATCATGGCTGGACAGATTCTCTGCTATACAGAAAGTCAGAAATAATTTTAAATAGCCTTGATTACTGTAAGAGTTATTATCATCAATGTGAATAATATTCTTGTTATATTTATCCTTCATCCTGATTTCCTGGCTACTTGGGACCCACCATGGGAACATGACCTATTTTAGGTTGGTGTGCACTAGCTGACCCCAACTGCCCACTGGATACCACACTTGAAGCTGTTGTTTGGACATTGATGAGTGTCTTGCGTTGAGATCTTGGGTGAAGACCTTGGACTCCAAGATACACTATACTACCAAAAGTATTCGCTCACCCATTCAAATGATCAGAATCAGGTGTTCTAATCACTTGGCCTGGCCCCAGGTGTATAAATTCAAGCACTCAGGCATGCAGACTGTGAAACAAGACATTTGTGAAAGAATGGGCAGCTCTCAGGAGCTCAGTGAATTCCAGCGTGGAACTGTCATAGGATGCCACTTGTGCAACAAATCCAGTCGTGAAATTTCCTCGCTCCTAAATATTCCACAGTCAACTGTCAGCTCTATTATAACAAAATGGAAGCGTTTGGGAACAACAGCAACTCAGCCACGAAGTGGTAGGCCACGTAAAGTGACGGAGAGGGGTCAGCGGATGCTGAAGCGCATAGTGCAAAGAGGTCGCCGACTTTCTGCACAGTCAATTGCTACAGAGCTACAAACTTCATGTGACCTTCAGATTAGCCCAAGTACAGTACGCAGAGAGCTTCATGGAATGGGTTTCCATGGCCGAGCAGCTGCAGCCAAGCCACACATCACCAAGTGCAATGCAAGGCGTCGGATGCAATGGTGTAAAGCACGCCGCCACTGGCCTCTAGAGCAGTGGAGACGCGTTCTCTGGAGTGATGAATCACGCTTTTCCATCTGGCAATCTGATGGACGAGTCTGGGTTTGGAGGTTGCCAGGAGAACGGTACATTTCAGATTGCATTGTGCCAACTGTGAAATTTGGTGGAGGAGGAATTATGGTATGGGGTTGTTTTTCAGGAGCTGGGCTTGGCCCCTTAGTTCCAGTGAAAGGAACATTGAATGCTTCAGGATACCAAAACATTTTGGACAATTCCATGCTCCCAACCTTGTGGGAACAGTTTGGAGCGGGCCCCTTCCTCTTCCAACATGACTGTGCACCAGTGCACAAAGCAAGGTCCATAAAGACGTGGATGACAGAGTCTGGTGTGGATGAACTTGACTGGCCTGCACAGAGTCCTGACCTGAACCCGATAGAACACCTTTGGGATGAATTAGAGCGGAGACTGAGAGCCAGGCCTTCTCGACCAACATCAGTGTGTGACCTCACCAATGCGCTTTTGGAAGAATGGTCAAAAATTCCTATAAACACTCTCCTCAACCTTGTGGACAGTCTTCCCAGAAGAGTTGAAGCTGTAATAGCTGCAAAAGGTGGACCGACATCATATTGAATTCTATGAGTTAGGAATGGGATGGCACTTCAGTTCATAGAATGAGTAAAGGCAGGTGAGCGAATACTTTTGGTAATATAGTGTATGTCGTTGTGTTCCTGTAACCATTCCTGAACAATTTTTGCTTTGTGACGGGGCCCATTATCATGCTGAAAGAGGCAACTGCCATCAGGGAATAAGATCAAGGTTTTCCAGCAGAACATTGCCCAAAGCATCACTCTGCCTCTGCCGACTGGCCCTCTCCCCATAGTGCATCCTGGTGCTATGTGTTCCCCAAGTGATGCACATACACACAGACATTCCTGTGAGTCATCAGAGAAGGCTACCATTTTTCATTGCTCCATGGTCCATGCGCCCACTCTATGCACTTTTCCTCTTCGGTCAAGATGATAATACTACTAATAATTAAGAATACTAATTTATACTGCATCGATCCCACATGGAGAAATGATCTTTCTGCATTTGACAAATCTATTTTAACAGCTCCCCCACGGAAACTTTGACTGGTACAGTTAAACTGGATATGCTTTGACCCTCTTGTCAAGCCACCACACTTTTGCCCTTGTCAAACTTCCTCACATTCTTCCACTTGCCCAATTTTCCTGCTTCTGACATCAACTTTGAGGACAAAGTTTTAAACTCAAGATACTCCAGAGTTCATATATTCCACGGTTTGTGGTCTTGCTAAAACTCTGACAGCAAGTTTACATTTAGCCATTGCCCCTATCACTTTTTGTTATGTCTTATTATATTACCACATATTGTTTCCAGAACAGAGAAAACTTAATGTGGAGGTACAAGACAAGATACTAGATCATACATATACTGGATCACTAGATTGGATCATTGGAGCTATGTTTACCCAGGTAGTGCAGAGTTACATGTACATTATGTTACAATTGTCATTCATTCATTCATCTTCTGTAACCACTTGTTCCTGTGAAGGGTCGTGGGGGTTGGCCGGAGGCTCTCCAGTCTATCACAGGGCTAACACGGAGAGACAGACAACCATTCACACTCACATTCACATCTACAGCCAATTTAGAATCACCAATTAACCTAATGAGCATGTCTTTGGATGGTGTGAGGAAGCTGGAGTACCCGGAGAGAACCCACACAGACACAGAAAGGCCCAGTCGGACCGTGGTTTCATGGATTCCAACGCGGGACCTCTCGCTTTGAGGCGTCAGTGCTAACCACCTCACCACTGTGCCGCCCAATCAAAGACCAATGCTTATCTTATCTTAGCAGGTGAAAGGACAGTATGAAGACATGAAATCTTCTATCACTGCTGTCACTACTGAGAACAACAAATATTGTCTGTACAATAGATGAACTGTTCCATTTGTCCTATTTCATTTTAATGGGACATCCCTGCTTAGATGTTTGTAGTACAGACTGCTTTCTCTTTATTAACAAACATGTTAACATTTTATAACATGTCATGATCTGCAAACTTCTAAATTGCGCAGAGGATGCAGAATCTAATATGGTATTTCATGTTTATAAGCTCAGATTTTGCCACCAAGCACATCATTTCTAACATCAAAGCTGCTCTACATGAATAAAAGATCTTCCCCTCATGACTTGCCTTTGATCAAAAATTTGGTGGCATTCTCCTTATGTTTCCACAATGACGTGATATTATCCATAAGATTAGATCTCTAAAGGAACACTAAGCAGCCTATATTGAAAAAGTGAACAAGTAACCAGCAAAAAACATTTGACACTCCACAGTCATTTGTTAATTCAATTTGAAATGTTAACACTTGGAATTAGATGATGTGCAGATGCATTTCTTTCTTTGATGGTACCATTAAGTGCAAAAGTTGCATGATGTGTGTATCTGAGTATCCTCATGCTAATTGCAAACTGCCTGACATGTGGATTGTGAAGTTCAAATGTTTCCCTCATCTTGCTAGTAGATATTTCCCTACATAGAATATATTCTTATTTAGCTCGTATGGGTTTATTTATCTAATTGTGCAACAACAAAAGTGAAAGAATTTGAAATCATTTATGCATGATGCCCAATGTTCAGAGGAACCACAAGGTTAAAAACTTTTCTTGCAGAATTTAGCCATAATAAGTAACATAAAAAGAGACCATATTTAGGTTTCCCTTTTCTTATAATGGAACACGTTTTAAGTGTGTAAAGGTGTCTAAAGTCTCTGAACTTCCAGTAATGCCCAGTTGTCAGCTTAGTCTTTTCTTCTGTCTTCCTCACTATGTAACACGTTTACATAATGCCTGCATAGGCACCCATCTCCTTGAGATGAGCTGGGTAGAGCAAGGCAGGGGAATCACAAACAAAGTAGGAGAGTGGGAGAAGAGAGCAGCAGATTCATTTCATCCAAGGGTTAGAGAGGAAGAGACACAAAGTTAATGACATATCATAGTAGTATATGAGTGTACATACAGTAAAAGGGGGAAGAGCAGGGGTAAGGATAGGTTGTCAGTGCATCATGGGAGGTCTCCCAGCAGCCTAGACATTTAACAACAATTCTTTTTTGCCCACTGAAACCAAACCATAACTATTACAGTTAAAGACTGTGAGAAGCAACAAGTTGCCCCATACCACCTACGGACGAGGAGTCTTAATAAGCAGGTGACAACTTATGTATGTGTTGTACCCAGGAGCTTACAGCTGGTTTTACAGTGCAAGGCAACAACAATACCATAACCCAATAGCAACCTGTATGGTTGCACCACTATAACAAGTCTCTCCACAGTAGTCAGGAACATGGAGTCATATGAGGCAGACAGCAGTCTATTAGATGCAGCTGGGAACCGTGAAGTACTTCCTTAAGACGCTGCCCTTGAGAAACAGATGCCTAACCTTAAAAGTAGAGAGGAGAGGGTGTCTGCCTCTCAAATCCAAATGGGGAGCTCGTTCCACAGGAGAGGAGCCTGGACACAGAAGGCTCCCAGTTCGCTTTTTGAGACTCACAAGATGTTTGCACGTTGAGACTGAAGCAATCTAGTGGGGTAAAATGGTTCTGTTTGGCATTTAAGGTAAGACTCAATCTGGCCATTAAGTATGTGGAGAGGAGGATTTTAAATTTTATTTTATTTTACAAGGATTCTAAACGGAGTCAGTGAAGAGAAGCTAAGAATGGGGTCACATTAACTCTCTTGCTTATTCCTGTCAGAGGTCTGCATGCATCACTTTGGATGATGTGAAGGCTTTTTGGAGAGGTATCCGGACAACCTCATAATAATGAATAACATTACTCCACACTTGATGCAACAAATACGTGAATCTGTTTTTCAGCATTCATTTATACATAATTGTGACAATATTGTGGAGGTGAAAGAAGAGAGTCCTAGTCACTTGTTTTACATGTGAATTAAAGGACATGTCCTAGTGAAATATAAACCTAATGCTCCTTACAGTAGGACTGGAAGCAAATATAATGCCATCCAGAGTAGCTATTATTACAGAATGAATCCGTATGGTATATTGGGCCAAACAGAAAAAATGTTTTGTCTGAGTCTAGAAGGTTTAGGTTTAAACGTCTTCTAAATAAAGTTAGGTGTCAACTGTAGAGAAATAAACATTTTCTTATTAACATTGCCTAAGTGTCAAGCATAGAACCTTGCAGGACTCCATGGCTATTGTTTGATAAATGACATGGGCAAACTGTGAAACCAGTTTCATATGGTGCTTTTGATTTTATTGACACTTTCCAGGCTGGTAAGTAAACAGAGAAACAGTCCAAATATAAATTCTAAAGACTTTGTACTCATTGAAACGTCTTTTACAGTTGTGGAGAGGATGTCCTGAATTCTTTCTGTAATAGCTGTAATTTAATTAGTGAAGACACTAATGAAGTCATTATTAAAAAGAGATAAAGGAAGAGATGACTCAACGAAGATGCAATTCTCTGTCAGCCTGGAAACAGTGCTGAAATATTAGTGATGAAAAATATGCAGCCCTGGCATTACATTCTTTTGTGTGTTTGTTTTTACCTATATTCTGTGTTACTTGGGCTTCTTCTGAATTAGTGCAATGCTGCTTTTTTCCAGCATCGATGCTGTTTGCTTCAAAGAGCGCAGTCGAGAATTTGCTCCAGAGGTCAGACATTTCTTCTAGCTACATTCGTAAAGAGAGATGATGTGTTTCTGATCGAAAATACGTCCTAGACCATTTAAATGTTGCACAAACTTCTACCCAGTCTCCCAAAACTTTTTTGAAAAATTATGATTATGACTTAAATGTTTTTGGTACATTTAGCATGTGAACAACACAACACATTAGATGTGAAGGCTCTTAGTCAGTCGGGTCAGAGTACATCCCAAACACAAGATGAAAAAAAGGCAGCCAGGCATATTCCACCACTCAGCAATAAGCCCATGTATTTTATCCTTAAGAAACTTAAGAGCAAAAGAACACCATATACACAGTAATGCGTAGAGGTCACAGCATTTTGTTTTGAAGCTGCTTTTCTTCAGCTGGAACTGAGGCTTTAGTAAAAGTGGAGGGATTGATGAATAGGTCCGTCTACCAGACAGAACCTACTAGTGTGTGCTAGAAAGCTTTAAATAAGAGATGAATAGAAAACACATTCACATTCTCATGTCACCATCTGACAGATCTGAGATTCAGTTGCAAAGCTGATTAACTGGTATCCAAACAGAGGGCTGTAATCAAATTAAAAACTTAGTGTCATGATTCTCTCCCCCTCCACTCAGTCCCTACTTCCAGCTGAACGAAGAGCTGAAAGATAAAAACAGCTCTCTTTTATCAGTGCCATGTTTGCTACTTGGTTTGAACACCTGATAAAAGCAGTAATATTAGATAAAAGCTTAATAATAGTAATTGTATTACAGAATAATCCAATTCTAAAAGAGAGGGAGAGAGAAATGATTAGACATTTTCTGATTATGTCACCCAACCCACATATTCTTCTGATCTAGTTCACCGCATTTAGCTGCAGTAGAGTTTGGGGAAGAGGAATATTGTAGCTTTTACTCCAGCATATTATTATTTACAGAGAGTTTGTAGTTAAATTGCAAATTAAGGGCTCTACACACAGCAGGGAGCAGCTCCATGGTTTCTTAGCCTCACAGCTGGTATGCCCTCAGCACCAATTACAAACACCTTTTAATTAGGCACAGGCAGCTCGCACCCAGCAAGGAAGCTGTACATGAAAAAGCCCCCCTGAGTGTACTGTTGCATAGGGAAATCATGGTTGAATAAAATAACAGTCAAGGTTGTGTAGTTAAAATAAAATGACGCTGCACTCACCTGCACATGGGAGAAAAAATGTATAAACTGTTTTTGTTTTGTTTTTTCATTTGTGCTATAGTTTAGTCTAAGATAAAATAATCAATTTTACCCTATACCCTCAGATGTCATCTCTGAGGTTGATTTGCCTCCCCTAGTATACATTTCATTCCTGTAACTGTTTGTCCTCTGGAAGGTTGCGGGGTGCTGGAGCCTATCCCAGCTGTCGTTGGGTGAAAAGTGGGGTAATAAAATACATCAATAACTATTTAATGGGTAAAAAGTTAGAGGGGTTTAGTTACTATTGTAAATCATTTTGTAATTATGTTAGTGATGTGTGATTTGCTGTATCCATTTGTTTAAAAGATTCTGCTGGTGCGTATCCTCTAGTAATTTGTAATAAATGTTTGTCTGTGATCTTAACTCTGTGCCAGTTTTGGAAAAGGACCCAGGTGCGGGGCTGGTCAGGCACAAATGAACAAAAGTTAACAAAGGTTGGAGCAGAGTTCCAAAAAGAAACAAAGGAGTCTGCAGAATCTGTCTGGGGAATACTGGAGCTAGGGCTGCTCCTGTAGCAGAAAGGAGAAGGCAGGCCCATTAGGAATTATACAGGAATTCCAAAGTTGACAAAAAGTCGATGGCTGGTTCACAGGTAAATACCACAGAGGTAAACTGAAGAACTGGTTGAAAGAGTTGAAAGTTCTTAAACAGTGTTCCAGGCCTGATTGGATGATGAGAAGCAGGGGAGTTAGCAGCCCAGCCCCAGCGTACGGCCAGCAGCAGCAGCAGCAGCAGCAGCAGCAGCAGCAGCAGCAGCAGCAGCAGCTCTAATAAGCACATCTGAAGCAGGAAGGAGACACACAAAAACACAGTAATGCAGACCCACAGAGGGCGACAAGTGACACTGTGACTTGTGACAGTGACAGTGGGTGTGTTTTTATTTTTCCACTTTCTTCTGTCTCTTTCTCATTCAAGAGTCATGGAGGTGGTGCAGGAAATTATAAAGGAAACTTCAGACAGCGGCTTGGTGGAAATGATAGGAAGGCGTCAGTGCACATGAGGACCCAGTCACAGAAAAATCAAAGTCATCGGAAGAGCAAAATCTCAAAGGATGATAAGATGGATGGCATGGACGGCAGCACATTCTGATTCATTCAGCACACGGAACTGATTCTCCAACTGAATCAACAGAGCCTCATCACATCATATATGTATATATATATATATATAATTATTCTGAACCCAAATAAGTCTTGAAATCACAAAACACAGTGTTTGTTTATCCCGTATAAAGGACCAGGCACAACACGGACATAGGTGATAGGGGTGTACAAACACACACACTGACTCTATCTCTTAGATACTTGCACATTTAAAATAAATACAGTTAAAATATAGATATTCATTCATTCATCTTCTATACCCGTTTAATCCCGTTAAGGGTCACGGGGGTCTGCTGGGGCCTATCCCAGCTGTCAAAGTAGATATTTTAAAAATGTATTTTAAATATCCAAACTAATTTAAAAGGCAAAAAAAATTAACCAAAACCAGCAAGCTGGTTGCACAGGAAAAGCGACTGATAGCTCCAGGCTCTGGCTACCATTCGACTTTAGGAACCACATGTAAGTCTGCACTTTGCGAGCAAAGCACTCTATTGGGATAACATGGTATTATGAGGTCTTTAAGATTAGATGGAGCTTGGTCACTAAGGGCCTTGAATGAAAGGCGAAGGATTTTAAATTCAAATGTGGTTCATATAGGATGCCAATGGGGAGCTACAACTGGAGTAATATGAGCTGTCTTGCTAATTGCCGTCAGTGCTCTCACTGCAGCATTTTCGATGAGCTGGATGCTTTTTAGAGAGCCATGTGTCTGTAAAGCTTCTCTGTCATCCAGGTCATATATCCAAAAAAAAAAAAAAGGGTGAAACAAGGGTAGCTGGATTTGTTCAAATCTGCGGTCTTTAGAGCCCAGGAATTACTTGTCTGAGATACAAACCTTGGAGAAACTTATTCAGTGTTTGTGTAACATATTTGGGTTATCTGGCTTCAAAGATAAAACTGAATGTCATCTGCATAGCAATGAAATGTATTAAATGTTTCCTGCTTTTTATATGTTTTATTAGGTAACTGAGCAGATTTCTAAATATGATCACATTGAGATATTACCATCTAAAGTAAGATGACTGCCATAGCATAGTCAGGCCAGATTTTCCAATCACTTGTAAAGGATGAGTTAACAATTCGATATAACCCCAGTTGTGGCACTGCTTTTTTGTTTGTTTGTTTGTTTTCATTTTCCAAAACCTTTAAGACAAATTTCAAATGTCACCATGTCTTACACTCATTCAGCATTTAGCCCACTGCTCATTAATGTTGTAACATCTAAATTTGTAGTTTCACTTGAATAGTAATTACTTAAATGTTGGCAACATACTAAATGCATTGTGATCACACGTAAAAACCTGATTCAAATTATCCCATGCTCCTGTCTGGTGTTGCAGCAAATGCCATATTATAGTCTTTAGTTGTAGGACACTTAACATGTTTTGTCCACAGAGAGAGCGGTGCTTGCTTCAGGTGACCCATACCCTTTGTGGTGGTTGATCAAATAAGTTAAAACCTTTGGTGGCTGGGTGATAATGATCCTCATCTAATAAATATTTCAGTAGAAACACTGTGTAAAGCACTCTGAAATGTGGTTGTAGTCAATAATTTTACCCTGCTGAGGGCAGCAATACATCCGGTAACTCAAAACTAAAACAAATCCCTAAAAAGAAAGCGATCAGAAAATATATTTTTCTGCTTGCCTTTGAACAGAAAGTTCAGCTTCAAAGTCCTGTCAGATGGTTCCCTCAACAAGAACAGTTGAGTTCTTGTTGCATATACTGTCGATGTGAACTGACTTCTGAACTGACCAGGGAATGCCTGTGATGTTGATAAGAGAAATACGAATTTGAAGAATCTCCCTTCCAGGTACATTTAAAATTGAAATTAAGATTAAATATGTTAATCTATTGACAGCCCTAGTTTCTGTGCCTCAGGCTACCAGTCTCATCTTCCTTGTCCAAGTCAGTATATCCTCCTCATGCTAAAGCTTGCCACAGATTCTCTGCATTTCATCATATCCAATAAAACTTGTTACCAGGATGTCTCAGAGTACTGCTTTTAAACTGCCTCAAGGCAGCTTATTAGACGCATGCAACATTCTCAGAGTATACACTCAGAGTATACACATGTATACATATTAGGGTGACATAAATATCAAATGTGAAATGACTGGCCAGACTTGGAAAAAAATATGTTATTTCAGTTTAATTCAGCCACCTGAGACGCAGTGTGTTTAGACTTATTAGAAATGATATGATTATGTACTTCTTACTTCAACGAGGATTTTTTTTTAAAGCTTGTGAACTTCTTCAGAACCAAGACAACGTATCGTACTGTCAGTGGTTCTTTGACTATTTCCTGAGGAATTTTGACCTCAAGGTTTTTTTTTTTTTGTTTTTTTTTTGTGAAATAGATGGGCATCACACTAAATGACAGAGGGAAGAAGAAAGAGACAAGACCATCTAACTCATTACCACAAGCTCCCTTTCTAACCATGCTTTCTCTTCTTTTGGTGAGATAAGACCCTCATTAGTCTCTCTTATGGAAACTTAGGGGCTGGGTTGTTCAGTGTCAGCAGTGTTACGTCTGTAGTTAGGCTTTGAGAATGGTAACACACCAACCACAGTATGACCGCAAAAAGTCACTTGTCATACTAGGAAAGTTGTGGCGGGTAGGTCAGAGCCCTGAGTTAGTGTGTGCAGGGAGCAGAACAGGGAGAGGAGGTAGAGAGCTGAGCTTCCTGACAGCCTGGTGGATGAAGCTGTCCTTGAGTCTACTGGTCCCCACCCTGATGGCAGCAGACTGAGGAAGTTGTGTGACGGGGGCGGGGGATTGTCATGGAGGGAAGGGAGAGAGACACCAGTTATCTTCTCAGCTGCTCTCACTATGTGCTGCAGGATCTTACAGCAGGATGTGGTGCAGGCCACAGCAGTGCAGCTGTTCAGGATGCAATCAGTGGTGCCTTTGTATAATGTGTACATGATGGGGGCCGGGCTCTGGCTTTCCTCAGTTTGCAAAGGAAGCGGAGGCGCTATTGAGCCTTCTTTGCCAGTGATGCTGTGATGGTAGTCTAGGAAAGGTCCTCTGTGATGTGCACATCCAGGAACTTGGTGACAAGATTCATAGTAATAATTTACTAAATTTAGTTGCACCCGTTAAGAATAACCGATGTCCCACTCATCCTTTAAGGTAGTGTGCATTATTTGTGAACATAGTATAAAAGGGCACATACAGTATTAAGCTGTCACATAGATCTATCTTGAACTCAGTAACATTGCCACACTACATGTTTTTTAATAAGCATTTGCAGTGTTTATGAGTGTGTTTTGATTTGGCCACCAGGAACTACTAAGTACTATCTTGAAGTTCCTCCACACTGTCAGGGTGACATCTGCTCCTGAACACCTCACCATTGTTTCCTCCATGCAGCAGACATGGCCTGTCAAGACTCCTTAACACCCATTGCAAACTTGATCTTCAAACTCTGGGAACGTTCACCCGAATGACAGACCATGTATCATGATAAAACATGTTTGGTCGTAACGTTGCTGAGATCTAAATGTGTTTAACATGTATAACCATAAAGTGATCATTGAAACTCCTTTTGTTTGACCTGCAGAGTGTAATGACACAGTCTGAAGCCCTCTGCAGACAGAAATGAGAGTAAATCTCTCAACGGATAGCATTAGTATTATCAAGGGAGTGCAGCGAGATGATTTCCCCCTGTACACGGGTAATTTCAGTCAGTCAACCGGAAGGAGAAGTAATTTCCAGAGGGATTGAGATAAACCACCAACCTGACACTTTCTGCCTAACTCCAAATGCAATACGAACCAATTTGCTCAAAAGGCTCAGCGCCTGTCTTTCTTTATCCTCTTGGCTTTATTTCTCCCCTCTCTATCTTTGTCTCTTTTTCCTTTGCTTTTTAGTCTTTGTCTTTTTCTGTCTATTTTTTTTATTTGTCGTGCATTGGTTTTGAATGTTATAGCACCGTCAGACAGTTCAATTCCAAATAGGCAAGTGCCACCTGCTTGTTAGCAGAGTTATTCATCGCGCAGCCGCATGACATATGGGCTAGCTTACCATTAGCTGAAGTCTTAATGGTGTGATCCAGAGCAACTCTTTTGGTCCAGGCAGAAGTGACACCACAGTCAATCTTATTTGCCGCTAGTTCTTTGGTTTGGTGAGTTCCTCCATTTAGAGCACACTGCTCTGGACAAAAGAATGCAGATGAATACACCAGGAATATGAGAAATCAAAAGAAGCAGCACTACACAGCAGTATGTATTATGTTACGCTCTGGAATACAGGTTGAAATAATTGGTAACATTATTAGTATTTCATCAGAATGGGGAAAATATATAAATTTACAAATAACCATACCACGAAGAATAAACAGTTGTATAAGAATAAAATCCTTGTTCAAAGTTCAACAATGTGCATACATTCAGTATTGTTTTTGGACTTGTACAGTGTGAGATTTCTCCTGAGTCTCCAAATCCTTTAATGCTATGTACAGTAAATGATCCCAGTCACGCCAGTGACCCAAGTCAGTCAGTGACCTGTTGCTGATAAGTCTAATTAGCGAACTTAGCCTGTACTCTGTTGCCCTTTTCCTAAAAGCAGTTAATTAAATTCAAAGTGAGAATAAATCATTCCTAATCTGTGGTCCCAGTGGAAGCCCCTCAAGCTGGAGCATTGTTTTGCTTTTTGATAAAGAAGAATGCAAGTAGTAAAAGAAAACCCAGCCACATCAGACCCAGATCCTGTCCCCAAGGGAGCAAAAAGAAGGAGGGAAGGAAGAAAATAGAGCTAGCTGATTGTTTGCTGTACTGCAAGAGCAGAGTACCCGTCCATTAGGTCATTCATTTATCTTCTGTACCTGCTTATTCCTCTTAGGGGTCATGGGGGTCTGCTGGAGCCTATCCCAGCTATCATCGGGCGAGGCATTCACACACACACCTACGGCCAATTTAGAATCACCAATGAACCTAATGAGCATGTCTGTGGATGGTGGGAGGAAGCTGGAGTACCAGGAGAGAACCCACACAGACACAGGGAGACCATGCAAACTCCACACAGAAAGGCCAGCCGGTGACCTTCTTGCTGTGAAGCATTAGTGCTAACCGCCTCACCACTGTGCTGCCCATTTAGTCATGTTTTGAAAAAGTACCAATGGTGGACACTGTGCTCTCTGTTGTGCCTGAAGCCACTTTCATCATGTGGGAAATCAGGGAGAGAAGATGGCAATTGGCCACAGTAATTACTGGCTGAATTTTACAGTATGTTACTATAGGATGGTTGTCTGTCACACGTCAAACATACAATCTATTTTTATTCAGTGTGAACAGTACAGCAACAGCAATTCTCAGCACCTGATTGCTTGAAACCCCCAGAGCATCAAGGCAACGGCATCAGGAAAAAGAAAAGCCTTGAGCAGAACCCAGATATGTATGCATGGCAGGCATCATAACCAGTTCACTGTGAGTTCACTGTGTATGAAGTCTCAAATGATCCGTTTTTATTCATTCATTCATCTTCTATAAGCACTTGTCCTGTGAAGGATTGTGGGAGGGCTGGAGCCTATCCCAGCTGTCATCAGGGTTTTGAGATGTAAAAACATCATAAAAAGAGGTATGTATATGTTAAAGGTAAAAATAAAAACTTAGAATGACCAACTTGAGACACCTGTCTGATTTTGGAAATATCCTTGCGTCATCAACATTCTGCAGTCTGCCCCTTCACTCTTGTCTTCCTGACTGTCATTCCTATTCCCTCAGCAGCATCTCTCAGATCACAATTTTATTTGCAAACATTATAGTCCATTAAAGAGAGAAAGCTAATACAGTTCTATCTGCATTACAGTTGTATATGACAATACAGCATGATTTCATTTGAAACAGTAGCCTGTCCCTCAAACTGGAAGACAAGCACTCAAAACATCCTCTGATGTAATCCCACTTCTGCTAGAACCCATATGTAACTCCTACTGCACTCCTTACTGTTGATTCTCTGTCCTCAAACAAATCCTACACATCTATGCACTTATCACTCCTGTCTCTGCACTCTGTCATACAAAGACATCTTATTCTAACCTTATTTATTCTGTTGTCGAGTGCCCTCAAAGCAAAGTGAATGGAGCACTCTTTCCTGGGATGAATACATGCAGAAGCGGGCTAATCGCCACCACTCCTCACCAAACTGCTACAACTCTCCTCACTTGTCAGTACATTTCCTTCTTCATTCTTCATTGGCCTAACCAGCAGCCCGTCCAGCAGCTTGGTTCCTCTGAATGGCTAATCGATCATCCTTCTCTCTCCTTAATATCCAATCACTCAAGCAATTCATCATAATTTTCCCTAGTCTTCACCACCTCTTTCCAAGTCTTCTTTTAAATCTCACACTCACCTTCCATTTCCGGCTGTTAAAGACATCAGTGATTGAGGCAACATGTGAGTTAACTGCAGCAGCTCCTTATACATCAACGTAATCAATAATCAGCCACATGCCAATACGTTATTTAATGACAGAATCACACTCATAGTCAGTACTTTCATGTATTATTCAGTTTAGATTTATGTTTTTTTTAGTTGGTTAACAGCTACAAGGACAGACTATTTCAAGAGACTGTCACTCTACTAATAATCAGACACTGCTGCTTTTTTCATTCCTGTCAGTCATTTATAATAGAGGTTGTGTGTTTCTACTTTCTTTTTCTTAATGAATGAGGCAAAACTTCGCTGATGCAAGAGCACTGCTGTGTGTTCTGTTGTGTGTTTATGCTACCACATGAATGTTAACAAATGCTGACAAAAATGATCTGATCTCTCAAATGGGACCTCAATGCATCCAGGGTGTGATTACACCTGTACTTGATTCCCCGGGATGGATGTAAATGCAAGGTCTGAACAGAGCCTTTAACAGTTGTGGTATGTCTTGAAGTCTTTCTTGGATGCCCAGAACTTTGTTATTAAAGAAACTCAATCAGTTTTTTTTTTCTATGAAACCTGAGTCGATACCCAGCTGTACTAATTATCACATTATTTGAATCACAAGTAGAAGAGGAAAAGTGTCAGCAGCGTTCCACTCTAATGGTTTAGACATCTGTGTTTAAACCTTAAGCTTTGCCGCGGTGATGCAGACCACAAGCTGTGATTGGTATTTCCAGCTGATTTTCCATCTCTGCAATTTTCAAATTGATTGTTTTGCATCAATAAAGATGGAACTCAGAGATCCAAATATTTGTATGACTCATTTTCGGTCAAATTTCTGTGAATGTTTCAGTCGCCATTGTTGAAAGTGAAGCAGGAGGAAGAAACAAAAATTAACCCGACTGGCAAAAAAGACACAGCGCTGACTAGCGTTTGGGTGGTGTTTAGAGTGAGCCAGACTAAACAGGCACAAGTTTGAATGGCTCACAGCGACGTAGGCTACGTGCATAGGTTATGCCATCGAGCCCCACACTTAACTATTAGCCTCTCACACCAAACTGAAAAATATATCCTTACTTAATTTTATCTGATTAAGTGCTTAGTCCAGATTACATAATTATAGTGGATGACTTTAACATTCACGTAGATGTTGACTGTGACAAACTTAATTTAAAGCTTTTCATTTATTATTGAAGTCAACAGGCTTCTGTGAATATAGATGCTTCAAGTGGGCTCACTGCTGTGTGTGTGAAATGACAGTTGGAATGCTAAAAAAAAGTTTATCGTTGAGGGATTAGTAAGAAATAAAAAAAATTTCACACCATCAATCTTGTTCTGACATAACTGGCAATAGCAGACTGAATATTTAATATTATTTCCATGATGCCATCTTATGTCTGATCATTTCTAAATAATGTTGATTTTTACAAACAGACTGCACAGCAATTGTAAAGATATTCATTATATTAGATACCTACCCCAGGATGCTGGAACTAATTTTAATGAGGTAATTCTTTTATGTCAATGTCAATGTCAATGTCAATGTCAATTTTATTTATATAGCACATTTCCAAAGCTAGGCTTCCCAAAGTGCTTTCCAGTAAAAAACAAACAAAATAAAACAGAGCAATACAATAAAACAACAATGTCACATATGAACATAAAATATTCAATAAAAGTACTCAGTCAAAGGCCAAGGTGAATAAGTGGGTCTTAAGTAAGGATTTAAAAGCAGAAAGGCTGTTTGCAGACCGCACAGCTGAAGGTAAGGTGTTCCACAAAGAGGGAGCCACAACTGAAAAGGCTCGGTCTCCTTTAGTTTTTAAATGGGATCGAGGGACCTCCAAGATCATCTGATTAGATGACCTAAGGACTCTGGGGGGCCGATGCAGTTCAATTAGGTCTGACAGGTATTCCAGGGCCATCCCATTCAGGCATTTAAAAACAAATAAAAGAACCTTAAAATCAATCCTGTACTTGACCGGTAGCCAGTGAATTAACTACACCATGTGCCAATGGAACAGAAAACAACTACCAAAGGTTTACTATACAAATGATTTTGTTGATAGCACTGCAACACTGCTGAGTACAACTCTCAATACAGTTTCCCTCTCTGAAAAAGAATGTCATGAATCAGAGGAGACTACTTCCTTGGCATAACTCACAAATGTGCTCTCTAGAGCAGACAACATAAAAGCTGGAACAGAAGTGGCATCCCATTAATTTAGATTAAGACGACCTAGCCTGAAAAGCAGCTTAACAACAAATAAAAAAGTCCAGCCCAGTGCTAGAATAGCAAATTATTCATCATTAATAGAGGAATACCCCCAATAACCCCATACTTCTTTTCAGCACTGTAGCCAGGCTGACAAAGAGCCACAGCATTGTTGAGTCATTTCTTTAGCTCTCAGTACTTATGAGAAAAGAGGACTCTGATTTATTTTAAATTTTATTTTAATATGTGTAATGTTATTAACAAACTTGTAACCATTAGAGAAAGAATTAAAGGCATTCTTCTCACAGTAGTTAAAGATGCCTCAATACATATCCATAGAGGACTTCTTTACTTCAACAGATCTCCCTGGGCTAACTTTAATAATTACTAAATCATTTACATATTTACAGGCCATGTTCTACAGTCTAAGGATGCTGCAACTAGGTTTTATTTGAAAATACTCCAGGCTGTCTTATGTCTTATCCAACTACAGACTAAAATCCATCCTTGCTTTTATTTCTAAAATTCTAGAAAATGTTGATTAATGTGATTATTTAAACAGGATCGGTTTGTTTGGAGAGTTTCAGTCAGGTTTTAGAGTTCGTCACAGCATAGGGTATCAAACTCAGATCAGTTCAGGTTAGTTCAGGGGCCACATTGCTGCATCTGGTCTCAGGATGGGAGCGTGCAGCGACAGAATACCATAATAAGCTATAAAAAGCTATATAAATAAGAGCAACTCTGTTTGTTTTAGTTCAAATAGCTCATTATGAAAATTTTCAGTTACTTCTTTTCCTCCTCCCCTTTCTCATTTTTATCTTCCTCCTCTTTCATCTTCTGCTCCTTCTGTTCTCCATTCTCCCCCTTCATCCTCCTCCTCCCCTCCTTCTTCCTTCGTTCTCCTTTTCATCGCACTCCTTCTCCTCCTCCTTGCCCATCTCCTTATAATTCTCCTTCTCCTCCTCCTTTCTCTTCCTCCTTCCTCCCATGTCACCCCTGCCCTAATGGCTTCAAACAATGGGCTTGTCTCTATACTTGCCCTGTTAGATCTCAGCATTGCATTGAACACTGTTTACCACAAAATTTACTATGCCACTGGAAAATGGGTTTAAAGAAAGTGTATTAAACTGGTTTGACGGGCTTATTTATCAGACAGGTTTCAATATGTACAGAAAAGGTTATACATGCTTCCTTAATTAATAGTATTAGGAAATACTGCATCTTATTATGGAAATGACACCCGGTTATGTCTAGCTATGAACCCAGGATAGTCTAATTCCAACCGTTTCTTGAAAATATAAGGGCTTGGATGACTTGTAACTGTCTACTTCCAAATGCAGTCATTGAATTTGGTCAAACACCTTAGGCATTCACAAGTCAATCATTTTATTTCTCTGTATGACATTACCTTGGCCTCCGTATTACTGTGAGGAACCCTGGGGTTATATTTGACGAACTATGTTGTTTAATTCAAACAAAAAACAAGTGAACTGGACTGACTTATTCCATCCAACATTGTCAAAATTAAGACCATCAGACGTCTCAAAATACCATATAAACTACGATAATCAGGTTGTCCCACTAGCTGTCTTATAGATCCTTGAGCTGATGAAAAACGCTGCACTGATCTGGTCTCCAGTTTGTTAGAGTAGTTATGTGGTGATGGTTCACTCACTGATTAAAAACCGACAAATAAGTGAGCTGCTAAAAGCAAGCACTCACTCTCCTAGACTGGCTAATGCAAGGCTGAACAATCCTAAACATGAAGATTCCTTCCAAGAGTACTACATCTCTGAACCACCTTGTAATAATCTCAGTCTTCTCATGTTCCTTCTTCCTGTCGTCCGTGCTACATCACTACAGTCTCCTGCTGCTGTTTGTCCACCACTGCTATGTCCAGTGGGTTAGCATTCACCGGCTTATTTAATAAAAGAGAATCATTTATGCTTACGTAACATGCATTTTGTCTATTGTGCTGATATAATGTCCCTGGAAACTGTAATACAATTTAAAACATATAATATCTTTGTGCAACCTCTTAAGCTGAGATGCTGAGGCTCTGTATGTCCACATTCAAAACTGCACCTGTGTCTGAAAATACTCAAATGCGTGCACAATTATATGCTACTTAAATATAGCAGAAATGCAAAATATTGTTCCTACTAACAGTCATTGCATGAATGTGGCATAATGGGTTACACTGTCCCATGTTCTCTCAATGAGACAGCCAGCAAATATAGACAGATCCCAGATACATAGGTCAATAAATGTGAATATACTGTGTAATTATCAGGGTTCTGTATTCTGCTTCCTCCTCTGTGCTCTCTAGTAGCTGATCCCTTTCCCCTGGTTGACTGATCTTACCTGATTCCCATTTAGTCATCAAGCCTCCATAAAAGACCAAGTCTCTGGGTCCAGTTTGACTAGTTTATTCCGTCTTATTCAGTAGTAATTGTGCAACAGAGCCTTTGAGATTTGTTCCCAGTTTTTCTAGTTCTTGCCTGCTGACCCTTGTCTGTTCTTTGTCCACGGTTTGATTGGGTGAGCTTTAATCTGCCTCTGCATTCAGTCCACCATTCTACAATACAAAGACTACAATACCACAACCACATGCTCTCTGCTCCCATGGGATTCCACCGTCTTTAGCTATTTCCCACCTCTTGTGTTTTGTTTTGTTTTTGTCATTAAACAGTTGAACTTCCCCGGTTTGTGTCAGTGTCTGCATTTGGGTTTGGTCTTTTGAGTAAACCTAACAGTAATACCCGTTCACAGAGCCTTTGAAGACTTCAACTCATCATTCCTCTTCAATTGTTCATCAACTTGATATAACCTGTGGAGGACAAACTGCAAGCGTAAGGACACAACTGACAAAGAAAGCACTGCATGCTGTGTACACAGAAACAGGACACTGGTGAAAACTAATGAGGCTGGAGCAAACAGGACGAAAAGCTAACACGAAAACAAGGAAGCAGAGAATCCAAAAATAAATGGAAACACAACCCAAGAACAAAGCAAATCCAAAACCTGAAGGCTCTCAATCATACAGATCACGGCATATCCACAAAAAAGCTGAAACAAAAGCAGCTGCAGCATCTTATTTAATAAATATATATATGCACATTTCTTTGACATTCTCTGAGATGAAGATGGAGAGTTTTGATAGTTCAAATGAGCTCCACTGAATGACTCTCTGGACTAAGTTTCATGTGACAAATTAAAGAATACCTAGGTTTTTTGCTCATTTATTAATTCATTTGATTAATTCATCCATTTATTAACATGTAGTTAAAAAAATGTGCATGGCTTAAGGTAGATAAACCCAAGTGCAGGAGACAGAGAGCTGGTAGATTGTATTTATTTACTCAACAAGAGATTTCTTTAGGGCTGAGGCAAGATGTTGAAGTGACAGAGGGAAAGGTTAGTGTTGGTAGCTGGGGATAGGAGGCAGAAAGGTTTGAGCTGCTGGTTGAGTTGAGCAGAGCAGGAGTAACGTGCTGGTGAGAACCAGGCAGTTTCAGGGAAAACTGATGAGATTGAGATCCACAAACACAGTACTAAGACATTCAAGAAAAAACAGAGACATAACAGAACAAGGCTCCCAGTGGAACAGTAAAATGCCAAATAATAATAATACTAATAAAACAAACAAAAAAAATGTTTCTAGATGAGTACAATGATTTTTAACGGGTGAGATTCCTTAATGATATAACCACTGAAGTTTAAATGAAGGCTATATTTCTTTTGGATATACTTACGCAGATGGTGTGCCACAATTTGTGCTTTACAGGATTGTGACACAACTTGCTTACATTTGAAAATAATAAATATATTTTATTAAGTTAACCGTCTACCACTGCAGAGAAGGTGCTTGTTTTCTTTTTGGCATTTCCACTTTAATTTCTTGCTTTTGTTACTTCTGTCTGAGTTTACTGGTACCGTCACACAGTGACTTGGGAACACAAGCCTGCTGCCCTCTTATGAGTTTATCTGTGTTTCACTGAGCCTGTAAAGTGCGTGGCAACAATAAAAAACTGCTATCCAACCAAGCACACAGTGGTCTCTTCTGAACTATTTTATTTGCCTCGTGCTTCTGCCAAGGACATGTACAAACAGCAATAAAGTTTTTTTCCCCAATTATTTTTTTTTTTCCATGCATAAAAAAGAAACTGTTCGGATGACTCTCATGTCAAAGATAAACATGTGTCATTTGACAGTATCAACATTTTCTCTTAACCCCTAAAAACTGTGCAGCAACATGAACAAGCAAATGATTTTAGTGTACTTACTGCACAGTGGATTTGACTTTTTAATACTGTGTAGTTAGGATTCGGACCTGAAAGACAACATAATGTTTTGTCACATACCATATCTGAACTATGGAGCACTGAGGGATCGGGAGGATATTGAAAATAACAACCACAACCCCCCCAGTTCAACAGTTCAGTAGGCTTTCATGGACTGTTTGGGAGTTGATGTTTTAAATTTACATCTGAATAGGTTGACTCAATTAACATTGCGTACTCTTAATTTGTAGCAGAGTTTGCAAGAACTTTATTGTAGTTGTAATAAGCTAAAGTTTTTGAAGTTTTTATTATGTATGTTATTATTACACTAATTTAAAAGTTTAATAAATGTAGATGTACTCCATTTTCAAGTTTGTATTGTAATTCAACAATGACGGTCACTGAATACTGTGTTTGGATTGTCTCTCTTTTAGCATGTGTTTACTCTTTATGGAATGTCTTAAATGGGAACAGTTCATGAAACGTCTGCTCGAACTTTGCTCATAATCATTCTGCAGAAATCTGTTAAATAAAGTAGAATAACTTTATATAACTTGTTTTCCCATAAAACTTTAAATGCCATCCGTTTATCAAAAGGCTTGTGAAATTTAAAAGTATTTTTTCTCTGTATAACCTTCATAATAATTTCCATAAATGTATTGTTTTTTTCTACTTTCACTTTATTAATTTGTATTCATTTGACTGTTTGTCTTTATTTTGCAATATTTTTCTTTTCACAGTAAAAGAGATGGTTGAAGAGCCATCTGATCTGTGATTGTCTGCAGTCTTCCAGACAGAAGTCTTTTCCTCTTACCTCTTACGCTTCAGTAAGTTTGGTTTCCTTCCAAAGAAAAAGAGAAAACCTCTGTTTCAACACAAAAGGCTAAGTCAACCGTTAAGAGAGGATGACATTAAAATTTGATCCACCAAAAACAGACACTTTGGAATTCATTCCTGGCAGGAAAACAGTTTCTAAAATCCACCCATCCATTACGGTATGTTACAAAGAAATACAGTGGTTTAATCCTCCTGTTTCAAAGGTCTGTTAGCCAGAGAGAACCCATGCAGACACAAGGAGAACATGCAAACTCCACACAGAAAGGCACAGCTGACCCATGGATTTGAACCCGGGACCTTCTCACCATGAGGCATCAGTGCTAACCACCTTGCTGTACTTAAAGTTTGAGTTTTGAAAACTTAAAAAAACAAACAAAAAAACAATATCAAAAACTCATAACTATTGGAGTTAAAGAGAAGAAACATGCTCACATAACTTAATTCATTAATGGGGCTGTGAAGGCTGGTTGGGATGAGGGGGAGAGGGTGCCCTTCCAGCTCCGGGACCTGTCCTGCTCTCTGTCAGTGAGTTGGCGCCTGTTTTGTGGTTGCGTCCGTGGGGCACGCGCCTCCTCGGGCACCAGCAGACCATAAAGTGAGCCGCGCGCGCACGGGACTCAGCAGTCAACCAGTGTGCAGTGGTGAGAACACCCCCGGTTCGCCCAGATCTCCCGCTGACAGCAGAAGAGCAAAACACACAGCAGTATCAGCATGAGCAACAGGAGTTCTGTGCGCCTGACCGAGCTGGAAGAGTCCTGTCTGAAAGAGCGCAGAAGGTGATGCGCCCAGCGAGACACGGGTCGGGTCTGCTGTGACCGGAGAAATGACGGAGCTGTGGAACCACAACACCACGTCGTCTACGTGGAACCGGTCCGCTCTGGATCAAAACCGGTTCAGTAGCCTGGATGACATTGACATACCGGCGGACGGCTCGCCAACCCTGCGCGTCCTCATCTCCATCGTGTATTCGGTTGTGTGCGCAGCCGGGCTGGTGGGGAACTTGTTGGTGTTATTTCTGATGAAAGCGCGCCGGGGAAGGAAAAAACGCTCCAGCATTAACTTGTTCATCCTTAATTTGGCCGTGACGGACTTCCAGTTCGTGCTGACCCTGCCGTTCTGGGCAGTGGACACGGCTCTGGACTTTAGCTGGCCGTTTGGAAACGCCATGTGCAAAATCGTTCTTTCTGTGACAGTGATGAACATGTACGCAAGTGTGTTTTTTCTCACTGCAATGAGTGTCACCCGGTACTGGTCGGTGGCCTCAGCGCTTAAAGACCGAACCCGGCGACGGGTGTGCCCGGTGCGCTGGGTGATCGCCGGGCTTTGGGTCTCTGCTATAGTGGTTTCTTTGCCAACCGCTATCTTCTCCACTGTGAAGGACGTGGCAGGGGAGAGGCTTTGCCTGCTGGGCTTTCCAGACAGTCAGTCGTGGCTAGCATTGCACCACCTTCAGAAGATTCTGGTGGCCTTTGTGTTCCCAATGTTAATCGTCACAATGTGCTACTTGCTCCTGCTGCGTTTCGTCCGCCTGCGTAGTATGAACAACAACCAGATAAAACGCAGGTCCAGGGTGACCCGCTCGGTCACCATCGTCGTTCTCTCTTTCTTCATCTGCTGGATGCCCAACCACGCCATAACATTCTGGGGGGTTCTGGTCAAGTTCAACGTGGTCAACTGGGATAAGACATATTACATGGTGCACACGTACATCCACCCGGTGACCGTGTGCCTGGCGCACACCAACAGCTGCCTGAACCCGGTGTTATACTGCCTCATGCGCAGAGAGTTCAGGAAGAAGATGAAGGATGTGTTCTGGAGAATTTCTTCACCTACTGGAGCGAACACCTGCCACCTGCGTCCATTCTCTGGGACTGTCAGAGCGGAGCCGGACGACACGCAGGTGGCCATTCCGCTGAACAACGTGGAGACGGAGAACTGCAGACTGTCTGTTCTGACGGACCAGTGCGACACGGACGGGCTACAGACGTAAACCAGACTTAAACAGAAAAAAAAGGTTCTGAAGTGAACACATCATATTAAAATCATTGTCACAGAAACTTGTGCATGATGACTGGCGTATATTCCTCAGTTTAACCACGAACCACAAATTAACAGTGACTCTTAAATGTTGGTTAATTTTAACCACTTTTCTTCCACAACAATATTTCAGGCGTATTGCTTTTAACGAAGTGATTTCATGTGGACTCATTTTTGGAGCGCACCGTGCAGACTGTGCCAAATTTTGCGCCCGAGTAAAAAAATGGGACAGTTGCAATTACAAGTAGGCTATTACAATTATTTTGTCTTTGCTTCAAACGGATTCATAAAATGTGTCTCTACTGAAAGTGTGAAACATACTGTGAACAACAAATTACACGCAAATATTCAAAGCGTTTCTCCTTCACCAGTCTCAATGCGATCTCACACCGCTGCTTTTTGGTTTTGGAAATCTAATTTTACTACTATTGACTCACGTAAATGGGACTCAGTGTCTCATCTAGTGCTGCTTTGTTCTCTAAAAGGGCTCTCTGTGTGCAGACATTAGGGTTGGAGCAGAGAGCTCCCACGAGGATTTCTGCTGCTGCTTAAAACATAATTCTGTGAAATATTATTGGCGTTTGACGTGTAGAGTGGTTAACGTAGAAGTAAGTGCATGTAAAGAAAAAAAATCAAACGCATCCTTAACTATTCTTGTATAATAAATCTTTAATTTGTGTTAATAATTTCAGTGTCAGTGCTGTTAGAGGGTTCCACTTATGTGATCAGGTATACCTGCTCTGACGCTTTTAGGGGTTCAGTTTGGGTGTTTGGTTGTGGACTTACTTTTAACTTTTAATTCATTTTATACGGAACTCTGGCTGCACAGTCTATTCTTAACTCCCTCTATTAAAAAAAAAAAAATCCTTACATGGATGACTTTTATTTGGAAAGTTGAAGGTAAATGTTTATTTTAAATGTTAAAGACAAACTCCTCAGTGCCGAGCACTTAAGGGGAGCTATTTTGAGACTGTAAAAGTGTCTGTGCTAAAGATTACAGCTGTTTGGACATTTTAGAGTCCAAAAATGTATGAGTTTTAGACATTTCAAAAACTCAGAAACTTGTACTTTTACTTCTTGCACAAATAGTTAAAGAAATGTACCTCAGCTGAGCTCCATTCCTACACTGTCCAAATCCATCCAGCTAGGCCAGTGTGCAGAATGTGAAGCATACCTCATTAAACCTGCAGGCTTATGTGGTTTAAACAAGTTTCAACCAATCACAACTCAGTGCTATAATTATACTTCACCAATAATTCATTTCATTAAATGTCATGACAAATAATTAAAAATTTATGTTACATTATCCTTAAGCTCAGTTTGATGTCTTTATACAGCTCGTTTGGTCTGACCAACAACACACACCCTAAAAACATACGGTCATTATCAAACAGATCCGCCTCAAAATCAAACAAGGGAATGTCTCTTTGCATTTTTGGCTTTTTGTGTGTTGGCAAAATAGCTTACATACTGAACCAGCTATTTAAAATGTTGATTATTATTTTGCGAAGAGGTCAAAAACAGTGAAATCTGTGAAACATGCTAATGAAACGTTGCATCTTCTGTTTTTGTGGTTTTTCTATATTCGTAAAATAAACTAGTGTGAAACTCGTAAACATTCTTTCCTCACTGTCGTTACAAGTTGTATTCAGTTTTGGTTTCTGTTTTCTCAATTGGTTTAAGGGTTTAAGGAACAAATAAGTGCAATTTCTCTTTCAAGTCCAGACTAAAGGCAAGAATGTATAAGAAATGTATGTAAAAAGGTCATTTTCTCTAGGTTTGTTGAAAATAAAGACACATTAACTAATGTGATTGTTACATTCATGACTTTCCTGCTAATTTAAGAATGCCAATTGTCATATGATGCCCAAAATGACCCCTCCAACTGCTATATGTATCATATTGTTTTAAGCGTGACGTCCTTTAGCCATTTGGTTTGTGTAAAATGGCATAGAAACTGGCTATAATTGTGCTTCTTTTTTTAAATGAAAAAGTACTAAAATACATGTTAAGCTTTTGTGTGAAAGTGTCTTTCAATTTTGAGTCATTTTCTTCCAATCTGTTGATTGACTGGCCAAAAAAAAAAGAAAAATACACACTCTAATACTAAATTTGGACCACCTTTAGTTTTGATTACAGCACACAATCACTGTGGCATTGTTTCGATAAGCTTCTGCAATGTCACAAGATTTATTTCCATCCACTGTGCCACTCATTTTTCACCAAGATCTTGCAAAGCCTTCTCCAGCACATCCCAATGATTCTCAGTGGGGTTAAGGTCTGGATCGTGTGCTGGTCAATCCATGTGTAAAAATGATTTCTCATGCTCCCTGAACCACTCTTTCACAGTTTAAGCCCCATGAATCCTGGCATTGTCATCTTGCAATATGTCCTTGCAATCAGGGAAGGAAATACCGATTGATGGAATAACCTGGTCATTCCGTGAATCCAGGTAGTCAGCTGACCTCATTCTTTGGACACATAATGTTGCTGAACCTAGATGTGAGCAACTGCAGCAACCCCAGATCATAGCACTGCTCCCACAGGCTTGTACAGTAGACACTAGGCATGATGGGTGCATCACTTCATCTGCCTCTCTTCTTACCCTGATGCCCCCATCACTCTGGATCAGGGTAAATCTGGACTCATCAGACCACATGACCTTCTTCCATTGCTCCAGAGTCCATTCTTTTTGCTCCCTAGCGAACTGAAGCCTTTTTTTCTACTTAGCCTAACCGATTATTGGTTTTCTTGAGGCTACACAGCTGTTCAGTCGCTATCCTTTGAGTTCCTCTTACACTGTACGTCTGGAATTGCTCTTTCACTATTTATCATAGCCCTGAGTTGTTAGAGTTGTCTTTGATTTGATTTCACCAAAACATTTAAATGATTGCCGTTCATGATCAATCAGGATTTTTTCCAACCACATTTCTTCCTCAAAGACGATGGCTCCCCACTATCTTTCCAGTTTTTAATAATGGGTTGGACAATTCTTAACCCAGTTTTAGTAGTTTCTCCAATCTCCTTAGATGTTTTCTCTGCTTGATGCATGCCAATGATTTGACCCTTAAACAGACTAACATCTTCTCCATGACCACAGGATATGTCTTGAGACATGATTGTTGAAGAAATGAGAAGCTACTCATTGCATTAGTTGGGGTTAAATAACCCCAATCACCCATGCAGTAATTATCCAATAGGAGGCTCATACCTATTTGCTTAGTTAAATTCAGACACTTCTTTGGCCAGGCAGTGTATATTTCAATAAGTCATATTACTCTTATTAATGTGCTGCTCGGTGTAAAGAACTGTGAGTGAACATATTAATTTAGCTGCGTTTTGCCACATGCAGGTGAACCTGTGAATGAGCATTTAGGGTTATTGCTAAAACTATATAGGATGCATATCAACAGGATGCAATGGTGCAAGAGACACATAAAAATGGCAAACCAGAAACAGACATATAAAACCAAGGCAGAACAAAGTACTTTACGTAATGACAGTCCAGCCTATAAACACTAAGTTGGACTTTGCTCCTCCTCATGCGAGCTTGCAGAGGGAGCTCAGTGAATCTTTCATCACATAAAGCTGCAAACCGCCTAGAAACAAGGAAACTAGTGGTGTGTGAAAATACAATTGCCCATTAAAATAGAGGTCGAAGAAGATGAATACACGCACAGTACACTGCTGTTAGTTTATTGAGCAGCGCTTCCCTGGCAGCCTGTGTTGGATCTATGTATTTAGGCTTGAATCGCCAGTCAGGACATGTCACATACAGAAGTAACAGAAGCACATTACATCCTTTGTTTTAAAAGCTCACTGGAGGAAAACAAAATGGACTAAAGTAGACAGTTTCAAGTAAACTAAATACATGAGTTGGGCTGGTCATTGACAACCTCAAGATCTGAAACGTGCAGCTAGGGACCCCTTTAGGATGTGATCGTGTGTGGTTCACTGGGTCTAAATGAATTAACAATCTCAATGTAAAAGATGAGCAGGATTCATATGACCGCCATACTGAGGACAGGGTGACAAAAAAAAGACATGCTGGTCTTCTTTCCTAATCCAAGGACACTGTAAAAATAAATCATGCCACTTGGATTAACTTTGCCACACACAAGGCTGATACCTTTATACCACAGATAAAATGGAGATACTGTGCTCTTCTGTCCTGCATTGTGCACTGCACAAGAGACATCAACACTAAACACTGTAGTGGTGCCAGACTAACGCGTCAGTCAGTGTTTATATCCCCTGCAGGTGGAGTTCAGACAGTCATTCCCAGTTGTCTGGAAGATCAGACTCAAAGTGGAAAAATAAAGCCAACGGCAGGTCAGACTCTGATGGCATCGTCGCACAGTTTCCGTTCTCTAACAAGTTTTCTTACAGCGAGGAATGACTTTATGTGTCACGTTGGGTGGCTATGATAACTACTGAGCAGACTGGTTGTGTTGATTTAATAACTGTTTGACATGAAGCGCTGCGGGCAAAGTAGCAGCCTTGTTAACACTGTTCGTAAACATATCCAAACCCCTAACTGGACACTCATAATGCAGTTTTACATTCCCGACATGATAGAAAGGGCCTGGAGTGACTCATCCATCACTTTTTCACAAACACAATCACGCAGCCGTACCAAGGTGACGTATGAAGCCTGCAAGTTTCATTTATGATGAAGCTGCATCTCTTGCATTTGAGCTTGTTTCTCATTCTCAGGTGTTTTTAGTAAAGCTTTAGACATAAGATGTGAAATAGGACGGATTGAAATTACACCGACCTGTTTTCATGCACATTTTCATGCTGTAAGAAATTCCTGCTGATGCTATCACTATAAACAAATTAATGCAGAATGCTAAATCGGTGTCAGATTGCTGCCCGGCTTACCCAAATATTTCCTATTGCTCCAGCTTCAAATGTATTTAACTGGCAAAAAAACAAATGGATATTTCCTGGTACAGTTCATCAACAAGAAGTCGGCAAATCAAGACAGTCATTTCCTGGATCAGTCTGAAAGCTGTAACTGAAGATTAACAGTCACAGTGAGCTGTTAGACGAGGGCTGCAGGTGACAGGGTAAGGGTTACATCAGGAAACATCACTGCAGAACCGTCACACCCTGGACATGACTTGTTTCATCTCTTCCCCTCTGGTAGGTGCTGCAGAACACTGAATACCAAAATAAGTAGAGACAGAAGCAGTTTCTCCTCACAGGCCATCACTCTGATGAACAGTTTACAGTCAGACACAGACAGTCCCCTTCCAACAAAAAAATCACTTACTTCTTATTGTTTACATTCCAGTATAAGTGCACTGCCTGGTTCTTCTTAAGTTAAGATAAAAGCAGTGTGTTACCGGAGTCAAATTCTGCAATGTGTGATGGCTAACTGGCTAAATGTCAAGTTGCTCACTGGAAGATGGAAAAAGGCCAAAGGGCTCGACAAAGGCTGGTTTCCATATCCTCAGAATTCTAAATGATTAAACTGTATTTGTTGCCACCACATGTAGATAAACGTGTCGACAAATCCACCAAGATGGCAGTCTCTGAGATCGCTTAGAGCTAACAACGTTACGTCACATTATAACTGTAACACTAGGCAGTCTGTGTCTTTCAGGGTTTGTGTCGCCCCCAAAAGGGGCCGAAACTACAGACACAACCAAACTGTCTGGGACTGGCTGACAGGCAGCCTGTGACTTTGACAGGGTCCATCCGTCACCTGTCACTCAAGGCCCTTAATTAAAGATTGCTGAGTGAGAGGTGGAGTCAATGAGGGCTTCCCTCTTGGCATCAGTAGCTAAAGTGCCCTTGAACAAGACACTAAGGCAGTACACGTGGCTGCCCAAAGCTCCAGGCGTGCCCACTACCTTGTGTGTGTGCATATGTATGGGTGCAATGCAGAGGATACATTTCATTTCCGTATATAGGACAATAAAGTACTATTTTTCATTTCTTTATGTAGTCTCTGTCTTGTTAAGCCATCGGATGTATTTATAGTTGCTGACCCCCAGTCCATGTAAACTCAGTCTTGTCTGCTGGTTTGCAGCCTTCTACATGTTTAAAGTCTAGTCTCGTTCTTTTTAACCTCCCAGATGCTCATGGTTTTCATGATGTTTCCTGTGCCACAGTTCCACATTGTTTTCATTTATTGTCTTTTTTGTGTTGGAGTTTTTGTATTTGTCCTTTATTTGACATTTTTAGGATTTAAAAGCCAGTGTCTTTAGTGTTGGGCAGTTCGGCTCTTTTCTGAGAGCCAGCTCTTTTTCCACGACTTCTAAAGTGATCCGGCTCTCTCAGCTCCTGAACAGCTCTTTATTTAGTATTGTTTATGGCTTATTATTTTAACCAACCACAGCAAATACTCACAGTCACTCCTAAAAAAATAAAAGCTGCAGTCTTAAAGAATCTACGTTAGAGATCGTACCCACAGGCTCAGATATGCACTCTGACCTGAGCAAGACATCACCGTTGGTCCTCTTATTATCAATCCATGTGCAGTTTATACACAGTTCTCTCTAGACTGTGAGCCTAGTAATGTTTGAGGCACCCTCAACATTACAGATGAGCACACTGTATATTTGATATGCTGACAGACATAGTTACCTGTGGGCACCCTCTTCTGTCCTTATTTTCCCTTAGGTGTTTTTGTTGCACAAACCAAACGAAACCCAAACACAAAAAGTCTTTTAGAATCAGGTTATTTTATCACAGTTCAGTCAAGTACAGTTGTTTTATGTCTTGATCAGAGGCCAGGTGAGTCAACAAAGGAGCTGCTCCAGATTCAAACTTGCTCCATGTAGAGGGACGTGCCCTGCCCTGTCCTGTAGAGTGCAGCTGTTTTTGTGGCTCAGATGTTTTAAAAGGCCATTTAAGCCCAGTGCACACTATTTCTGCACGCACAGAAATACAAACAAGCCTGATGAGCATACAGACACTGTAACAAAGCTATGACTTTACAATCATGTTCCAAGGAAGGGTGTTACCGGTCACACAATTCAGGAACTGTTAGCGTTTTGTAGAGGAACGTGCCACTGCTTTAGCAAACTGCTCACAGTACACCCTCCCATCAGCTCCAACTCCTGCTGCCTTCAGCAAATCATCCACTGTAAAAAGAAGGACAGTCACAGTTAGCTTTAAAGAAACTGAAAAAATATTTTAATACACAGTTGTTTTTTCATACCTCCTGAAAGTGGCAGGGGGCATTCGCTTTAGGGCCATATGTTAACATGACAGTCGTAGAGATTTTCATCAAGACTTTCAACAGACGAGGTAACACACTGAACCTATATTTTCATTATTATAAACTAGGATTCCTGACTTTCATGAAAATCCCTGCTAATGTAATCTCTATAAACTAGGTAGCCAGAAAGAGCAAAAATCTATTGTAAAGAGCTGGCCCCTCCAGAATCAAACTGAGCAGCTGTTCTACATTTTTTCACTCCAGATGTCATGAAAGCATCTGCGTATTTGAATGTTCAGAAGAGATCAAGAGGAAAATTGAGAAAAACTGCTTGTGTGTCCCCTCTGAAATACACTGTTTGCTTACTTGTGTCACATCTGTTTCTATTCTCAGGGCACTGGTTTGTTAAGTTGAACAGCCAATCAAAGTGATCTCTCTCACCAACGCTCCCTGTCGCCTATTCAACATGCTGAATGGCCTAAAAAGCTGGCGTCAAAAGTCCAGCTAGTGGCAACAGTGAAGGACACGCTGCCAGCTAATGTCATGCTTATCAAAGGACTGTCACTGGTAAAAGGCTTCAGAGCAAGGACCCTTGCTGTTCACTGACTCATTCTGTGTGTAGCATAAAATCTGATTTTAGATGGAGAAGGACAATGTAGTTTGTTCTGCTGCTGTTACCACCTTTATCACTTTTGAGATTGGCACTTTAACTTTCAATAGCAAATAAGACTTTTATAAAAATAAATATTTCATTTTAAGTTTTTCTCTGTTCAACTGCTCAAGATTCATTTGAGCAGCAACTAGACTGGTCCCTGGTCCATTAATAGCTAATACATATAACATTTCAGGCTTGCTGAGGTAAACCAATGTCCTTCTCTCACCCTCTTTGTCGGTCAGTTTCTCCCCCAGCCCTGTCAGTTTGGCTCTCAGCTCAGCAGCTAGGATGAAGCCTTTGTGCTCCTTGTCAGCCATCATCATGGCCTCCAGGATCTCCTCCTCTGGTGCCTCTTGCTGGAGTTGCCGGTGCATGATGCTCAGGAAGGTGGAGAAGTCCAGGTCTCTGCCCTGATCTATAAAAAATATTTTTACTGGCACAATCTAAATAGTGGCCAAAGAAATGACATTACGACAATTTAATATTTAACAATCTAATCTAGAAAAATGACTCAAACACAGTGGAAGAGATGCAGGACAACAAGTCTTACAGAGCAGAATAAAAAATGTCAAACAACACATTTCATTGCAGTGTCTGCAGTTTGAAGAAATAGTCTTGACAGTCTATGAGAAATCTGAGAGTCTATACATTGCTTGACACTGACTGGAATATATTCAGAGACGCGCTGACATTTTACAAGGGTGTTACAAACAGCCAGCTGAGTGCTGTGGTTGAATGTCATAGAAAAAAAACGAAAGTGGTGTCACTTCTATAGATAAACTTCCAAAAGTGGTTGTGCTGGACTTTGAGATCACATGGTGGTTGTTGGGTTTTATGGGTGGGTTCTGGGGCCACAAACCAAACACCTAGAGCTCTGTGTTTTTTTTATATAACAGTAACTTTTTGGTAACACTGTGTAGTCACTGACACTTTTAATGTTGACTCACTCCATTTTGTTTACATTTTGAATCTTGAATCTTGAATCATGCATCAGGATAAAGAAAATTAGCAAACATGCAAATTCCCTTCCTGATGCATGATTTAAGATTCAAGATTCAAAATGTTTGTGGTCATATGTACAGCAAAAAAACAGCAGTTTAGACCATCTTATTTTGCCCCTTACTACGTCTCCCCTACTAATATATAACATAAATATGAATCACACAAAGAATAAAATATAGAAAAAACATGGAAGATAAATCTGTTAAGTTAAACGCTATAAAGCTCAGAGTTTAAAAAGGACGCTGTGCATTGTGCCACAGACACAGTCAGTGGGAATGAGTCCAGTTGTATCACTATTTTAGAATTTCTCATTCTCTCTACATCTCCTGCACCCCGGGCCTCTTCTCATGTGAGTTGAATTGAATTTATTATCACAATTTCCAGAAATTACGACTTGGAAACTCTGATTTCCTCAAAGCGCTAATATGTAAAACATTACACCTAACACTGCCTAAAACCAAAGAAATGCTAAATGTTATTTCATTGCCATTGCACTGTATTCTAATCATTACACTGCATTTGTAATCATATAACCATCTGGAAATGAACACGTACCTTGTTAAAACTGACGCGGCCCCATTTTCGTACTACTACTAATTTGGATAGTTTGGATTGATTTGGTAACCAGAGTAACCCTCTATGTCTACTCTTTGTGGCAGCCTTGCCATAAAATGATTTCACAGAGAGTTTTGACATTATTCAAATGACAAATGAACAGTATGCCTATATGTCTAGCAAAGTCCAAAGAGTTTTTTAAGTAATACACTGGTTCAATTGAACTGATTTGAATTAAACTGATTTTATCCATGTACACATCTGTGTACCATTGCTGTGGATGTTGAAAAAACTGGAGGGCAGGTCAGACAGGTCAGACGGGTGAGACGGGTGAGACGGGTGAGACAGTCGGACGAGAGTACCTATGCTGTGGCCCAGCAGGTGTCGTTGTACCTCAGATGGAGTGGGGCTTGATCCAAGGCATCGCATCACTGTTATCAGGTCCTGGGCTTCAATCTTGCCATTTCGCTTGCGATCATACAGGGAGAAGCACTCCTTGAATTCTGTAATGACATGAACGCATGACACCAAGCCAGATTTGTTCAGTCATATAAAAAATTTAAAACAAAGAAGGAACGTGATATGCAGGACAAATGAATCACAGGAAGGCTTATACACACATTTGCTACTTTGCCTGAAAAAAAAAAAAAAATTACCTTCAGGATTAAATTAAACATTGCATTGTGATGTAAAAACAAACAAACAAACAAACAAAAACATAGATAAATCACATCATAACTTCTGTATCTTTATTTTAAAAACGGTTCCAATGCCTGTCACATCCGGTATAGCTATAGTTATTTTGCTGAGCAAACATGCCTTTAAAACGTGGGGAATGTGATGTGTTTTTGATTAGAAAAGGCTTGCATCTTGCCACAACAGATGAAGAATACCTTGTGTTGAATCCCATATCAGGAGCAGCCTGTAGTTGCCAGGAAGCAGTGCGGCTGCTTAAATGTTTTTGGCCTCCCTGATCAGTTTCAGAATGTGTTTTCTGGTACATTTTGGAAGGACATTCTGTCACTGTGGAGCCATTTGTTTTCCCCGCCTTGAATATTTTGGAGCCATCACATGTGCAATAACTATTTCAAGAGATGGGAATTTGATTCTGAACCCGAACACAGCAACATACACTGTTATTAAAGGGTATGCACACTTATGCAGTTGAGTAAAGGTGTAAAAGATCTGATATATGGACAAATCCATTTTTAGTATGATCGTTACGTTGAATGCCAAATTGGAGTCTGTACATCAGATTACATGCTATTATTATCATATTCAGAAACAAAGAATCTGAACAGTTTTCATAACTCAGTGAACCTCTCTCTGCAGCACTAGTGATATCTGAAGCTACAGTCACATGGTACTGCTGTATTGTAACAATGAGCTTCATGTCAAACACGCTTTAGTATCACCTGCCTGTTATTAAATGTTCCATCCTTTAAAACCATTTGTGATTTTTAAACATCTGTAATCAGAGTTCAGCTCATTGTTGCATAGATTTAAGTGTTCATATTATCAGACTAAGGTGAACGTATTGTTCATTTCAATACAGCTTCTTTTTTGGATCCTCCACCAGAGGACTGGGAGTTTATTGGTCCTGCTCAGTATCTTAGCTGCTCTCTTCTGTACTGTACATTTCAATGAATATTGTACCTGGGATCTGCTGGTGGAGCCTCTCTCCCAGTCTGGGGGTCTCAAATCACCCCGGGGACCACTGATGCCCCTTAACCTTCCACATCTTTTCTAGCTCTTCTTCCAGCCTTGGTATTTCTCAAGCTTGTTGGGAGATGTGTGCTGTGGCTTATATAATTGGTTTATATAATTTCTTTAATGTTTTTTTAATAGACATACGGTAATACTTTGGGAGTAAAGATGAAATATTCATTAACTTGAAATGTAAAAGTTACTGCTCCAACACTGGGGTACTGGATACCTAGAAATAATCTTGTTTAACTGTAATGACCTCTATAGACTAACAAGGAGAAGTGGTTTGACTTAAATAAGTTAAGCCTGGCTGGACCACATTAGTTTTCTACAATTAATAAGATACAGATATCACAGATATCCTAAAAATGGCAAAAGGCTGCACAATGACACATCCTGTCCATGAACTGCTTGGCATACTCAGAAACTGTCACAATAGTGCAACCATGTGGCCTCTTACAAAACTACAGTAGGCTACTATAAAACTACACTCTCCTTCTCTACAACATGCTTTCAGACACAACACACATCTCAGGAGTTGCCACAACACACACACACACACACACACACACATACACACACATTGTAAGTGAAGAGAATGGAAGAGGATTTTGGAGTCTCTCAAAAAAGGAAAACTTTCAAGATCAGGTGTTGATGATTTTGCTTCAGCCACAGCAGCTTTAGTTGTCACAATATGCAGCTTTCCCTGAGAAACACACAACCAGATTCAAAGAACCAACCAGGAATGGAGGATTTTAACCCTCCATGCAGGTGATCACTGATGCTGCCATGATGTAGTGTCTTCATAAATAATTAGTCTCTCTGACTGCGACAGAGGGGTTAAGCCTGACTCTAATTTGCTGCAGGGCTTTAGCTGGTTTAGCATGTGACAGTAGTTGTTGTATCTGTCAGTTTGTCGTGTTAAATGCGCATCACTGGATGCATGTATACATTTTCTTTATGTCCTGCATTATTATAAACCTTCATAATGTCTTTGCGGTCACATACACTATATTGCCATTAGAATTCAGTCACCCATCCAAATAACTGAATTTAGGTGTTCCAATCACTTCCATGGCCACAGGTGTATAAAAGCAAGCACCTTGGCATGTAGACTGCTTCTACATACATTTGTGAAAGAATGGGTTGCTCTCAGGAGCTCAGTGAATTCCAGCGTGGTACTGTGATGGATGCCACCAGTGCAACACTCCAGTCGTGAAATTTCCTTCCTATTAAATATTCCACAGTCAACTGTCAGTGGTGTTATAACAATTTGTAAAGCACACTGCCACTGGACTCTAGAGTGACGGATCACACTTCTCCATCTGGCATTCTGATAGATGAATCTGGGTTTGGCGGATGTCAGGAGAAAGGTACTTGTCTGACTGCATTGTGCCAAAAGTGAAGTTTGGTGGAGGGAGGATTATGTGGGGTTGTTTTTCAGGAGCTGGGCTTGGCCCCTTGGTTCCAGTGAAAGGAACTCGGAATGCTTCAGCATACCAAGAGATTCTGGGCAATTCCATGCTCCCAACTTTGTGGGAAGAGTTTGGGGATGGCCCCTTCTAGTTCCAACATAACTGCGTACCAATGTACAAAGCAAGGTCTATAAAGACATGGATGAGCGCGTTTGGTGTAGAAGAACTTGACTGGCCTACACAGAGTCCTGTTCCAGAGAACACCTTTGGGATAAATTAGAGCAAAGACTGCGAGCCAGACCTTCTCATCCAACATCAGAGTGACCTCACAAATGTAATTCTGTAAAAATAGTCAACAGTTCCCATAAATACACTCCTAAGCCTTGTGGAAAGCCAGCTAAAGCTGTCTGTTATAGCTGCAAAGGGTGGATTAATATGCATGTTAATTCATATGCATGTAAAGCATACCATCCAATCCAATACCACGTTATTCTTCTCACCAAGTGCATTTTTCAGAAGACTTTACTTTGTAACTTTCAAAAAGTGACCTTTTTTTACTGAATTTTTACTGCATGACTTTGTCGCTTTTACTTGAGTGAAGGATCTCAATTATTCTGAAGCCCTAAAAGGCCAATAACAAAAACAATTAGTGATCAGCTGTCAAAGTCTGATAGGAATGTGTTAAAGGGATCGTGGGAGATAAGCCAGCAGCAACAGGCATTATGGGTACAGTCGTAAACTGTTCTACCAGCGTCTGATGTTAGACCCTTCTATCAAGGGGCACCCAGGTTGTTGCAGACCACCAACTCCTCAGTATAAATTTACAAAGTTTGGCAGAGCCCTCTTCATTTCATTTTTCTTTCACTGACAGCCACACTAAAGCCTTTTTCTCATTTGTAGTATATCACCCTTCATCACAAACTCACTCAAGCACTGACTGAAATGCCAAGTCAGATCATGTCCAGCTGAATGATGAATGCTGTTTAGGTTGGTTAAGCTTTAGAATTGTTTGGCCTCCACCTGCTACACCTTTTCGTCGACTTGGGCTTTAACGAACAGAAAGCCTAGGGCACCCACCCAGCTCCCCCTGTCTCTTTCCCCCGTCACCGCCTGTCTCTACACTAACGCCTCCCAATGAATAATAGTAATACACAGCAGTATAGGTCCCTGGTTTGGGCAGCTCTGATTAGATGTCCTGTCAGATGTCACTTGTTCAGGAGTTGCTGTCCTGTCTCCTCAGACCGTATTCTTTCACACATGCTTTTGAGGTTTAAAGAGACAGGATATATTGTATCATAATATCTTGACTAAAAGATTCCCTACTAATTTAAGGCCCTATCCACACGAAAACGCATTTTTTCGTAAACGCACATGTTTTTATTCGTTTTGGCCTATCGTCCACACGAATCCCGAAAACGCACTTTTTTGAAACCGGGTCCCAGGGTGGATAAATTTGAAAACGCACTTCTCGCGAATCGGTGTGGACGGTTGAATCCGGAGATTTCTGAAAACGATGATGTCATCGCCACCATAGCCACCATGGCCACACCCCTCGAGCAGTCTTCCACCTCGTATATCTCGCAAAATGTCTCATAACAACATCAACAACAATGGCGGACTACATGCTTGCGTTACTACTGGAGAACATTGAGCCTGTTATGGTTACTAGGGCAAAATCTAATTTTTGGTTTCTTCGAAAGCCGATTTGTAATCAGCGCTCAAGCTTCATGCGCATGCGCCACCTCTTCCTCTCCGTTTTTAGTGAATTTCTGAAACTGAAACAGCGCCGCTTATAGACCTGGGATATGAAATAGCGTTTTCAGTCGTGTAAAGACGGATCAGGTGTGGACGCGGATTTTTTTGAAACCGTAGAGCAAAAACGGATAGGAAAAAGATCGTTTTCGTACGTGTGGACGGGGCCTAAATCTCCCCTGCTCTTCCTCCAAATGAACCTTACAATTCACACAGTGGTGAGACACTTTAAGAACACAAAGTTGAACTATTGCCAGGGAGATACTTCCAGTCACAACAATGCAATGCTACCTTTACTATCACTTCAGTGTAAAAATACTATATTGTTTTATTGTTTGATTGTCTACCAATGCTGCCAAAAATCATATGAGAATAAAATAAACTGTTTTATTGTTCCACTAAATCCCCACATAAGCTGTTGTTCACGACAACAGTTGTGTCATGACTAATTTGTGTGTCTCAAGTGTAAGGTGAATGTAATGGGAGTCTTACCATTGATCTGATCCTGGGTCAGGAACTTCGCCTGGAATGAAGGGAGAAAGACAGCGTGAGTCAGCGATAAAAAAGCAGAAGTTTGCACATGGAACCTGGATAGCAGCATGAAGCTGCAGAGATGCCTTTGAAACCATCTCACCATTGTGACGGTGTGAGAGAGTGTCGGGAATGAAGCAACAGGCTGTTACTCATCTCAGGAAAACTGATCCAGGCTGGTGTAAGATGAGGAACGTAATGGAAGTGGATGGATGATCCTTGCTGGGAGTTGGATGACACACACCTCCACTACTAAAGGTCAGTGATGTGTGACATTCACTGTTGATTTGAAGTGTGCTTGGAATATATACATTTGAAAAGGAAGAAGTCAAGTCATTCTTTACTGATACATCTCTAGCCCTAATGGCTGATGATGTAACAGGGCCAGGTTGTTTTAGAACACAGAAGGTTGGACACTAGAAAGAGCTCCAAGAAAATCCATTATGATCACTGACCAGAAGGACCTCCCAGTAGCTGTAGTTAATATCTAGTCCCAGAGATATGACAAGATCCAATGTGTTAACACCTATGTGACATCGCTTCTCTGCTTTTGGCTAAGATCAAGTGTAGTACCTATTGGACATATAGCTCTATAATGAGAAATGTGGTGTCATTGTAGCTGGTAGCTCTGTCAGTACGCAAACTATTATTACTTTGTCCAGCTTAATAATTAAAGATAAAACACTTGTAAAGTGACAGGAAAATTGGCCCAGTGGACTAATGAAAGAATTTAGCTGACTGTATGCTGTACAACTTCAGTCTCCCAGCCAGTGGCGGCTAGTCAATAGAGGGTGCTAGGGCGCCGCCCCTTCTGTGAAATATTGACTGTTTTATATATCTACCAAGATCAACCATTAATCAAACCTAACAAATACGAAATAAATACACAAAAATACATCGCGTTTTCACTTGTGCAATGGTGTAGTGGTGGTACCCACCACACTGCCAGCAACCATTAAATGCGTCTGACTTTAGGCTAAGCTTGCGATTTGCCATTCGATATAAAGCCCTCCTCCAGGTCAAGGGCGCTGGTAATGCTGGAGTCTATGAGAGCTAGCAAATTTTTTTACTGTTTACGAGCAGAAACAGCTTTTCATTGGCGCATGAAAATTGGATTCTAGTTCGCAGCTCTCTGCGCCCAGACCAATGGCATTGTTTTCTATTTTTTTTACTCTTAGCATGATTGGACAAATGGACATGATTGGCGCCACAGCTGTAACTCATTCTAAGAGACAAGATGGCTGACATTAATAGCAGAGACTCAGTGATGCTTAAGGAAAATTAAATTATTTCACTTAAAAAAAAAAAATCTTTTTTTTCGTCGGTCGGCTGTGGAGAAGAAAAGGGTGAAGGAGTTGGGACCCGACTGTCCGGACTTAAACATTTCGCATATTTTGTCAGAATGCACCAGAATGCTTAGTTTGTATGTGAAAATCACAAAACTTTGCGCCCCCCTTAACATAAAATTCACCAGCCGCCACTGCTCCCAGCCATGCTTTCTGCATGTTGCATGCACATTTAAGGACAGCCAAATAAAACTTGCTGCAGATTGTGAGCCTTTAGGACTACACCTGTAGGAGGATGTGAGGATTGCAGTTCGTAGGCTGGCCCACATAAGCCTCCTCATAAAGTATAGCCTTTTATGGGCTTTCTTTATTAACTCCATTGTATTCTGTCAGTATAATCTTTGAAAGTTAGTTGGTTCCTTAAAACCTTTAGAACTTCATCATCTGGTTCCACAGGGATCATTAGTGGTACACTCTGTTATATCTGAGTGTTCTGGCAGAAGTAGAGTCTGTAGACCATACCAGGCTGTGGGACATAGATCAGGCCAGGGATTCTCTTTTTCAAGATGCTGTTGTTCCATAGGCAGGCCACCCAGATTGGTACCAGGCACAGAGCTGCAGAGAAACTACAAAACAGAAAAAATCAACAACTCGGGACAAAAAGGAATGTTTTCTGCCAATGCTGTTGTTACAGATACTGTATGTAATACAAAGTAAAATATATGGTTTGTTGTAAGCCTGAAACACACAAACACTCTTGACAAGGTTCTTGAGTTGTGCTTTAAGTGCTGTCTTCTCTGAGTAAAGTGATAAGTCAGCAACACCTGAGAACTGTCTAATCAATTATTACTAACACACAGAGGCACACACACATGGCCTCGGGTGCTGGCATATTGTCCTTCAGAAAGTGGTAAAAGCTGAGTTCAGCATTAATGTGAGCTCCAAAGCCTATTACTTATCATAAAATAGGTCTTCACAGAAACAGTGTACAGTGAGCACCGGACCCAGCAGGCTGTGCAGGGGTGTCTCCATGAAAAGGTAGAGGTGTAAGTGTTATAATCCTATAATGTATAATATCATATATTAGGGCCCTCTGTGGATCCTCCCACAGATACTTGATCAGTTTGGGATCAAGTGAATTTGGAGGCCAGGTCAACACCTTGTCCTGTTCTTCATGTTTTTTGAGTTGAGCCTGCATCCTGCTGGGGATGGCTGCTGCCATCAAGGAGTGTCATTGCTATGGGGTGGGGGTGCCTGGTCTGGTCTAGGTGGGTGGTACATGTCTAAGTAACATCCACACGAATGCCAGGTCCAGAAGTTTCCTAGCAGAACATTGTCACAAGATGGTCAATGTTATTTACTTCTCCTGTCAGTGCTCATAAAATAACTCTTGAACTTGCTGAAACCGGTTCGAACACCCACACAACACAACACCCACAACCACGATAATATCATAACCTGTACTCATAACCAGTCAGCCCTTTGCACACATCTTTGCATGTTTTGCACACATTATGCTTATCTGATAAATATTTACAGCCAACCTAACTTATACTGTGTTAGTCTGCTTATTACTCTGTACTGCTTTCAGTTCTGTGTAATGTCTTTTCATAAGTGCATTGCAAGTGTTTTGTACTGTTTGTATTGTATTGTTTGTCTTTGCACTGTCTCTTGTTCATGCACTGTTGGCACTGTTTGTCTGCACTGTCTGCACAGTTCGTACTGTTTGCATTGTTTTGTATTGTCTACAGAAGCTTGCACACATGCACTTTATGCTCATACCCTTGTATTGTACTTAGTCTCCTTGTAGCTCCACGGTCCTGGAGGAATGTCCTTTCATCTCATTATACTATTGAAATGAAAATAAAAACCTCTATTACCTTTGACTGTTGAGACTGATCAGTGTTTGGCAGAACAGTTCAGAGCTGTTTTGGACGGTTCACCAAGTTGCTAACTTTCTAAACAAGCGTTGTGCCAAAAAGTTTGTGCATTCAGAGTTGCTTATCACAGTTATAAAGAGGGATTATCTGAGTTACTGGAAAGTTTGTAAAAATGTAAGATGGCTGCTTCTGGACCTGGCCCATTGTCTTGAAGCACTGTTTTGTGACACTCACAGATCACATTTATCTGGCTGTATATAATGTCATATACAACGTATTGTCCATATAGCGGGAATGACAGGGCACCAAGACACAGCCTTGTGGCAATCATCTCATGGCAAAAGCATGCAATTGCACCTGTGGTGAGGTCAAATAATAAGATGTTGAAGAAGCGTAAGGGCCCACTTTGGAAAATGATTAAGACCTTGACCTGTCGCAGATTTGTTTTCATCTAGATGTGAAATGACAAATACGTATTATCTCTGTACTTATGTCGCATCTTTCTGACCTGAAGAATGTCATCTCTGAGCAACGCGTGCAACCGCGACAGTTGGCTTGTATAGCTGTAACTTGTTACAGCTATACAAGCTGTAACAAATGTTTTTGCAACATGGCTGAATATGTTTCCAATTCTGAGTTTGGGGCCGAACCACAGCAGCAGCAAATTACAGGTAAGCAAGCTGACCGTAGCGGGTGCACACGCTGCTCAGAGATGACATCGTTCTCAATGGGGAATCTTTGGGATGTGCTGGAGAAGGCTTTGAGCAGTGGTCAGACTGTCCAATCATCAATACAAGACCTTGGTGAAAAATGAATGCAACACTGGATGGATCGAAACATGCTGTAAACAAACCTGAAGGCTGTCCAACGTTTTATTTTAACTGGAATGCGCTAAAGCAAAGACCCTGATGTACAAAAACTATGTAACTGTAGCAAACATTTATTGTCTGAACTGTATCTTTTCTTTTCACTTTTCTCTGTCTCTCTGCGTCAGACTCGTAATCTGTCCAGGGTGAACAGCTGGGATAGGCTCTGGCCCTTCCACGACCCTCCAGAGTACAAGTGGATACAGAAAATGAATGGATGAATGTATACGCATGTCCTCTATTTTTGCAGCAGCAGTGGATCCAAATCATTGCCACCACTGGTAGCATCGCACTGAAACAGCTGAGCCAAACATAATGATGTGTGACACAAACAGACAAGAGGCACTGAGATGTGGAAAGGCAATTTCAAGGCCAGGAAACAAACATATGAATCACTGCATCACCACTAAATGAGGGATCATATTATTTAGATTTGTATGAGCCTACATGCAGTAGTGTATTTGTAAAAATCCCAAACAGTTTGTGAAGCGATAGAGCATTAGACCTTGACATAAACAAACTCCATGTAAATATGAATGTTGTTCTGTGCCTTCTGGATGTGTGGCAGTGTGCTAAGATCCCCTGGCCCCTGCTTTGTATTGGAAGGATCGAATATGCCAGCATTGTTAGACTGATAATTAAAATGTTCATTTGTGCCAGTGTTTATGTATTTGTATTGGAAATGATGGGGAAAAAAGAAATGTGTACAACAGCAAACAAGTCTTAATATAACCCTCATATTGTCTTCCTGTCGACCATGCAACTTTTGTATTCTCCGATCAAAACTGAGGCAATATGTTGTTCTCAGCTAATATACTATAGATTGTACACTTCTTTCCGGAAACGGTGGGTGGTAGACCATGTTTATATCATTCTATTATAAGATGTTGAAACATGATGGGTCAGATTTGCTACATTTAAAGTTTTCACAGAAGTAGCTATCTTTCTCGAAGTTTAGTTAAATTTGTAAGGGAGTTACAAATTTATAAATACAGCTAAGGCATGCAAGAAGTAAGTTCATGGTAAAAGGGTTTAATACGGTAAAACGATACACCCCATCAATGTTTTTGTTTGTTTGTTTTGTTATATTTCCTATCATTTTGTCTTAAAATGAGATTGCAGTGCCTATTACATTGTACTGTTGTTGTTTTTGGCGAAACTCTCACATGTCAGTAGGGGGCGCCTTGTGCCTCAGAGAAACTCTAAACCCCTAGAGACAGTTCTTCTGCCTTTTGTGTTTACATTAAGGTGGGCTTAAATTATTTTGTGTACATGTCTGTGTCCTAAAACGAGGGTCAAGAGTGTCGATGTTGTTTGTTGAAATTATAACAGAAGTGATTTCAGGTCACACTTCCTATAGAGCCGTGATAATGGTCCATCCGATATAATATGTCGAGTTTTGCCTGGTCAATTTCTATGGCCTCGTCCACACATACGAAATCCGTTTTCCCTAGCATCGTTCCAAGAATATCTGTGTCCAGATGGATCCGTCTTAATACGACTCAAAACGCTACTTCATATTCCAGGCCTATAGGTGGAAACTCAAGGAAAATTTAGATTTTGCCCTAGTAACCATAATAGGCTCAATATCTTCTTCAGCAGTAATGCAAGCAAGTAGTCCGCCTTTGTTGTTGATGTTGTTATGAGACGTTTCGCGGGATATAAGTGGTGGAAGGCTGCTTGAGGGGTGTGGGGATGGTGGCGATGACATCATCGTTTTCCAAAATCTCCGGTTTCAACTGTACAGACGGATTCACAAGAAGTGCGTTTTCGAATTGATCCACCCTGGGACCCGTTTTCAAAAAAGTGCGTTTTAGGGCTATGCGTTTACGGGATTCATCTGGACGATAGGCCAAAACGATTAAAAACATCTGCGTTACGCAAAAATGCGTTTTCGTGTGGATGGCCCGTAAGACTTAAGTCTTTAGCATTTGCTTTGGGATTGATTCCCATGTTTCGGACCAAAACACGTTCAAGAGGAAAAAATGTATTTTAACACAGTGTATGTAAACATCTGGTTTCAACTGTAGCTCATCTTCAATAACAGTTCTTCGTAATGTTCGAAAATCCTTAACTGTACAATTTTTATGGTTCTGATTTTTGTGAGAACTGAACATTGGGTGATTGTTTGTTTTAAAAAGGTTCACCTCAGAAAGAATTATACAGTCTCTGTTTTTTAAATTTTTGTTTCACTGCAAATCTCTTTAAAATCACACAATTCACACTGAAATGTTTCATGGATTTTCCCTTCTGAGTGTGATCTCGAGAGTGGAGGGGGGGGGGGGGGGGGGGGGGGGGTTATAGCAGACAGGTAAGTTAATTGTAGACACCTGTGAGCTGTGTGTGGACAATGGAAATCAGGAGAGAGTGTGGCAGAGAGTAGAAGGAGTGTGACAAAGAGCAGAGGAGGTGCAAAATATCTTACACTTTTTCTTCATCAAAACCCCTTTATCAAACCTTCTTTTGATATATAATATGACATATCCGCATTTAACTTTGGGTTGGTTAGTTTTGTTGGGACTTGGGAATATTTTATTTGGTTTTGCAAGAACTTTGGAAAGGGGACATTTGATTGAAGGACTGGTTGCATTTTGGAATTTTTTGAAGAACTCTGAATTTTGATTTTGCTTGAACAGGGTTCATTTCCATTGTCTTTATTCTTGGATTATTTTCTTCATATTTTTTATATTTTACCAAACTGTAGTAGGCATTTTTGTTGGCATTGTGGATATTGTATTGTAGTTTGTTCTTAGTTAAGTCCCAGACACTGCCATGGCCATTTCAGGTCAAGTGACTCAAGTGACTCAAGTGATTCGCAAAGCCCGGATCATATCAGTGAGTGATTCAGACTGATCCAAATCCCTCAAAAGATCCCGGTTTTACACTACTAACGACAAGGGTTGCCCGTTCACCCTTCTGTCTGTGCTGTTTGAGTATTGGATATAGAATTTTTCCGCCGTTCATTTATTTCCTCTCTCTCTTCGCTCATCACAAAGTCCTTTTGTTTATAATGTTCCAATTTTGCAACGATGGGACGAGGGCAGGTTCCGATGCAGGTTCCTAGACGGTGTACACCATGAAAAGTTATTTTATTTACAGTGTCTGATGGGAGTTTTAGTGCGGAGCTCATGAAGTGTCTTGGGATTGTCAGTTGTGCTCTCTGGGATTCCAGAAAAGATGAGGCTGTCTCTCATTCTGCGCGTTTGAATGTTGGGGATAGTTTCTTTCAGTGTTTCATTTTCCTTCTGAATTGTGTTCATCTGAGAGGTGAGTAGTTCTACGGAGGTTTGAAGTTGTGTGTTGTCTCATTGGAGTTCGCTGAACTCGAGACTGGGTCTTAGCTCTTTCATTTCTTGGTGTAGTGTGCCCAAAATGTCCAGTTTTCTGTTTATTGATTCAAGAACACTGACCTGTATGTCGGTGGTGTTTAGGTCGTCTGTGTCCGTAGAAGAGTCCTTCTTTTTTCTTTTGGCCGGGTTGGGAGTTTGGTGGTCCGGGTGACTGTTGTCCTATTCCAAAGCGAAGTAGTATTGATTGATAAAATCCTCTAAACCCTCCACTCTGAATCGAGTGCAGTAATTGTGCTTCTCAAAAAATGTGCGTGCCGTTATGAGTTGGGCTTTTTTATTGTTGTTGTAATAGTATTTAGAAGAGTTATAGTAGAGAAATGTCAGGAAACACTCAGTCTGGTCTAGCTGCTGGCCGGCGCCATGTTGAATCCAGATCTCGTCTCCGTCTTGCGCTCTCAGTGCATCACAGTGCCCCCTTGTTAATAGTCTCTCCAGTCGTTTGTCTTGATGAGGACTCTTTGTCTTGACGAGGACTCACCCTATTCTGATAATAATGCAATAACAAAACGAAAGCGTCAGAATAATACTAAGAAGGTGGACCGAGGCAGGGGGAGATGTGTCAATATCCCCTTGGTTATTGTACATAAACATGAAGATAAGGATTCACACCAACTAGGAAATACAAATTGTCAGACAGTGACAGAGGACATTATCATCTAACTCTACAGCTGTGTCTGTTGACAGCCAGACAGTGAGACTGAAGACGCCATAAGAGGGACCATGGCCTTGGCATGTTCCTCAGAGAGAATATAGGACAGATACCTGGCCCCAGCTGTAGGGAAGAGAAATTATTCTCTAACAATCCCCTCTTATCATAAGATCAATACACTATAATTTAGCACCTTAAGGGTGAATTAATGTCAAGCCATCAGAATCAAAGACCATTATGCAATACAAAAACCCAATGAGATCAAATGTAAAATGTAATAAACAATCAAACAAATAAATGCATCGACATTGATAAAGATGGTGTTGTAAAATGAAAACACAAACACAGAATCACGTAAGTCAAATAATATCATGAAATAATATTCACACCCCTCTTATATAGCACGTCAGCTTATCCTAACATGTGACCATGAATCCCACCTTCCCGTCAACAAGGACCGCTGGAGGCAATGGGGTAAAGAACCCCTGAAACATCTAAGTGTTAGAAGGGCTCACGATGGAAATCACAGCCACATGAACCTACTTACAGGAAGCCCAACAATGCACTTTGATGATCAAGAAGTTGAATTGGAATTGCACATCCTTGTGGACCAACAAACAAACAATGGTCACTCACCAAACCCTGTTGTTGGTTTATTACCCTGGCAGCGACCTGTTTATACTGTTCCGAAGGATTGAAGGCTGCTGTACAGTGACACTGCAACAGAGGCTTCATGTCTGACATTAACACAGCATTCTTGATACTGGACACTGTGAACATAGGAAGCAAATTGAAATTTGGCAAATCCTAACAATACAAGCAGTCACTTGCAGTTTTAAGGAATTGAAAAACATGTGGAGCTCTTTCATCAGGAAGACTTAGAAACAAACCATCCAGTGGATGGATGCGTGCAACTTTCAAAGCAAGTCTCTTCCCATGAGATTTATGGGGCTCGTCTCTGAAATGAGAAAGGAATGTGCTACATTTTTACCGTCAACCGTAATATTTGTGCATTTGGACAGTGGCTTTTTATGCGGGACACCTGAAACACCGACAGTATTGACAAAGTTATTAGTGGCAGTACATACATGTTCATCAGATTTCACAGTTGAAATGGTCGTACCACTATCAATCAGAATTTCAACAGTACTACCGTTAACCTCGACAGGCAAGAAAGGGTCATCTTGCGGATTAGATGAAATTTGAATAGTAGCCGCTTGCAACACATAAGTTCAGATCCTGTTCCTCTTTGGCATCCCCATGTACGTTGATAAGGAGCACTGTATGCACCGTATGCACCTGGCAGATTTGTCTGTGGGGGGTAGTTTTGACCCATGCGATTGTGATATTGAAGTTGACCTTCATTTTGATTTTGCCATCTCTGGTATTTCTTTCTACATTCGTAGGCCCAATTCCGCAGAGTTTGATGAACCATCTGTTTGGAAGGAGTTTTTGTCATAACAAACACACCATTCCTCTGCATTCCAATCAGACTAGCAATGAGTGTTTTCCAGTCAAATGTGGACCAGGCTGGATCTTAAAAGAAGTAGCAAACTATGGTATCATGTTGTCCAAGAAAGTGGAGATACAGAATTGTTGCATCTCTTCTCGTGGTATGGAAGAATTCAAATTCCATGCTTTTGTGAATCTCTGACTAAAGTCTGACACTGTTTCTTTCTCTCCCTGAATACAGTGGACTATGGCTGAGAAATCAATTTTCTGACGCGCACAATTATTAATGGCAATTTTTGCAGTTTCTTCTACCCAATCTATCAGCGGCCTGCCTTCAGGCCACCTACCACCAGTCACAGCACTAAGGAACAAAAACCTCATCAGAACACATTTGCCAATTTTCATCATATGAATATGACAACAGCTACTCAACATCAGGTATCAATCGTATGTGCAACATACTCATTTTAACCATGCCAGGTAAGGTCCAGGTTGTACAATTGGATTGGGGGCTTTGTGAATCATATCCAAAATTTCACTTGGGGTCCACGGTTTACAGATAGGGGTATCACCTAGCATTATTTTAGGGGCACTTAAATGTGCTCTAGAGGCACATCTGCGTCCTCGTGCTACACCTTTCCTTGATGCTTTCAGCTGTGATCTTGTACGCCTAGACTTGTCTGTGTCTGTGTTAAATTCCACCCCCCTAGGTCTGGCTTCTCTCTCAGTCATATTGGAGTCAGTCGGTTCAAAGTCTTCGTCTGTGTCATATGTTTCATCTCCTGAGCCACTTGTACTATCATGTGGCATATGTTTTGTTTTGCGTTTACACTTTGTCACAAGTTTGTGTTCCACAAGTTTGTGTTCCACACACATCTGTTCCATTTCTCTGGTTTGCCACACTCATCCATATTTGTACACATTCTTTCATATATGGATAACTCCACACAGCATTACCCACGGCGGGGTCCATGTTTGCTTTAGCCACTCTCAGTTTATCTGTGTGATGGTTCTGGGTTTTCTGTGTTTCACGTTTTGAGTTTCATGTTTCGTGTCCCCGTTTCCTGTTTTACTTTGGTAAGTTTTTGATTTCCTGTGTTTTTACTCCTTGTGTTTCTGTGTTGATTACTTCATTGGTTTCACCTGGTGTCTCTTGATTTTTGTCACCTGTGTCTCGTCACCCCTTGGTTCCTCGTGTGTGTACGTATAGCGCTGGCTTCCCCTTTGTTCCTGTCGCGTCATTACCAATGGTCGGTTTCCCCAAGTCTCGTTTGTTTTTCGCTACTCTGTGTTTTTTCCACCCCTTGTGTCTCCAGCTTAGTGATGGGCAATTGAGGCTAGTGATGGGCAATCGAGGCTTTGTTGAAGCCTCGACACGTGACTCAAAAAAAGGTTCATTACTCGAAGCTTCAATGACACAGTGCTCTATTAGGACATCTAGTGGACAATAAAATGTAGTGCAATGGAGACGTTGGTTCATGCTTGTATGAGACTTGATTTGCCATGCACATTCCTATTCGACTACATTGCATGGATATGTGGTTTAAAGTTTATTATAAGAAAATTATATAGGCTACAACAATAAAATAAATAACAAAGTACAAATAGGACTCGAACCCTTGTTTCGCTAAGGAAAGACCGGTGACTTCACAGTGTACCACGAACCTCATCAGTGATCCACCGTTGTCGGTGGATCATTTTGGTTACGTCAGTACACTCTATGAACCTTCGCTGATTTACACTAATGTTTATGTTTCAGCGCTTACGTCAACTATTTTCATTTGCTCTTGGTATCATGGTTTCGTAGTGTTAGAGAATATTTGTATTGAATGCAACAGTGTCAAACCAAATCTTTCTTGACTCAGTATTTGCTTCTAAGACTCATCTCATCTCTCCTGAAGAGCAGATAAACCAGTTACAGGGTTTCCGAATGAAGCAGTGAAATGGTTCATACGTCACAAAACACGTGATTTGTCCTAACCAACTATCTATGTAACTATATCTATCTATCAATCTAGTGTTGTCTAACTATGTCACTAATTGATCGATTTCTTTCTGAATCTTAGTTGGAGTTAGTTGCGTATTTTGTGGAGATCTATCTCCACGAAATACGCAAATGACTCCAACTACAGCAAGAGACCAACCTACTATGCAAAGAAACATTAAAATGAGCACCACTAAATAGGAATAAGGTATCAGAGATATCCCTGAACACACTCGATCCCACCAGGTGATTCACATGACAAACCGAACCCCTGGGATGACTCGTTTGCCGCTGAAGCCTTTGAAGCACTTGAACTGCTTCGAACGTCACTCAAGTGCTTCAAACGTCACTAGTCACGTGACCGAACCACGCTTCGGCACAGTGGTTCGATACAATTGCTTCATGAGCTACGGCGCATGTGTCGGAGCCTCGGGTGTCAGAGGGCCATCACTAATTGAGGCTTTGTTGAAGCCTCGACACGTGATTCAAAAAAAGGTTCATTACTCGAAGCTTCAATGACACAGTGCTCTATTAGGACATCTAGTGGACAATATAATGTAATGCAATGACACGTGTCTTACTGGTTCATGCTTGTATGGGACTTGATTTGCCATGCACATTCCTTTTCGACTACATTACATGGATATGTGGTTTAAAGTTGATTATAAGAACTTCATATACATATAACAAAAAAAAATTAAAAAAAGCGAAGTCTGTGGGATTCGAACGCTTACTTCACTAATGTAAGCCCGGTGATTTCGCAGAGTACCACTGCTACGCTCGATGAACCTTCCCTAATTTATGTTTTAGCGCTTACGTAACTATTTTCATTTGCTGTTGGTATCATGGCTTAGTAGTGTTAGAGAATATCTGTACTGAATGCAACAATGTCAAACCAAATCTCTCTTGACTCATTATTTGCTTAGAAGACTCATCTCATGTCTCCTGAAGAGCCGAGACAGGGTTTCTGAATGAAGCAGTGAAACGGTTCATACGTCACAAAACACGTGATTTGTGTGAACCAAAACTTTACACGCACTTCTGAGTGTCACTCAGAGTTAGAAAATAGGACTTTTTAGGACGTTTGATTGCTCTAGACTACTGTATGGTTTCAAGTGGATAAAATAATAATAATAATAATAATAATAATAATAATGATTACAATAATGACGATAGTAGTTATTGAGGACCATGTTTAGCCTACTATTTGGCATGTCGGATTGTAACCCTATATTTTCTTAAAATATATTGTATAATGAACCATTTAAATGGTGGAGAATAAAGACTAATTTGTCACTAGGAATATTATTATGGATTTTGCCACCAAAGTATGTTTTAGGGTTCATTGGTAAAGAGGTTGTGCTTGAAAAACAGGGCAGTGGGTGAGCTTAAAGAACATTGTAGAGGGTGTGCTTAAAGAACGTTGTGGAGGGTGTGCTTAAAGAACGTTGTGGAGGGTGTGCTTGTGTTACTTTTTTATGTGTTTTTATTGAGAAATAACAGTTTATCTATTGTTTTTGGACTTAGGCGGTTTCTTCTTTTACATAATATCTCCCCAGCCTTTGAAAAAATCCGTTCACACGGTACAGATGAGGCTGGGGTACATTGGAAAAGCTTGGCTACTCTGTACAGATTCGGATACACAGCTTTGTGGGCAGCCCAGTACGAGAGGGGGTACTCCGTTCTTGCCAGGGGAGGATCGGCCAAATATTTGTTGACTTCAATTATTGCAGTCGCTGTGGCACTTTGGACCAGTCTGGTTCTGCTGGCATCCTGGTCGAGAAGACTCCACAGGTCAACTCCTGAAAAATAATTAAGATCGTAATCACCACAAATTCCATTAGACATTCCTTTTTCATAATCACATAAAAATGACAAACCTGTGGAGGCTGGTGCTGGTGCTGGAGGACGAGGCTGAGGAGGGTCTTGCAATGTAAGTGACGGTGGATGCTCCTGCTCCTGCTCCTGCTGCTGCTGCTGCTGCTGCTGCTGCTACTGCGCATTATTTATGTTTATAATAGTTGTGCATTTACAGATGAGACGCTCTTTCACAGCAGCTACCACTCTCGGACTTGTGAAGCCAAAGGTTTTAAAACGTGGATCCAACATGGTTGCAACTGCCAGTGAACTTTCCTTTTCTTTGTCTACCAGTCTATCACCCAAGCATCTAATCAAATTGTGTGCAAGGTGTTTTGCCATGGGAGTGGTGAGTTGTGTATCAAGCTGTTCAATATTATGCCTTAACACCCGATAGAGGGGGATGACCTTTGAAGCGGAAACCCTTTTCTCCTCCGACAGCTCCACAGTCGCCACATGGAATGGAGCTAGCAACTGAAATGACAGGAAAATACATATTGTCTGAAGGCATAAATGTGCAGTGAACTTGAAGTCATTGTTTGGTCTATTATTATGCTCCAAATGAGTAAACCCTTCTCCAACAACTATGCAATAAACCTAGCATTTGGACGCCATGATAATTTTCTTCTTTGGTTTTCTGTTACATACCTTGATGCATTCTCCTATATTTTCATATTGTTGATTAGTCAGTGGTGTGAGGTCCGTTTTAAGCATTGCCAGAGCTGCTGCCACTGCCTCTCTTTCATCATAGAGGCGCTGAAACATGTCAAGAGTGCTGTTCCAACGTGTGTCCACCTCCAATTTCAGTTTTTTAACTGTGCAACCCAGTTGTTGCTGCATCTGGACGAGCCGCTCTTTGGCTGTTGTGCTGCTTCTGAAATATCTCACAATCCTTCTGCTCAAGGTTCGAATCTCTTCAAGACAAGTAGTGGCTCCAACTGAGTTCTTCACTACAAGATTCAGGCAGTGTGCAATGCATTTACACTGCCTTATGTTAAGTATATTTGCTGTAGCATTCATGTTGCTGGCAGCATCAGTCACAATGCATCAAACTCTATTGTCCAAGCCCCATTCTGCCATCAGGGATGTAATTTCAGCAGCAATGTGGGCTACTGTGTGGGTCCTTGGAAATTCCTTGACCCCCAGAAGAATAGTGGACAGATGTTCTTTTCCATTGATGAAGTGGCAGGTGACGGCCAGATATGCATCCATGTTAATAGAGGTCCACATATCTGACGTTAGGCTCACAGTCTCAATGCCCTCAATCTCAGCCTTGGCCTTCTCCCTCTCCTCTTCATACTTAACACCATGTTTTTTAACACTTTCCTGGTGGGTAAAGTGAATGTGGGGTCCAGTTTGGCCACAAGCTCTTTGAACCCAACATCCTCCACCACAGAGAACGGCTGCGAATCTTTAATGATGAAGTTCACAAACGCATCATTAATTTCTCGCTTCCCATTGCCTGAAAAAAATAATGTATACAATGCAATGCATTAGGTTACACAAAAAATAATAAGTTACCTAAATACAAAACAAGGCAATATAAAACTAACTTACAGGTATAAGTCAGTATTAGCAACTGTAATGTATAGGCCTACCTGGGTTCACAGCAACAGGTGGCTGCTGGCTGTTCTCTGGCACCGGATCGGTCCCTCGTCCATGCTTAGCCCTTAAGTGCCTCAACATGGACGAGGTGTTGTTGCTGTATGAGAGCTTTGCATCACACAACATACACTGGACCTATGACACAATGAGTTAGCAAAGTCAGTCATAACTTGCAAGCATTTATCTTTAAATGTCCATTCAACTGAAATAGGACATTGACAGCAATTGTTTCACACATTATTACACTTGAAGGCTTGCCCTTAAAGAGTTTTCCAGTGTAAATACAGGCGAAATTAAAATATCACTCGTACTTACCTTATTATCCACCAGCAACTGGAAATCATCCCATGCATGGGACCTTTTCCTGGTTGGATCTTGCTGCGGCTCCATCTCTCTCTCTATATATATATATATATATATATATACATATATATATATCTTATTCGTATCTCTCTATCTATCATATCTATATATATAATGCTATTTAGGACTATCTATGTAACTATGTCTATCTATCAATGTTATCTAACTATGTAACTAATTTATCTATTTCTCTCTGTATCTGACGAACTATCTCCGGAAAATACGCAACTGACTCTCAACCCAACTAACACCAACTACAGCAACGAACCAACCTACTCTGCAAAGAAGCATTCAAATGAGCGCCAATAAATAGGGAACACACTCGATTCCCTCAAGTGATTCACGTGACAAACCAAACTGATCTGCTGATTCGTTTGCCGCTGAAGGACTTCAGTGACGTTCGAAGCACTTGAACTGCTTCGAACGTCACTGAAGTGCTTCAAACGTCACTAGTCACGTGACCGAAGCACGCCTCGGCACAGTGGTTCGATACAATTGCTTCATGAGCTACGGCGCATGTGTCGAAGCTTCGGGTGTCAGAGGGCCATCACTACTCCAGCGATTCTTGTTTCCTCTTATTTTCTGTATTTCTGCCTCACCAGCAGCGCTTTTTGTTGCCTTTGGTTTTATTAAACTAGTTGTGCCTACTCCTGCCTCCCTGCATTTTGTCCTGCACCTGGGTCCTACCTCCCTCCCCGGACAGAAACCGTAACAGAATGACGCGACTCCCTTTGATGAGGAGGATAAAAGGCGAGTACTCGATTATTATTTTGAACAGAAGCTCGAGTACAAGCCGTGGCTCATCCATTGTTTTCTGGCACACGTTTGGCCATGAGGGCCCCAACAGGGAGGTCGGGCCCTCGTGGTCGCCATGGAGGCAGGCCTGCAGGCCGGCAGCCTTGCTGCAACGGTCTGCCAGCCATGAGGTGGTGGTTCACTGGTGTGCTGACCATCGGCCAGCCAACCTCCAGCGATCTGCTCCAGCTCCCCGGCCGTACCGCCCTGTGCCTCCTGCTCCGGCTCCCCGGTTGCACTCTCCTGCGCCTCCTGCTCCAGCTCCTGTTCCGGCTCCCAGGTCGGATTCTCCTGTTCCGGCTCCCAGGTCGGATTCTCCTGGTCGGTCCTGGTCGGTCGGACTCTCCGGTGCCTCCTGCTTCAGCTCCCCGGTCGGGCGGACTCTCCTGCGCCTCCTGCTCCAGCTCCTGTTCCGGCTCCCAGGTCGGATTCTCCTGTTCCGGCTCCCAGGTCAGATTCTCCTGTTCCGGCTCCCAGGTTGGATTCTCCTGTGTCTCCTGTTCCGGCTCCCAGGTCGGATTCTCCTGTGTCTCCTGTTCCGGCTCCCAGGTCGGATTCTCCTGTGTCTCCTGTTCCGACTCCCAGGTCGGATTCTCCTGTGTCTCCTGTTCCGGCTCCCAGGTCGGATTCTCCTGTGTCTACTGTTCCGGCTCCGAGGTTCGCTTCAGCTCCAGCGCTGCTTCCTGTCTCTGTCCCGGCACGGAGGGTCGTCTCACGCCCAGCTCCAGCGCTCCTTCCTGTCCCTGTCCCGGCTGTTGAAATCGTTAGCGGCAGTTTGCATGGCACACAACTAAAAACAAGTTATTGTTACCAATATCCTAGAAAACACAGAACTTCTCCAGAAGTATACTACTACTTCTATAGTATGTCCCAAATTACTATAGTATTCCTATAAGATTACTATAATATTTTGTCCCAAAATACAGTAAGATTCCTATAGTAGCCTACTTTTTCCTAAGGGTAATTAGGCCATGCATAACCAACACACATGTAACATTTCCTGTCATTTAACGTTGGTCATCCTCATTAATGTATTTTAAATTGTTTTCATGTTTAGATATGACGGCCAGAAAAATTTAAGATTACATTTGTTATTTTAAGTTGGTTCAGTGCCATTGACTCCCATTATTTCTTGGCGTTTTCCTTTAGTTTTCAGTCCATAATGGCGGCCGCGCTGTCATCTCATGGGGACAACTGTTGCTATGGAGCATTCTATTGAGTTTCGCCTCGTGGGTTTCTATACTCTTTGGCCAAACTGTGTTTATAAGGAAGCGCATCTGTCAACGGGATGGTGTTTGCCAAAAAAAAAAAAAATCCTGGAACTGTGGAATCAAAGCAAGTTGGCATATGGAACTCCAAAGAAAGAGAAAGGTCTCTGCCGTGTGGGACCATTTTGATCTTATATCAGCAAATAAGGTATTTGTTTTTATTTCATCCAGTTGCTCTTAGTTTCCTCTTGATCTGTCAGAATTCAAATCGATTTCAAAGGGACTCTTAGTTTAATTTACTCATTTTATTTTCTGCAGGTTGAATGCCGCATTTGTTTTACCGAACTATCTTACATACATACAAGCACCTCCTCAATGCTGAGACACTATAGAGCCACGCATGAAAATGAGGAGGCCACAAATACACCTGCAATAAACACATGTAGGCCTAAACAGGCCTAAACAGACATTTTACAACTTCCTCATGGTCGCTTTTGTTATTAATGAATACATATGTTGTTTTTATTATTTCATTTTTGACCATCAAGCTTCCAGGAAGCCAGGCCATAGTAAATTTCATCATCAAGGACTGCCAACCCTTCAGCACGGTTGAGAGTGGGGGCTTCAGGGAACTCCTTCAGGCCCTTGGGCCGTCATATGTTTTGCCAACCAGGAAGGTTTGTATAGAAAAGGTCTACAGAAGTAATTATATTTAATTAATGTGATACAGAATTTAAATATGTTGACGTGCTTTTGGCTTAACTTGGTTTAATTTTCAGGCTGTCCAAGAAATGGTGGCCAAAAAATATGAGGAGGAACGAGAACAAGTAAAAATGGAAGTACAGCAAGCTGTGGCAGTGAGTGTAACAGCTGACATGTGGACATCTGTAAATATGGATGCTTACTTGGCTCTAACTTGTCACTACATAATGAGAATATGCAGCTGTGTAAGTCTGTGCTGGGAGTGCAACACTTTCCGCAAAGTCACACTGCAGACAATTTGGCCCAAGTCAAAAGGGGCATGATGGATAACTGGGCCATAACTCATAAAGTAAAGTGTCTTGTCTAGACAGCTCCAGATTCGGCATTCGGTTTGCATTGCACTCTAAATTTAATTGTAAAAAAAAATCATGTGATCAAATCCCTGCATTTACAGCCATCAGACACAAATCTAGGCTAATTGTAACATACTTCAGATTTAGCACCACAGCCAAAGAGAAGCCTGCTCAAGTGCAGCAACAGATGGGACGGCCAACCCTGAAACTTATAAATGAGGTACCAACACGTTGGATCAGCACATATCAGATGCTGGTGAGGCTAAATGATGAGAAGGAACCAGTTTGGGTATCTCTGGCCTCACTTACAACAGACATAACTCCACTAACGGCTGATGAGTTTAACATCATAGGAGAAGCACTTCTTGTGTTTGCTCCTTTCCATCAAGCCACTGTGGAGTTGTCTGGGGAGCAGAGTTTCAGGATCAAAGGTCATCGCTATGATGAAAATGCTATGTGCACTTGAGCGTAATGCTTCAGCTTTGCACACACAGGCAGCCATACACCTACACGAACACCTTAGGCAACGAGTCACAGACACTGCTTCCAATCTGGAGTCACTGAGTGTGCTGACCCTATCCACACTTCTAGACCCCAGATTTGGATCACTCGGAGTTCCTCTAAATGCTGCGAAGAAGTGAACAGATTAAAGTCAGTGCAGCTGTAATTGGGCGCGTAGCAACCGAGCCACAGCCTGGACCGTCTTCACAGCAGTTATCGGCACCCACTGTAGGCATGTTATGTTCAGTTTTATCAGTTTATTTGTGCATGTATTTCCTCACAAAACATGTGCAGGTTTGTAATTACTGACTAAAACTAAAATGCCAATCAGAATACACTAATTATAGGCCAATTAGTGTACTAAACCTAGACTACAAGTTGTTCAATTCGATCCTTGCTAAAAGATTTGACAAGATTATGCCACAAATCATACATTTGGATCAAACAGGGTTCATTCAAAGTAGACAAACCCAAGGCAATGTAAGATGTACACTACAGATCATTAGACATACCACCCAAAACAATCTCCAGGCTATGATAGTGAGCCTGGATGCAGAAAAAGCCTTTGATTTGGTTAGATGTACCTTCCTTTTCAAAGTAATGGAAAAATTTGGCTTTAATGAGACAATAATACAAACAATTGAAACATTATACAAAAACCCTTCAGCACAGCTGAAGATTAATGGAGAACTCTCACAATCATTTATACTTGAACGTTCAACGAGACAAGGGTGCCCACTGAGCCCACTTCTCTTTGCTATTTTTATTGAGCCTTTAGCTCAAGGACTAAGACAAAATGTAGCAATTGAGGGGATACTTAGTTTCAATTACAACCCTACCGTAAGGAATATCAGCTAAACTGGGATGAAAAAAATCTATAAAATACTTAGGAATCCATAACCCTAAAGATCTGTCAAGAATAGCAGAAATCATTATAAACCTCTTATTAAGGAAATCAGGGAAGACATTCATAGAGCCTGATACCATATCTAAGCCTTAGCTCACGTATTGAATCCATCAAGATGAATATCCTGCCAAGGGTTTTATACCTTTTTCAGTCATTACCCTTAGAAGCACCAGAAAAGCAATTTCAAGAATGGGATAGATTTTTTTCCAGATACATATGGGCTGGGAAAAAACCCAGGATACGATATAAGATACTCCAGCTTTCAAAAGAAAAAGGAGGACTAGCTCTTCCTATTCTAAAAGACTATTACTTTGCAGCCCAACTTAGGCCTTTAATAGGCTGGTGTACTCGTAGTTACAAGGCCAGATGGAAAAATATTGCACAAAGTATGGGAAAAGGATTTCTAGTCACTGCGCTGATTGGGGACCCATCACTACACAAATACCTTACTGATCAAGATAATCCATGGATCACCAATTCATTAAAGCCTTTGGGTGAAGTATTAAAACAATTCAATTTAAAAAAGACATTTGAAATCTTAAAATGGTTTGCTTATGACCTGCAATTTACACCTAGTCAACATGACCATAGATTCAAGGAATGGACCTCCTTAGGACTTACAATATACTATTCACTAATAAGTAAAGGTACGGTAAGAAGTTTCCAAGATCTCAAGGATACATTTGGTCTACAGAACCAGGACCTCTTCAGGTATCTACAGTTAAGAGACTATGTTGGGAAAAAGATATTAAAAATTATGAACCTGAAAATGATATTCTACAGATATTTGTAAAAACATATAAAGATGAACCTTATAAAAAGATAATTTCAAAAAGTCTTCAATCTTTTAACAAAGAACAAAGAAAATACATTTAATGTGAAATCAAGATGGGAAACTGAAGGCAACATCATAATTTCTCAGGAGAACTGTAAGGACATTTTTAAACAATGGAAAACAACAAATTCTCCACTCTGGAGAGAATCTTAATGGAAAAATGTCATCCGCTATTTCTGCACTCCATATCAAAAGAGATCATACTCCAGTCAGACAGAATGCTGGAGATGTTGTGGTAGCAAAGAAGTGAATCACTACCATATTTTCTGGTGTTGCCCTGTTGTGACCCCATTTTGGTTGCGTGTACATCAATTTTTAGAGACTGTGTTTTCAACAAGAATAACTTTTTGCTTCAAATTGTTATATTTGTTGGATCTAGAGGAACTGGAGTGGAGGAACAAATTCATCATACTTAATTTCTTCACTTCTCCTCTTCCACCCCACCTCCTTTACATTTGTACTCGTCTATAGGTCTTCATGTTGACTGTTTGGTTGTTTTTAGAGTTGAGCCGGATACTCGGCTGAAACGAGTATCCGGTACGGATAAAGCACTTTTGCCGAGTACGAGTATTATACGAGTAATACGAGTCAATATCTGTGCTCGGATTAAATAAAAATCCTCATTGGGTAGCTGACTGTGTCTGCGTTCTGTGATAGACTACAGCCCCTCCCCTACACACTCGCAGATGTGTTGTTGTGTCCGCTCTGATCACTCACACACAGAACAGCTCTCTGTCTCTCCCTCAGTCACTCGGGTTCGCGGGACGTTTTCCGTTAATGTTTAGGGTTTCTTTCTTCAGCTTCAGGTTATATTACTTAGGTTGGTACTTACTTATGAACTAGTAGAGTTCTGGTACTTCGTTCAGACGTGGTGCCGACTCGCGTTGCGTCTCTGCCTGTCGGAGATTTTTTTTTCTTTTTCTTTTTTTAACCGTCATCTGGCTGCCTGGCTCTAACACTTTCTTGCTGTATTTCGTGAAAAAACAAAGCTAGTAGTGGTATAAATATTGGAAATCAAGCTACACACACACACACACACACACACACACCTGGTGTGGGAAAAAAAGAAAAACAAAAAAAAAAAATATATATATATATATATAAAAAAAAGATCACACTGATCATAAAAAAATTAAAGTTAAAATAAGAAAGTTATTGTTGAGCATGAAAACTCTTGTTCATTACATTTTACTTGATAATTGCAACCGCATTGTTGCAAAACTTGTTCTGTAAATAGTTCGTTTGCTATCGTGATCAAAACCATTGATCTCTGAAGCTCAATGCTGATGCTGTCCTGTAAACAGTTTTCTAATCAGCAATAAATAACTATTTCTGATCAGCCCATATCAATTGCATGCTTAAAATAACATACCAGTTAAAACCTCGCTCATTTCAAGACAACCAGACCCACTTCCGGGTTAAATCCCGCCCACTTCCGGGCCAGGCCCCGCCCACTCCGAGTACAGATACAGATACAGATAATTCATATGGTTAACAGATACAGATACAGATACAGATAATGCTGTACTCGCTCATCCCTAGTTGTTTTGTTTACATGTAAAATCAAAAACCAATAAAAAGTAAATGGGGTGTCTACTATCAGGGTGAAGAGGAATTAGTCTGTGGAAGCAGGCAGTATTCTTTTATTTCTATTTAAAATCATGTAAGCAGCAAAATTATATTTCCAGCGTCACATCCCGAGATTATTTACTATCAGTATGAAGTGGAATTATGTTGTGGGAACAAGGAGTTTCCTTGAAATGTCATTAGCATGTGAGCTTTTTGGTCCAGTGATCTGATTTTTTTTTTTTTTTTTTTTTTTTTCACGTCAGTGGTCACTCTGACATATCTGAGCCTCTGTACATGCCTAGTTGTTTATGTTCAGTGGTCACTATATGGAATTAAGAGCAAATGAAAACATGTTATTTCTAATAACCCTCAGTATTATGTAGCATTTTACCACAGTCTCAATCAATTCTTTCTGCTGTAAATTTCCCAGCTTCTCTCCCAGCACTAAAAGGTAGTTTCCAGCTTGTGTGGTGTGGTTGTTTTAATTTCTTTGTTAAGTTCTTTCTGGAGCCTATAGCTCCAGACGTCTGTTAAGGTTGTCAGTTATCCAGGTCATGGTGTATCATTTTTTAAAACGCTTTTTGGGTATAGCTCCAGCCACTGATGCGGGAAGCCGACCCCGGAGCTGACTATCATGTTGAGCTAGCACTTAACGAGACGTGAGAGTGTGTCATCTAGATGACCTGCAAACACATCCACAGTGGTGACACCACGTGAATCCTCTTCACGTTGTGTATTGTATGTCCTGACACGGTAGATTATTTTTTTTTTGCATTTGCTGTCTATTCATGCATCAGTGATGTGGATTATTTTAACAGCACACTGAAAACGTTCATACCTTTCATTCAATGGGTTGACTAAATGGACTACATCAGAATGGTTATAGAAATTCTGCAAAAACCCAGATTGCATATCTGTCATGTATAGTACCACGAGAGGGAGGACTCAAATGCAAGACACTAAGGCGAGGCAGGAGCAGGCAACAAGTTGACTTAAATGCAAACTCAGAAATCAGAACTCAAGGCACTGCAGCCTGCAGGGATGTCAGGGTATCCAAAAATACAACTACAGGTGGAAACAAAGACAAGAACTCAGGAATATGAGAAAATGAACAGCAGGACAAATAGGTAACATTGCAGACAACTTGACAATGAACTTGATAAAAGGAAAGCCATGGTTATATATACACATGGGCAGAGGGGCTAATGAGACACAGGTGAAACCAATGAGGAGAGGTGCACATGACAAACCAATCAGACCATGTGGGGAGAACACAGGAAGTAAAACAAGACAAGAAACTTACAAAATCAAGTTTCAAGAAACAAGGAAAACCAAACAGGGTGACAGAAAACTTTTAAATTTTGAGTTTTATCAAATCAAATTTTGATGTGGTGTACTCCACAGGATTGTATATAAATGCTGTGTCTTTTATATGGTCCTGGGATACATGGGATCACAATATGTTTTAAGTCATCGTTCATCTGGGGAGCTTCATTCAGTCATCTGTGCTTGATTTGGCTGAATCTGATTACACTAGTGACATAGTGTCATTGGAAGCAAACCCAAACATCACACTGCCTCCATTGTCTTTTGCAGATATGATGTATCCTTTTGATCATAAGCCATTTAAATCCTGGCCTTCCTCTTCTTATGGCTACGTTTAGCAAGATAGCGCTGTCCCTTTAAGAAAGATGCTAGTCTAGAGTTGTTGCTGATGTTGTGAATGCCTGTGGATGTGTATCGCTGAACAGCAGGCATGTTGCAATTAGGAAAGTGTGCTCATGGGAGGCAGGTTCGGCACTAGTGCATCATGTAAAGTAATGGTGGTATAAATGGTTGTGCTGACCCCTTTGTATTTGCACTTGTGAAGTCATGAATTCTCATAATGTTCCCAGAGATACTCCTGGAGAGTATTCGTTACCATGAAGAAAGATCCTGAAATCATCACCACTGTGGATGTCCAGGGCTTTTTGCATTGAACTCAGCAGAGTTTTGTTTTTCTCAGGATGTACCAAACTGTTCATTTGTCCATTCATGATGTCTTAGAGTCTTAAGAGTCTTAATGTTCAGACTTCATGTTCACAGCAAGTTTCCACACTTCTTAAAAACATCCAGACCCTGTGTAACTGATGAAGACACAGTGAAGGAATATTCCTCAGCTGTCCATGAAACCACTTTTGAGTCCATGAAAATATAAGAAGCTGCATATTTAACGGTTGGTTGTAATTCCTACCCTTCCTTCCATCTGGATGTGAACACCCTCAGGTTAAAGCTGAGAGGTATGTGCGTCAATTTGGCAGATCCAGTTGGTTATCTGGATTACTCTCCATGTTGTTATCCACGTTGGATCCCATCCTGCATTAAAAATGTCAGGGTGACGCGTCCCGACTCTGCCACACTCACGGCTGGAATGAGATTAGTGAGATGATGCCGCCGGGTGCCATCTTCTCCTGCCTGTACTGCCATGCCTATCACTCTGTGGAGCAGGGACATAGGGTGAGTCTCTACTCTATTCCCTGATTTTCCATTTGATTTGACCTTTGAAGGTGTTGTTCAGTCATTAAAGTGTAAAGAATTTAACTGTTTGAAAAGTGTGAGCTACGTTAGAAATGTATTCTGAATTTTTGATCTTTGGTGTCAATGAAAGAAAATCTATAGAAACAAAAAGAGAAAAAAAAAATCCAATGTATTAATGCCAAGGGACTCCTTAGGTTAAAATTATTAAAACTGCCAAGCAGTAGCAACCATGCATTGTGCATGGCATAGATCAAAAGAAGTTACCAATGAGTGCCTTGGTTGGGAGAGATATTTTGTCTCTTTCTTTCTGTCCACCTAAGTTTAGTCATGATAACACACAGACCCTCTTTGATTCCAAACTATCTTCTGCCAAATGTAGAAAATGCATTTTTGTCTGGTTATTATCCTAGCTGTCATTGTTTCTCAGCTGAAATCTCTGGAGTATACCATATCATTTGACACAGAAAGCCTGGATAGTCATCTTCTGGTAGGAGTAGTGACAAAATGTTTTGGTATTTGGTGAAGGGATTTTTTTTTTTTTTGTACTTTTCCACTACCCAGAGGCCCTGTTTAGGATCAAACTAATTCATTTAAATCCCAGTTTAAATGAATTCCAATTTCCAGAAGCACTCCACCGACCTCATTAAAACACTCATTTTCATAATTGCTACGACACATTTTCTCAAACGTACACACACCCCCTCAAAACATGACAAGAGTTTTCTGGTTCAAAATCAAACTTTTCTCTCAGACAACACACAAACTGAAGCAAAGATAACTGAATGTTAGACACAAGAGTGGTATTGGCATTAACAGAATCAGAACTGCATTGTGTTATATTGAGGTGTGGTGAAGTATCATACATTTTTACAGTTACAAACTATACATTCTAAACTAACTAGTTTAGAATCTAAACTAACTTTAATACAATGCACTGTATACATATGTACATGTATACATCTAAACTTAAACTTATATATATAAACAAACAGATATTGAGTTTTCTAGTGATTCTTTTTCAATTTTTTTCCATTAATCTTACTAAATTGGGTGGCACAGTGTCGTGGTCGTTAGCGTGGATGCCTCACCGCAAGAAGGTATGTCTGTGTAGGTTCTCTTGTAAGTACTCCGGCTTCTCCCTTCTCCCCATAGGCTCCAGCAGACACCTGTGACCCTTCACAGGACAAGCAGTTACAGAAGAGGAAGAAGAATCTTAGTAAATTATTCCCGATAGCCAATTCTTTTGTTTTCCTGCCTTATCTGTCTCTCTGCTGCAGTGCTTCTGGCAGTGTAGCTTTGCATTACAACATTTATTCAATCATATTTTAGCCATCATGTGTTGCCGGAGTTAAAGAAGTCTTCCTGGGCTTTCACAACAGGTGGCTGAAGCTTGAAACACACCATAATCATGCTCTTCCTTTACCAAATCACATTTCAAGTTCATATTCTCAGGCCTTCAGTGTCAGTGTTTTCACGTCCTCTGATTGGAGGATCAGAGAGCCGCTCCGTTTAAGCCAAGCTAGCGGTTCGGTATCGATTTGATTAAAGACCTTTTTAGAAAGACATTGTCACAGCGACTTTGAAGGAAAAGCTGGATATTGTGGGGAAAGGCTACCTAATCCTGGAGCTAGCTGACCCAGCGAGGAAAACTTTCAGGACAGCGACTATGAGCACTACCCTTGGTTGACAGGCTCCTCTAAATGTTTTTTAAGTTCTGGTGAGTAAAATGAATTCTAATTACATTTTTTATGTATATGGCTGCGGTGAGTGAGAAGAGACTTTTTGAAATATTTTAAGTGAGTTTTTAGTAATGGCATTCATCCCGCTATATAAGATCCAGTGTCCTGTTTTATTGCGTGGCCGTATGTTGTTGTTTGTTTCTATAGCAGTGGCGTCATAACGATCGTGCAACAAGCCCTCCAACTCAAATGTGACTCATGGGAGCGTTTTTTGCATTAGTCAGTTGACTGCATTATTGTCTCTACCATGCATGCCTTGAAAAAGTCGCCTCCGAAGAATGGCTTGCTGGCCTATACGAATTTGAATGCTAACAAAAAACCTGTCTTTGTACATGACTCTTTAATCACAAGAGTCGCTTGTCTGTGAATTAACAGTGCGTTAGCTCAATCCTTCAAAGAGCTGAAAAAAACAACTGAAAGTAGCCCTTGAAAAACGTACAGTACACTCATAGATAGATACTTTAATTATTCCAAGAGAATGTAGAGAGATGTTATTTGCTAAATCTTTTTACATTAGGCATGAAGACATTTCAACAGTTAGCTAGCAAGCTTTGCTAACAAGGTTTTCAGTGAATTATGTTTCTTTGTTTCTTTTGCCGATGAACATTAAACTGGTCTGACATTGCTTTAAGTTGATATATGACATATCAAATTAAAGCAATGTCAGACAGCTGTTACCAGTTTTTCAATCTTTACTTTTTACTTTTTCTTTACATATATTATATGTAAAGAAAAAGTAAAGATAGTTTATTTAACATATATTTAGAATTGCACAATATAGATTTATACAGTTTGGTTACGCCGTCTTACAGAACAGTAGGTAGGGTTAGGATTGGTTTACCTGCTGAACACATGAAATATTTATTACAGATAAACTTGTAATGGCGATGATTATAGTTGCTTTAAGTTAAGAAATAACACAAAACTGCATTTGAGTTGTTTATTTTAAAATAACATTTAGCTTTGCTGTAGCTTGGTTGAGTGGCAGTAATTAGAAACCAAATGCAGTCAATCCACGGTGGACAGCTATCAACGAGAATCGAATGAGCCCAACTACGTCACTAGGCTTTCTGCCAATCTTATAAGCCTCCTTTTATTAATACAGTTCCAAATGCAAATGCATAAGCTTTGCTAATATTTTGTATAATAATAATAATCTTATATACAGTCTATGGTAATATCTGTCAAAACGCATACATAGGCTAATATTGCTTTTATTAACTAATATTACTAAGAATATGAGAGCACCGTCCAACAAGTGGACTTAAGACGCAACATAGTAGCGGTGGGTTTGACTTTTTTTTTTTTTTTAATGAAAGTGAAATCTTGTCATGGTTTATGTATATATATATATATATATATATATATATATCACTACTTTTTCTTTCTTTTTTTTCTTGTGACTGAAACAGTCGTTCATTCATCTTCTGTAACGGCTTGTCCTATGAACGGTCACGGGTGGGGCTTGAGCTTATCCCAGTTGTCATTGGGCAAGAGGCAGGGTACACCCTGGACAGGTCTCTAGTCTACTGCAGGGCTAACACTGAGAGACAGACAACTATTCACACTCACATTCACAGCTACAGCCAATATAGTATCACCAATGAACCTAACCGGCTAGGCTTTGGTGACTGAAAGTTAATCGGCTGCTTATAATGAAGGTTGACTGGCCGCTCACCTCAGGAGACCGGCTACTTGCCTCTGAGATAACCCACTGCTCCCAGTCTGCTGGTTCCACAGGTGGCTGTATTAAAACTGAATGAAGTGACGTATTAACAGCTCTAGAGCAGGAATTAAAACAGCTTTTAGCCTGCTTATTTACGATGCCACTAGGGGTCACTAGTGTCACCCTCAAACATAACAGTGAGTCGTAATTTGGGTGCATGCAAGATGACAACTGTGGTTGTTCTGCGGAGGAGGACAGTCTACAATTGTATTACGAGGTGTTTTGAATAAGGCTGCTGGGCAATGAATGCCTAGGTTGAAAATGCACGGCCCTCCACTGGTTTAGTGGTTCTGCAGAGGGTAAGCGCATTCACCTTCATTGTCTGAAACAGAAAAAGACCAGTGAGCTGGTGGATTTTTAATGCATGAGATGATCACCAACAGAGGACAGTGAACTTTACACTAGTACAGTACAGTGTATAAGAATGGTGTGCCATGACCAAGTGAAACTGTGTGTCCAGATGAAAGGTTGAACCAAGTGCTGAGAGGCTTGCAAAGCTGACATCCCAAAGTTCTGTCTGTCCATCCTGATGAAGGTAAGACTATCATTGCTATAAAAACAACTATAAAAATAACTTTTGATTTTGATTTGAGGTTTGCATTAAATGACATTACAAGTTGTTACATTTGAATGATAGGGATGTTGCACTGAAGGCAGACCTCAACACAGCATTGGAGGAGCACTGATTCCTAGATTCCCATTGCCTTCATCCTGGAGAAGTCATCCTTCTACCTTTATACAAAACCCCATTGCTTATTTGTATCACCGGGTCAGAAGAATGTATTTCTTACATAAACTCAACATAGAACCAAAAGCCATGACTGTGAAGTTAAAGTCATTCATAGATCCTCCAAAATCCCACTCCAAAACTCCATACTCCAAACTCCTCGATAAATGATCACCAAACACCCAGAAAGGGGGTAAAACAATAAATGGAAGAAAATAAAATGAATGTCTATCTATCTTTATCTGTCTCTATCTCTACATCTATATGTATCTTAAAGTACAGGTTAAATTAAAATGACCTTTCAGTTAAAAGAATCACTCAGACTAAATCTAGAAAGTGAGATGGATCACAGATGGCTTGACTCAAAGCCATGATTCTTGCCTTGGTCCTGTTCATTTTGTCTGCCTTTCTCCACCCTGCAGCTTCTTTGTCACTGTCCCACCATTTCTGCAGTATCTTTCTAAACCTGGTCTATTAGAGTTAAAATACATAAATACAGGAGTTTATTGAAAATAGCCCCCTAGTGTAAAATAAAAATGTATGTGGAAATAGAATAACAAAGTGGTAACAAAGGATTTTTTTTTCCCAACAATATCTTTATTGAGTTTTCAAAATGATATACAGAAATTAGAGTGCTTCCATATCTAAGGAAACATCCAGGGCACCTATATTATTGTATAACAGTCAATCGCCCCTCCTTGCAAATCAGTTATTTAAGTGGAAGTACAAAATATATGACCTGCAAATAGTAACTTAATCAAATAAAATAAAAACAAAAAACAACAAACAAGTTTCTCTATATTCCAAGGGTTGCTCAACTTCAATTCAATTGCACTGTTGTGCATAGTTCAAAATTACAAACTCAAATGTACAATTCACACCGCATCAAAGATCAAGTATTTAAATAAAAGAAATTAGTTTAGGAAACTGCAGAAAACCAACAACAATTACACCTTATCTGCTCAATCACCATACTACTAAGATCCACATTTTCCCCTTAATAATGTAAGTAATTTTTTTCCATAGGTAAAGTAACAAAGGATTTCTTTGGATATTTTTGTCACTGTGTCTTTTGAAAATACATATATGACTATTGGTACGTGGGGCAATAGACTTATTTAGGGTCACCAATAATCAATAGACACAAAGAAACATCAGCACATTGTATTCACCTTGAATATTGTTACTCAGAAAGAGTCCAACATTATGGCAGATTTTTCACATGCTGTCCTGTCCTGTTAAGATTAATGTTACACATCACAGTCAGCATGAACGTCACAAATACTACAGGTCGCTAGATGAAGAAGAGACATGGCAGTTCTGGTGGCCTGGTATTGGGAACAATCACTCCTTAAATGCAGATAAGACCAAGGACATGATTTCTGATCCAAAGAGGAGGAAGAAGAAGCAGAACCCTCCCATTATACATTGGTGAAACAATGATGGAGAGAGTCAAAACTTTCAAATGTTGCAGAACAACTGATTTATGGACAAGCCTTGTTATCACTGCAGGACATTTACACAACCAGGGTTATCAGGAGATTTCACAACATCATCAAAGACAGCACACACCAACAACATTACCTTTTCACACTCCTGCCATCAGGGAGACAGGAGCATATGACAGACATCTTGAATTTTGAATCTGGAACATGTTCTTAATCTGCAGTGGCAAGACGTCTGGTGTGAAACATATAAGCCAAGAAAAAATACTGAATAAAATTACTTGAATAAAGTGGACAAAAAATAAAAAATCTGACAGAATGGAAATTATGACGAGCTGGAATCAGCATCTTGGCCTGCTGTGGTCTGTGCGGAAGAACCTTTTGAGGATGAAGAGCTGCAAGTATCCACACATGAGGATAAGAAGGCTTTGGGCTGCTGACCACCAGTTGATGTAGTTGAGGTTGGACTGAAGGAGATAGTGATCCTTCCCTTTCCTCATGCGGGCAATGTTGTAGTGTCTCCAGATGTGGAAGATATGATTTTGGAGCTTCTGTAAACCGTCCTAATGCAGACATGATATGTTTATTAGTTAGTTTATTGTGTGGCGTTGTCACTTGAGTAGTTATGCAGTGTTTATTTCTCTGGCTTAGAAAGGTCTTAGAAAGTATATAGAACAGGTTACCAGGTTACCATGACTAAGTGAAGTACCCTCTACTAGAATCGAGCATTACAGACAGTGGTAAATGGCCTTGCTTTTATATAGCTCTTTTCTACCTATTAGTACTCAAAGCGCTTTACAGTCACACATCTACCCATTCACTCACACAAGCACACACACATTCACACACCAGTGCCACGCACTGGGAGCAACTGGGGGTTCAGTGCCTAGCTCAAGGACACTTCAACATGTGGCACATTCCGGGGATCAAACCACTAGCACTCTGGTTCATGGACAACCTGCTCTACCTACTGAGCCCACATTCCTACTATGTGGAGGCTATGACCTTCACTGAGACCAACAAGCTGATGCCTGGCTACACACTAACCTTGGAAAGAGGTTAAAGGCTAAGATCAAGACAAGACTTGAGAGAAATTATCCAGCTGTCAGAAATGCAGAAAGGTGTGACAGATTCTGAGACCATAGAGACTGCCAAGCAAAACAGCCCTAATTACTTCCTGAAGAGATACAGCAGAGAAGTAAAATTGAGAAGAATAACCAGGATGTCTTCCACTGAAGCATCTAAAGCAGGGATGGGCAACTGGCGGCCCACGGGCCGTGTGCAGACCTCACTCGAAGTGGCTCCCAGATAAATTTTTGAAAATTATAAAAATGTGTCCTCTGCGGCACTGAATCAGTTGTAATGACACAATTGGCCACTAAATGTAACTGCCTCCTATGCAGACGCTGCCTCGTGCACACTTCCACCTGGTCTTCTCTACCAGTGAAGAAGAGACGTTGGCTAAGAGCGGAAGAAAGAGAAAACTGATTGAGATCAAGATTATCTGTTCACAGAATGTGAAGGCAAACCTATGTACTTGGTCTGCTTATATATATATATATATATATATATATATATAAATACGTTTTATCACATCTGGTTAAGCACGCGGTCCTGTGTCCCCCTCAGGTAGTGTCAATGAAAAATTGTGGCCCCCCTCCATCATTTAGGTTGCCCATCCCTGATCTAAAGCCTGTTCTAAATAGGAGGGTAATAGTCACAGTAGTTAGTGGACTTGAGAACAGACCACAGCAGCTGCTTTGAAATGGCATAGACATCCAAGAAAGTGTATCAGGTATGAAGAGCTGGACAGCACCAGACCCTGACATGATTCATGCCTAAAGGTCGGAAAAGGTAAGTGTACAGGCAACTGATGAGCATAATGAAATGCTATATATTTCAGTATTATACAATAATGCCATAGGAAAGAAGATACCTGTCATCTCATATTGATTAAATGTAGAAGGGTTTTAGATCTAGATCGCATACAGACATATTTCCTAAAGCATATCTTCTGAGATTCAAAGTGAATACCTCAATATCAGCTAAAGTGCTGTTGAGGACCTTCTCTCTCTCCTCTATCTCTCCCTTTGACTCCTCCAAACCTTCATAGATGACGCCAAAGTTCAAAAAGACCCTGATTCCTCCAAACTGGTTGTTGCGGTTCCCAAAACACATTCTGTAAAAACCTGTGACAGGAGAGGGAAACTGAAGTTATCAGATTTTTATTTTTTTATTTTACACTACTCAGTGGTGTTTTGATGATCCTACCTGTCACCTCAGTCTGGAAGTTCATTTGACCAGTGACTTCATTCATTGAAGCTAGAAGGGTGCCTTGTGGTGAATTAATGGTCACAAACAGCCTGTGGTCGCTGGCCATCCCTTTTATCCACTGTACCTGTGTTCATGTACACAATACTGTAATGGTAACATGCTCAGTTTCTCTGGCTTCATCATTGCTTTTACTTATTCCTCAAACAAAATTTAAACTTAAATAATGTTATTCTAGTTTATATCTCTCATTTCTAAACAACATGCACAGAAATTCTTTTAAAATATATAATACACTCCAGATGTACTTTAAGAAGGTCTTGAAGCAAACACATAGTATATATGATAAGGCACAGGTAACAGTCACATGCTTGGAAGTCAGACTGGATCACCATGAAGGTCAGTTTGATAAGCCCCATGACCAAAGGGACAAAAAGACATTTCCTAGGTGGTTCATTTCATAACTGCACACCAAATTACTAACATATCCATCCAAGCAGACAGGATGAAACCCAACCCCACAGAATTACATGAAGACTTCTCACCATGTACGTCAAGTAGAAGCTTCCACTCTGGTGGGCAAAGTGCCAGAAACACTCCATGTATGCGGCAGGAATCTCAATGGCAAAGTCATATTTGTCTGATCCCCTGAATAAACCTGCACCCCCCTCACTGAGGAAAGGCTCAGACTTGCTGGACCAGACACCCTGAGAGCTCAGCAGTATGAGCAGAGCGCTCAGCAGCATGGCTACAGTCTGCATTCACTGAGGGGAAGCCTTCTGCTTTCTTCTGTTGATTCACAGATATCATGCTGAGGAGAATTATTAACCACAAGGGCGTATGATTCATAATGATGCAAATTCTCAGCGGGTTTCATGACAGCGATAATGCTGAAAACATCTTAATGAAACACAAACTCTATTCAGCATTTATAAAATGTGAAGAAACTATTAAAATATAGCCTATAATATTACAGAGTGCTATAAATCATGTATTTATAACACCCAGGCTTGTCAGCTTTCATTTGCACCGGGATTCCTCCCAGTCAGCCTCTGATGCTGCAATTGGACAATAAAATGTTTATTCATTGTTAGTAGGCTGTTGTAATATTTTGCAGGTTTCCTCAAAGATTAGAGGTAGCAATCTATATATCTCGACAGGAAGTACCCATGTGTATAATAAAGGAACTGGTCTATAATTTAGACCATTATTAGAAATAATAATAATAAAAAACACTTTTAAAAATGTCTTAATGGGTGTGATGGAGCTGTGTCTGGAGAAAGGACCACACTATGATTTGGCATTAATCAAAGGGGAAAACTTAACAGCAGAGAGAACAGCTGTGCACCGGGCAGTCTGCAGTAACACCGCATGAAGATGAGGTCTACCCATCTGCCCAAAACACTTGAAGTTGAACTTTCAGCGTTTCAGCGGATTATCATCCATAGCACACTAGAAAAAAGTTTAGCTCAGGTCAGATTTGAATCATATCCTGCTGATATGAGACAACTCGCAAACAATATGCAGGTAAAGTATCAGGTTGACGTCAGAGACTGCTGGACAGTCTTACAAAACATAGACAAGCAGATATTGACTGAAAAGGTTGTTTTTCCTTCCAGTGTTGTTAGGGTTAGGCCTTTATTCGTAGATGCAGCTCCAAAGAGGATGAAATGTTCTCTCATCCATACATGTTAAAACAGTGCTTGACATTTCACCATCATGACGCTAAAGATTTGGTTTACAGTATTAGAACCTCATTATGCTCTTGTGAAGTTCTTGAGTGACCAATCTGTACTGAAGACAGTATAACGGTATTAAACAACTTACAATGTGTACTGTACACTGTAAAACAGTACAGCCCCATTAACTTATCTGAAGATATGTACTCCAATAGTCATGATAAGCTTTTGGGGTTTTTTTACATACATTTTCTAAACTTAATCTTTAGGTAATCCATTAACTGGATTTTTTTTTCACAGTAAAAAAAAAAAAAAAGTAAAATCTATAAATAAAAATTGAATTCAGTGATTTACGTATACACTTAATTCAATTAAAGATTTCCAAAGACAACCTATCAAATTGTGACATCCAGTTGTTTTCTGATAAATATTCTCTATTTCACCTTCACTTTTGGAAACAGAGGAGACAAAGTAAAGTAGTCTCTTTTATTGAGGAGCCATGCTGTTGTAACACATACAGAATGGGCTTTGACATTGTCTTGAGAAAAAAATTGTCCTCTGGATGACAACACTTTACTCCAAAAACTGTGTATACTACAAGGATGCAATGAGAAATTTGTTCATGGACAGTGTTTTTTAGAATCATGTCTATTTTTATTGTAGCATGAAGAATGCAATCATTCTGGATTGGTTTTCTGTCTGTCTCCTGTTCATGTTCATCATGTTATACATCATAACTGATGAAATACTAATGTGTCCTTCTTCTCTTTTGAAAGACTTGGCCTCCCAGGAACCAGTCATGTTACTGACCTGCTTTCACAGGCACAGTCTAAATTAGTATATAATTAGTATATAATATATATTAAAAACAATAAAAGTAAAAGTACAATGACAGCAATGTCTTATAATTGCAATATTTTCAATTGAATGCATGGTTCAATGAGCTTGCAAAACATTGTATTCTTATTTGTTTGAGGTGGGGAACAGAGTTGTACATATTCTTTGTAAATGTGCACTGACTATGCATATCTATGTATTACTTTGTTAGCTGGTGATGTTGTTGAGGAGCTCTGTGTTATTAAATGAAAACCTGAAAGGACAATAAAAGACTTCGATGTGTAAACTGTTTTTCTGTTGGTTTCAGCTTTGATTCTGGCCTACATCTAAGCATCCTGTCAGCATCGGGGCTTCTCATCCTCGGTGCAGGTCTTGCTTACAAAGAGGCTTTTGAGGAAGCGGAGCTGCAGGTATCCAGATGTGACGATGAGGAGGCTGAGGGCTGTCGACCACCAAGTGATGTACTGCGAGTTGGACGCCAGGAGGTAGTAGTCGGCGCTCTTCTGCATCCGGCTGAAGCTGTAGTAGCGGAACATGTGGAAGACGTGATTCTCCACTTTAAGGGAAGCATCCTGTCATGGCAGAACAGGCAGTCAATTAAAATACATTGCAATACTGTTACTCATATGAATGTATGACTTGTGAGATTTTCAACAACTACTAATAACCATTACAACAAGCAGTACTTCTTTAACTATATGAACTGCTTGTTACAGATGGTAGCACTTCACTGCAGCCTCAACTACTAGTACTACTACATCATTCAACTACCGTGACAGCAGCAGGAAACAACGTGTACCTCTATGATGCTCAGTGTGTTGTTCAGTTCTTTGCCGATTTCCTCCTTCTTCTTCTTCTCCTCCTCCTTGCTCTTAGATGGGTCTTGGTTGTCATAGTAAACACCAAAGCTAAGAAAGACCTGCATGGTGCTGAAGCGATTGTGGAAGTTGTTGAAACACATCTGATAGAAGCCTGGAAGGGTATAACACAGAAAATTGGGACTTAGGTGTCAGTCAAAAGTTTGGACACACCTACTGATCCAAGCTTTTATCCTTATTATGTAGAGCACATCAAAAAAACTATAGGATAACATGTGATTAATGCAGGAAGAAAAGTAAAGCTTCAAAGTAGCTTCATTCCTCCTTGGAGGAGTTCCCAAATAGAACTTCCCACACAGAACACATAGAACACACAGAGAACGTGTTGGCTGCTTTTTCTTCAGTCTGCAGCCCATCTCTTCCCAAATCATCTCAGCAGGGTTTAGGTTGGTGGATGTGGAGGTCCAGTCATCAGGTGCAGCTCTTTGGTAAATGATATTTGCCCACTGAGCTCATACCACATGGAATGTCATGGTCACTGCACAACATCCTATTAGTCGGTGAAGTGTTGACATGAACTCATGTAACATTTACACCTTTCTCCTTCTTCTGCTTCATCTTCATTCACCAGTGATTTATTTGCAGTACTTTCACCACAAATGTGAGATGTGTCTTCTGCTTGAACTCTGGAATGCATTTATATGGGCTCCAATCTGATGAGCTGTTAACTGGTGATTTCTGATGCTGGAAACTTTTAGTGAACTTACTCTACAGTAGAGAGAGCTCTTGTTCCTCATTTAGTGGTCCCCATGAGATGATGGTGAATGTGACTACACTTGTTACATAAATGTATGAATAAATAAACTCAAGACCAACAATACCACAATAGATCATGACCTTAACCTCAGCTCAGTTAGCACTCATGCACCATGAGTACACCCCCTCTTTTAAAAAGCTCATACTGGAAGCACAGTGATGAGAACTTTTCACGTTATAAATTTAACCATACCATGTACCAACATTTTGTTAGCAAAATAAAGAAACATTCATTCAACGTGCATTGTGAAAGCAGCGGCCACTGCAATTTTAAAATACTGAATGCAGTGAAGTGAAATAACATTAGAGACGCTAGGTGCTGGGTCCTAAATTGTCCCTTCAGAAATCATCAGGGGCCTCATGTACGAATGTTACGTGCATACAAAAAGGTTATGCACGTACTCGCTCACGTAAAAGTTCAGATGTACCAAGAGTGAAATGTCCGGGAACTTTGTACGTGCCAACGCCAACGACGTGGCTGGCGTACGTAGGATTCTACAGATGTCGATCCTTTACTTAGAGGTGATGCCGGGAAACTGTCATAAATGTGAAAACTATTACTCCAACTGATCGGAACTGAGCCAGTCGACCCTGAGCAGAGCCATGCAAGCCGTGTGGGACGGAATTATCCTCATGTCAGCCAGGTATATCAGATTCCCACAATGCAGCTGACCAGGTCAACATTAAAGAGCAATCTGCAGCGAGAGACGGTTTTCTGAATCTAATCGGAGCTATTGACTGCACACACATTGCTATAAAAGCGCCATCGCATGAATTTGTAAATGTCAACAGGAAACATTTTCATTCGATCAGTGTACAGATCATATGTGATGCGCAAACAGCGCCGTCGTATAGGGGGGAAAGGTGATGACAATTCTAAGGGCCCACAGCCCATCAGGGCCCACACACAGCCCCCATAGCCTCTACGACTAAATTATTATGCATAGGCTTAACTAATATATATTCATAGTAATGAATCAGAACTAAAATAAAGCCCCAAAGTCACGCAATATTTTATTTTTAATCATTTCAATAACCCCCTTGAACCCTTCTTAAAAAATGGTTTGGTCCACACCGCGGGTTCGAATTGAGCGCAAACGAAGTTAGCGCGAGCGAACTCCAGCAGAGAGTGAGGGAGATCAAGATAATGGCACCACACAAAAAACACAACCAGAGACTAGAGAGGGAGGCCAGGGCTAGGAGCAACAGAGCAGGGGCCCAGGACATCAACATTTTTTTTCTAAGAAGGGTGAGAGTAAAGCTACCGAGGTCGCCTACTCGTTCATTCATTCATTCTTTCATTTATTGTCTGTAACGCGTAGGCTACCTGACGGGGCGCAGGGGCTGTAGCTTACGTTAGCTGTCAATCATCGGCTGAGAGGCGGGCTACACTGTGGGCAAGTAGTGTAGATAACTGAACGTTACTCATGTGGAGGCTATCTACAGCGGACTGTGTGTTTCACACACATTACTGTCGGACAGTGCTCCAGTAAGCACCAAGCACCCGCTCAGTTACGAGGCTACATTGAATTGTATTATGACGCATTCAAGTTCTACTAGTAATTATGAGCATTAGGCGAAGGTCAATAACATTATCATGATGTATTCAAATGTGGTCTTGTAAAAATGTGTTAGCTATTGGTGGGACATTTGAAAATACAAAAAGTTAAATGTTCCAACAAGATTTGTTGTTGTTTTCACAGCGATATAAAATAAAATACACCATAATGTCTGACAATAACAAAAGGACAATTTAGAATTTTGGACAGTTTACGTTGACTTTTGGATGGTTTCAAATATTTTTTGTCTGACACGGGTGACACTGACATTACTCAAAAGAGCTTGCCCTCCACATACAAGTGGAGTAAAGTGAATCTGTGCCTAGAGCTATGGTAGCCTACTGAGTAAGCCCATTTAGATTTTGTGTATTCTTCATCAGTTTTCCCATGAAATGTACTGTTGGTGTTACCTGCACATTTAAGTTAAATGCTACATATCTACCTTGAGCTTCACCTTGTGAACTATCTTGAGCCAGGACACTGAGTTTTTTTAATAAATTATTATTTTTGGATATCAGTACTTGATCGTTAATAAATACAATAAAATACCCACTACCTATTTGTGGAGTGGTTAATTGAAGATACACTATATTACCAAAAGTATTCGCTCACCCATTCAAATGATCAGAATCAGGTGTTCTAATCACTTGGCCTGGCCCCAGGTGTATAAATTCAAGCACTCAGGCATGCAGACTGTGAAACAAGACATTTGTGAAAGAATGGGCCGCTCTCATGAGCTCAGTGAATTCCAGCGTGGAACTGTCATAGGATGCCACTTGTGCAACAAATCCAGTCGTGAAATTTCCTCGCTCCTAAATATTCCACAGTCAACTGTCAGCTCTATTATAACAAAATGGAAGCGTTTGGGAACAACAGCAACTCAGCCACGAAGTGGTAGGCCACGTAAAGTGACGGAGAGGGGTCAGCGGATGCTGAAGCGCATAGTGCAAAGAGGTCGCCGACTTTCTGCACAGTCAATTGCTACAGAGCTACAAACTTCATGTGACCTTCAGATTAGCCCAAGTACAGTACGCAGAGAGCTTCATGGAATGGGTTTCCATGGCCGAGCAGCTGCAGCCAAGCCACACATCACCAAGTGCAATGCAAGGCGTCGGATGCAATGGTGTAAAGCACGCCGCCACTGGCCTCTAGAGCAGTGGAGACGCGTTCTCTGGAGTGATGAATCACGCTTTTCCATCTGGCAATCTGATGGACGAGTCTGGGTTTGGAGGTTGCCAGGAGAACGGTACATTTCAGATTGCATTGTGCCAACTGTGAAATTTGGTGGAGGAGGAATTATGGTATGGGGTTGTTTTTCAGGAGCTGGGCTTGGCCCCTTAGTTCCAGTGAAAGGAACATTGAATGCTTCAGGATACCAAAACATTTTGGACAATTCCATGCTCCCAACCTTGTGGGAACAGTTTGGAGCGGGCCCCTTCCTCTTCCAACATGACTGTGCACCAGTGCACAAAGCAAGGTCCATAAAGACGTGGATGACAGAGTCTGGTGTGGATGAACTTGACTGGCCTGCACAGAGTCCTGACCTGAACCCGATAGAACACCTTTGGGATGAATTAGAGCGGAGACTGAGAGCCAGGCCTTCTCGACCAACATCAGTGTGTGACCTCACCAATGCGCTTTTGGAAGAATGGTCAAAAATTCCTATAAACACTCTCCTCAACCTTGTGGACAGTCTTCCCAGAAGAGTTGAAGCTGTAATAGCTGCAAAAGGTGGACCGACATCATATTGAATTCTATGAGTTAGGAATGGGATGGCACTTCAGTTCATAGAATGAGTAAAGGCAGGTGAGCGAATACTTTTGGTAATATAGTGTACATGCAATCGGAGGTGTAATAATGTGTTGCAAATCAGAGAAATGGGAATAATGTACATAATAATACTCTAACTCATTGTTGAGTTATTATTATACACCAGGCATCAACAGAAAAACAAAGAAAAAACATCATAATGCACAGTTGTAAAAAAAAATGGCAATGAATGGGGTAGAGGGGCCCACGCCGATATTCTTTCAGGGGGCCCAGAATTCCTAGCAACGGCCCTGTGCGCAAATCCAAGTAAACATTGTGGCAGCGTGCCAAAGAACACATGTTCATCTCCACTCCAGTGAGTAGCATACAATTCGCGTTCTGTGAAGTTCTTCTTCTTTCCTGTCTTATTCATTCTTATGTTTTTGTTTTCTGATCGTACAGAGAGGGGAATCTCAGGTACAGGATCAATTCAAATATAGTTTGCATATTTAAAAGGGGCGTAGACAGGGAGGAGTCGGGTACGCTCGATTGGGATGTACAAAGGAAATGTACTTCGAAATGCTTCTAAATCTGATCTTACGTCACAATTTAGAAGGAAATCTATGCAACTCTTAGTACATGAGGCCCCAGCTCCTTTTATGACAAGTGAAAATAGTAGAGTTTTCTGTCACTGGGGTGCCAGGGGGTTTCCGTTGTGTTCAGTTAAATTATTCAAAAAAAAGCAAATGGTCAAAATCAAAGCAGCAGAGGCCAAGTTCTCTTTGGTTTTTAGTCCATGATGATGACCTCCAAAAGTTCACAATTCATTAACTGGTGTGATCCATTAGTGACAGACACTGTTAAAATATTTACTGCGCCCCAAACAATATTGGTGTTTACTGTATTTGCATCCAGAGCACAAAACTGAGATTGGATCTGGAGAGCTGTCTGATACGCATGTGGAAATGTATTATGATGTCGGGTATGAACACAGGCACTAAACTGGCCACTTTCGATTGGATTTCCCAGGTTTGATGTTAGACAAGCTTATTCAAACAGTGGCAATTTATTCTTCTTCGTGTATACACACAGTTCTAACTATTGAATTGCCCAGTAAAGATAAATGGGTGGTAATTTTCAAGCCAAATGTCTGATGGAAAAAATAAATAATGTAGCAGCTGATGATGGAAGAACACACATTACTGTAGATAGCCACTTTTAAACATTAGTTTAAAAAAAAAAAAAAAAAAAATGCAGAAGCCCTGACTGTATTTGTGTAGTTTTAATAATGGCCTTGCGTAAAAGTCAGCTGCTCACTGTTGTTCCCAGTTTCATTCTTATTTAGTGGAAAAGATAAGTACTAGGACTGATGTTGGTAGCAGATCAACAGACAGCTACCTGTTTCCGTGGCCTCAAAGTTGATCTGTCCCCTTGCATCATCGACAGTAGACAGTAGCAGACCACTGGGAGCGTTGACAGTGACAGTCAGGTGTCTGTCTTGGCCGACTCCTGTCACCCACTGGACCTACAAACAGACAGAGTTTGTAGTAGGGTTTACCACTTTTTCCTACACTGCAAGAATCAGTCATGTTTTGTTGAGATAGACAGGTTGTCATAGCAAACCTGAATCCTGTCAGCTCTCTCACAGTACAGTTAAATTCAATTCAATTCAATTCAATTCAATTCAATTTAATTCAATTCAATAGATATAGCGTCAATAACATTACAAATCGTTTCAATATGCTTTACAAAAACCCGGCCTGAAACCCCCAGAGCAAGCCTGAAGGTGACGGTAGCAAGGAAAAACTCTCTTTTAACAGGAAGAAACCTTGAGCAGAAAAGCACTCATGAAGAGTGAGAAAAGCATCCACTAACACAGGACATATCCTCACAAGTAAAACCAAAATAATGTGACTTCACATTTTTCTCAAGCTCTTTACTATCGTAAGGTCCCGAAAAGCGCATTCTTGTTTGTAAGAATAGTTGGATTTTTGATCGATTTTACATTTAAGCAACACCTCCATGCCATAGTGAAATTGCTGCTGTTAGGGCTGGACAGAACCATCCCTTAGCTATGCTGCTATAGGCCTAGGCTGCTGGGGGGCAATGCACTGAACACATGTCCTGTCTTCTCTTTTGCACTGAACTCCTGTACTTGAATTTCTTTTCTCTGGCACTGAGCTCCTGTCCTCCTTTAACTCATTTCTTCTCTATTACTGTATAGCATGTTAACTGCTTTGTGTCCCTCTCCCCCTCCTCCTTCCCTTGTCCTTTTCTTCCGAGTATCTCTGGCCTGGAGTTGTGTGTTTCCTGTGGAGCTCCATACTACATCTGTTGTCGTGGTCTCATCAGCCTGCCCAGTCTCCATGGAATCCTGCTGTTATCCACTCCTACCTGAATGAACAATTCTCCAACCTGAGTCCTCTTACATTCTTAAACTGTAACATCATCAGCTGTATGATGTATTTCTATCATCATCAGATTCTACATGTACACTTTAGTCAGATGTTTGCTTATCTTGTTTTTCCTGCTGTTCTCTTCTTTCTTCTGTCTGTACCCGGCTGGCCTTATGCAGATGGGTCCCTCCATATGAGCTGGGTTCTGCTCAAGGTTTCTTCCTGTTAAAAGACAGTTTTTCTTTGCGACCAGCTTGCTCTGGGGGTTACAGACCCGGTTTCAGACTGGATTTTGTAAAGCGTCTTCAGAGAAAATAAATTTTTTAAAATGAGAGAACCCGTTTAACTTTTAAACAAAGAGTTTTATCTACACTAATTTCCTTACCACAAAGTTCTGTCTGCCACACTAAATACTTTAAGCTTTAAAGTAGGAATACTTTTGCTCATGAACTGGTCGTTTCTTCTTACCATGAAGTTCAGGTAAAATCTCTCTCCGCGATGAGCAAAGTGCCAGAAACACTCCATTCCAACGGCACGAAGTATCACAGCGAAGTCATACTGGTCAGCCCCCCAGAACAGCTCCTGGTCTGTTAAATCGGGGTGAGGTTTTGTCTGAGGCCCACCGTAAACTGAGCCCCAACACACAAAGGCAAGAAACAAGCAGGGAACCCTGTACATGATGTCAAAATTGGAAACGTTTTCTCTAAATGAAAGGTGGAAATAGAGTCTGTGTGGCAGCTTGGACGGATCAGAAATGATTAACTTGTCTCCATTAGTGGGAAAACTAGCAGATGTGGAGTCAACACAGATAGAGAGAGAGAGAACTGTCCAATCCGGCAAAAGGACTGAATGAAGGAATACCAGAAGTCTGAGTCTGAGGAACAAGAGGACAAGCTGTGTCACCAAACCAGACCAGTGATCAGAAATAAAATAACTTTAATCTAATGACATACTCTGGTTGTTTTTGTTAAAGAAACTGGATTCTGCCTGAAGTTTGTTGCACAATGCCTCACACATCACAACAGAAAAGAACTCATAGACTTAAGTGATTCATGGTCTTTAGCAGAGTGATAATGTACAGTCTGTTACTGCGGTGGTGCGAGACAAAAGGTCAGCCATTCAAATCTAAACATTTCATCCTTAAGAGATAAATAACATCCACAGTAAACTATGTGACCTGGACAGGTGTTATCCAAGTTTATAGTACATGAAACAGAAGCGGAGACGTTTTTCAAGAGGTAGAGATGAACCTTGTTTATTAAACATTTGAAGCGTGGGAAAAAAAAGTACATAGAAATAAATTCAATGAAACTGAAATACATTCACAGACAAGTCTGTTCCTTAGAACTCTTTCGGGTGTCAAAAGCTTTTTAGCACAAAAGGTAACGCACTCATTTCAGTAATGATGGGAAAACATATCCCCCCACACAAAGTATTCAGATTTATATATATATACCAATCAGGCATTACATTATAACCACTGACAGGAGAAGTAAATAACATTGAATATCTTCTGACAATTCAATGTTCTGCTGGGAAACGTTTGGACCAGGTACTCATGTGGATGTTACTTAGAACAGACCAGGCCCCCCCACCCCATAGCAATGACACTCCTTGATGGCAGCAGCCATCCCCAGCAGGATGCAGCCTGACACAGACACACACACAAATGGTTTAGGAACAACTAAAAAAAAACAAGGAGAACAGCACAAGGTGTTGACCTGGCCTCCACATTCACTAGATCCCAAACTGATCAAGTATCTGTGGGATGATCCACAGAGGCTCCTCCCCTCAACCCATAGGACCAAAGGCCCCCACTAACAACATTCTGTTACCAGAATGGGACCACAGGACACCTACACAATATTAGGAAGGTGGTTATAATGTTATGCTTGATCAGTGTATATAGCATGCCAACATCTCAGTGAAGGATGTGCAGTGTCCTTTGAGCTCAGTGCTAACACAGCATGCAAATAGTGATGCTTGTATAGCTACCATAGTCTACTTTAGCATGTAGGCACTCCCATCATTTACAATGGTACAAAGTATATTAGATTAGGTCTGGATACATTAAAACTGAATGGACCAGCAAAGTCATCCTGATGTTTTGGCAACCCAGCCAACCGGTCCAGCCATGTCGGTCCAAACCAAAGTAATGGACAAGATGCTGGAATGTTGAATACTACAATATTTTGCATGAGACCAGTCCTCTAGCTGCTTACATGACTATAAAGCGTAACATGCGATGGTCACGTTTTTATGTGATTGTGGCATTGAGTTAAAACACTAAAATAATACAGTCTGGACTCACAGAAGATTGAAGAACTTAGATATGTGTCCCATGTTGTGAGGAAAACTGAAAAGGTAGGGAAACAAGTCTGAATTCAAGGAAGGTGTGAAATAGAAGAATAGTGTTGTTTATAAGGAATGACAAACAAAGGTGTTACAAATACTTCCAGTACACTAAACAGATAGTCATTATGGAATTTAAACTCAAAAGAAAGCACCACTTTGCCATTCAAAATGATTTCCCTTACAGAATGGTTCCCAACTATCTGACATGATTATTTGTCAAGAGTTTCATTTATTAGTAACTGCTCTAAGAAGATCCAGCATCTTAATGAGCAAATTTACAACAAATTCAGTCTTCAAGTCTGACCGCCATGATGCTTTTTTCCTCCCAGTATGGACGGCACTCTCCTGTGGAAGATCAGGAAGATCAGAATTATATGGCAGAAGAGCCGAGGGCTCCACAAACCCAGCATGGTTTGGTTTCCATGTGACAGCAGGGCTTTGTGTTACAGAGCGTCAGACAGAGAACTCTGCCCCGCCCTTCAGTTTGCGTTTGGGGAACAAGGTTGGTAGCTTGAGTCCAGCAAAGGGGCTGATCCACAGCAGTGATGGCTGACCTCCAAACACCGACCTCAGCCCCACCCAGCGAGTCCGGCGCTCCCATGTCGGCTTCTCGTTTTTCAGACGCTCGATCTCCTAACAGACAGACACACAGCCTCTTTAGAATCACGCATTTCAAAAACAGACAACCTTACTGCTCTGTCTGGCTCTGTGGTTTTGGTCCAGTTACAGAGCCAGTTTAGAGGCATGCAGCTACAAAGGCCAGGCTGGCTGCAAGAGCTTAACAAGTGTGAGTTAGCTGTATTTGTCCCTAAGAGTTTCTGATGCTGAGGAGACAGTTGAGTCAAAACAACATGACAAAGCTGAAAAAAAGAATTCACATCTAACAAAGGCTCTCTGAGACTTCACTCTCTGCAACAAGACTTCTGTTGCTGCAAGACCTCTGACATGCTTATCTCTAGACAAAACACATCTCTGTATACGCAAATTCATAATCCAGAAAGATACACAGAGCACAGGTCTCACCGTCTCATCGCTGCAGATGGAGTGGAGCTGAGTGCTGAACATAACAGCTGTGAAGGTGAGGAAGAGGAGGCTTTCCATGCAGAGGAAGATCATCAGCATCATTGTCACTGGAGGAGAGAAATCACTGCACTCTGGACAAAGACACAGGGTTACTCTTAGCAGAGATGAACATTAGAAGGGCTGGGTAGGAGCTGATGGAGCTGAGCTAGTGGAAAAACAGAGTGAAAGGCTGGGGTTGTGTGTTCAACTCTCACCTCTCCACTGGACTCTGATGCAGGTGAAAAACTGGTAACCACAGAGAGCCAGAGCGTGACCGGAGATTATAGCGATGTACATCTGTGGATAGAAGAAAATGTAGTGGAGCTAATCAAGTCAGCTGGTCTTTTAGCAGGTCAGGGTCTACGGGGTCTAACAGGATCGGCAAATAGAGCGATGTGTCCAATATTATAAGCCGGTATTTTCATCGGTTTCAGCATTCTGTGGAGCTAAATGAGTCACATTCACTGGGATGTGTGAAAGAACGTTTAGTTGGTAGACTGTAAATTAATAAATGTGCCAGTGTGCTAATGTTGTGCAGCTGAAACAATGAACTAGAGGATTACTACACAGCTCACTAAAAAAAGCAACACTAGGAATGTCCTGGAGGGCAAAGCAAATTCATGCACGCATGTTGACTGCAACTTTGCCAAAAGCAAACTGTATAATATACTGTGATACTAGCTCTGAGGAACCAGAGTGACACTGTTTGAATTACTTCCACACTTCTCTACTCGTCTGTTGCTCAGCTCAAACATTGCTGGTTCCTACTGAACCGTACATATTAGCAGGATGGCTCGCAATTATATTTTTAAAAAGAAGCTCAGAAAGAAAGGAGACAGAAGATAATGTAGCACTTCTAATGGACTCTTTTCAGTGGCAGATGTATCCACATTTAATCATCTACTTGTTCATGAAAATAAATTCTTTCTGTGACTCTTCAACTGAATGAAAACTAAAAGTTTACCTTCTTTGGCAAACATTGTCAGTCTCTTAAAAGTAGATTGTGTTGCAACATCTAAGCTCTAAATGCTCTGTTAATAAAAATACTGCAACAGTACAACAGTCTATGCTATACACACACAGATTTGTCACCCGTGGTTGTTTCCTCATTCAGCAGACTGCCTGGTTCCCAGAGGTCATGAGTGGACAATGGATGAAATAAAAATGACACAAAGAATTACATAGTGTAAATGAATAGCTCTGCACACTCACCTAACTCTCCACCTTTACTGTTAATTCTCCTCCTTAGCAGCTACTTTTAGAACTGAGCTACTTGGATGAGTGGTGACACATATTTAAGAAAACGTACAAGTCCATTTGCCCTTGTTTGACCTGCATGACTGTCTCTCCAGCCGACAGAAAAAAAGACTAGTTTTCTAAAATATCTAGTATTCGTCTTATTGTATTTCACGGAACAGACACTAAGTAAGATTGAAAGTGGACACGGCAAATAGACTCACAGTGAAGAGGACAAAGAAGCGCTGGTTTTTCTCTCCGACACAGTTGTTGACCCATGGACAGTGGTGGTCCATCTTACGGATGCAGCGCTTACAGATACTGTAGAGGCAGAGGATTTAGAGGATGGCAGAATGACTTGCTCTCTGGGTACATCTATAAATCCCAGAAGGAATGGTGACATCATACTACAATCCACGAAGTGTGCACTCTTCTGACCTGCAGTGGTGAGCCCTCTCAGGTTTGATGCTACAGCATTTTGGACATTTATAGATGACCTCGCCCGGCTTCAGCTGCAGACTCTGCACGTGCTTTTTAGTGGCGTTTCCTTTAGGGACTGCACCCTGAGCAGAAGAGCAACGGGGAAAAAAAGAGTATAGAGTGAGAGAATGTGTGTGTGTTAAGGGAAGATTTAAACCAAAATTAACTGAGTCCTAAGGCATTACACCTGGGATACTCCTGGACAATCTGAATGCATCTGTATCCTAACAACTCAAAAAGAGAGTCTATTCAGACTTCAGATCCAATTTTGGGTGATCCGATCACGTCCGGGTCACATGTGTCCGCATTCTTTTAAATCTAAACTGCAAGAATCGCAACTTTTTGGTTCAGTCAACATTACAATGCTGTGAATGTGAATATGTTTTCATCAAATCCTATGGGGCTACCAACCTATCTACCACCAAATCCTCACCGGATCAGTCAGCATGGTGCGGATGTGGGAGGTCAGCGCCAGCACAGCCAGGCTGTTGAAGACCACACCATTGACCACAGCGTACCAAAAGCTCCTGGAAGGCAGCAGCATGACGAAGGTGACCACAAAGTCAGCGTAGAATACAAGGAACCAGGTGATGAAGGCACACACTATTCCACAGCAGTCCTGAATGAACCAGAGCTGCTCGGCCTCGCTGCGGGATCTGTTCTCCACCACCTCTTCTGTCCCGTCCAGCAGGGGACGTTGCTGCTCGACATCCCTCTGACGGTGGTTTGAGGACATTCTGGCCTAATGAGAAGGAGGACCAGGTTAAAGTCAGGTTTCACTAACAGGCCTTTCAAAAACCAAAGTTATGAGTCTGGATTACAGCACCCTATAACAAGTAGGTTTTTGGTATTAACAAATAAACTCTTTGTTAATAGAAATAAATTACTTACTGAACTCAACTAGTATTCAAATCAATTCAATTTTATTTATATAGCATCAATAACAATACAAATTGTCTCAAGACACTTTATAAAACCTGGCCTGAATCCCCCAGAGCAAGCCTGAAGGTGACGGTGGCAAGGAAAAACCTTTCAGAGGAAGAATCCTTGAACAGAACCCAGCTCATATGGAGGGACCCATCTGTTGACCAATTTGTAATATATCCATGCATATCTGTTCATGCTTAGTCTTTATAGGAGCTGTCCCAGTTGATAATGAGCAAGAGGTGGTTTAAGTAACATCCACATGAATGCTAGGTCCAAAGGTTTCCTGGCAGAACACTGAATTGTCACAAGGTGAATAAAAGAATATGTAATAAAAACCCTTAATACAGAAGCACCTCAGAATCTCAAACATCCAGCTTGAATGCAGTCAGTCAGGATAATGCACACTGCATACTTACTTGAAAGAACCTCTACTTCACAACACTAGCTCTTCTCTTCCAGCTGCTCCATGAACTCACAAGATCCCTTTTCTCTCTTGGTCACATTGCTGCAGATGAAGGTACCACTCTCTAACAGCCCTGTAGTTAAGACATTATTAGGTCAGGATGGTGAAACACATGTGCCAGCTGTTTCTTCTTACTAGCAAAGACCAGAGAAATAATATAGTAATACACACACACAACACACATAGCATCTAACTAAAGCAAGGTGATCCACCTGGATCAGCGCATACTGATGGGAGTCTGAACGCAGTGGCGTATAGAATAAAGATTTCCCGATCTATAGGGTTACAGGATTCAAACAATACTAAAAAAAACTATTTTCCTGAACTTCCACTAGACTCCCGGAAGCTATCTTTTCAGCGAATGGTCATATCGCTATCTAGCTAGATGGGAGTAAGCTAACGCTAGCTAACAGCTAGCTCATGTAGCGGGTGCATGTTTAGCTGAGATTTATTTCTCGTTGTTTGAAACGTTCGCCGCTTTAGACAGACCGAGACTAGACCCGTAATAACAAACGCTAAGAGACAACTCCGTCTCGGCCGGTAGGATAATTATTCCAACTGGCACAATAAAAATAAAAGTAGTAACAACCATTATTATTACTATAGCAGCTTCTCGGTAAATAAAATGACTCACCCTTAGAAAACGGCAGAAAAGCAGTATCTGGTGAGATGTTGTCATATCAAATCATGCTATAGCTAGCCGTTCAGATAACTTCCTCTTTCCTTGTTTTGGAAGGAAGTCCCCCCGGGTTCAGCCCACCGTCACCACCATGAGATGATTTATTTATCACTGTCAGACAGGGTTGGTGTCCACGTAAAAACAGCCAGAGGTCACTATAAACAGTTCTCTTGAAATGTTCACGTCTACTCTAGGTCCCATAATGGACTCTCTAACGCCTGTTCTGATGTGACATGATGGGGTTTTAATTGCTTACTTGAGTAATGCCATTAACAGCAATTTGTTGACCACTTTGTAATGTGACTTATATACAGGTAAATATTATACTTGTGTATTTGTTTATTCAGGAATATGATATTATATATCTGTGCGATGCAAAAGTACGCGCACATCCGGGATTACAAATGAACGTCAAAGCCAAATTTGAGTCCACCTGTTCAGACGTGTTTCCAGTCTCAGGTTTAGTTCAGTTCCGTTTTGTTTAAAAATGGCACGGACAAAAGAGCTTTTATGAATACTTGAAGAGTCACTGTGTGGTCTGAATGTTTAAATGTTAATTAAAATGAATACCACTGATAAGAAACATTATTTGTCAGAATCAAATGTTTATTATCGGTTACTTGGGTGTAAATTAAATAAGGCACATTCGCATCTTTTTTTTAAACATTCAAACATGAAAATAAAAACAGTGGTAAAAAGGAAAAAAAAAAAAATATTTGACTTCTGGTACAGTTTGAAGTTTAAATTAGACACGATAAATCAGAAAGAGGCTGCTCCTGTGTTTTATGTACCAAAGACAGCAGAGTACAGGGACACAAAGACAGTAAACAGGGTATCAAGGTCAATTTCAGCTCCACCCTCACTTAAACTGACAGCCATAGTACACACATACATACATACATTCTAACAAGTGGACTAGGTGAAACGAACATGTGACATCATTGGGAACAGTAACACTGATTGTGAGGGTTATACAGTACGTTAGCTGTTATATTTTGTTGGCATATAGCTCTCTCAACATCTCATAATGTTGAAAGTCAAATCTAATAGTTCTGCATGTTTACCTCATTTACTACTGTAGGTTTACATTACTTCTGAGTAGTTTTCAAATCATATCATCAGTTTGTAGATTGATATACAGTACTTCGAAGCAGCCACCTGCTTTATACAAATTCAGTACACTGCAAAACATTCCTGTTACAGAGACTTGAGACAGGCCTAAAGATGGTCAAACCATCAATATCAAATGATTTAAATACGAATGTCAGACCTTTATTGAATTATTCTATATCAGGATGACACATTTGTACAAAAACGTGTGAAATAATCATACTCTTATACAACTGTCTAATGTACTTGGAACAAATTCATTTTAGAACACTTTTTTTTATCTTAAGCTGCAACAAAACAAACATGAATGGTTTAATCTGTCAATTGCTTTCTTGCTTCAGTTAATTATCAGTTAATTATTTGGTTTAGAAAATGTCCCAGAAAATAAAAATAAATAAATAAAACAGCAAAGCCCATTCACACTTTGCCAAATGTGACATTTTCTGATGACTAAAAGCCTGAAAGCCGATATGAATAATAGGGTGTAATAAAAATACAGCATTCCTAATTCAAAAACTTCATTAGCTGGTGGTCAGTGGTTGCATTTGGGCTAATTCATGTCATGAACCAATAATTTTATAAAAAACCTGATTGTGTTAATAACATCGTATAAGAATACATAAAACTGAACTAGACAGTTTCAGTCCAGCCAAATTAATGTTCCCAAACATTTAAGATATTACTGGTCTTCAAGGTTTTATTTTTTTTAACAATGTTATTTTTCTGTGTTCTTGAATGCACCACAAATGACTTCTTTGGGGACAATATATCTGCATTTTCATTTTTTATTCCCTAACCTGTGTGCTGCCGTATACAGTAGTAAATAAAAGTGACGTGAACTGTTGCAAGTAAGTCTCTACAATCTGTGGCTAAATGGAAGAAAATCCATCAGATATCCTTTGGTATGATTTGAAAAACTGTAAAATACAAAACTAATTGATTGGCCTTAGCATGCAGAGCATCTGTGTAATCCTTTATCCTGCTCTACATGTATGCAGAACATACATTCTAACATTCAGGAGAAGCTGAACCTCTCTGAACTCACAGCACACTGCCATCATAAATAAAATCACATATTTCTAATAAAACAATATGGTGTGGTGTTAAACAGGAGATAAGAGAAAACCAACCAAAGTGAATCAATGTTTAAGAAATAAGCCAAACTAACATTTAGTATTCAAGTAACAATGTGTTTTCAAATAAAGTTTGGTGCTCTAGTCTAACAGTCGTCTAGGCCTAATACAAGACTAAAGCAATGACATCCATGCAGAAACAAAGTCAACTTGCATCCCTTTTTCTTTATGTGAAGGCTAGAAGGAGAAAGTGCTTCAAAGTCAGGTGAGGAGGTGATAACAGAGCAGACCAAAGACATCTTCAGAAGTCAGAATCTATTTTTTCCCACATATTTCCTAGACAAACCTCCGGAACTGAGACTGGACATAATCATGACCTAGTGGCTCATCTGTATTCACTTGATTGATTGTAATGGTCATATAAGATAGACAGGAAGTTACCATGTGTGTTTCAAGAGTCCCGTTCTCACACATTCAGCAGTTTTGATTTCATTTGTTCAGGTTTTGAGATATTTCAGATTCCTGCCTCCACTGAAGTGACAAATCTTTTCAGAAACAGGGTCTTGGTTGCTTGATGCCAGTTCCCACTGTGATCAGTGTTTTTTGGGGGGTTTTTTGAACTAGAAAAAAATTCAGAATTAGTTTCTGTGAAAAAGTGTTGGTGAGGCTGGTGGACTGTACAAGAGTAGTCCAAGAAAAAAAAATGCAGCTTCTTATGTGTGTCAGCACTGAGCTGGTAAAGCAGGACTGCAAAGTCAGCAAACAAACTGAACATGTGCCAGCAGACCTTCCTCTTCTGTAAAACGAACAATGTAATTCTACTATTTACATCGCTGTGGTTGAAATGGTGGGGTGGATAAAATAACTGTCTGTGAGTTGCAATAATCCTGTAACCCTCTCTGTAGTGTTTTGGTGCTTGACAGATCTTTAAACTTGTCGATCCGTCACTCAAACTGAATATTTTAAATTGTATTTCACTTTCTCACTGAAAAAACAAACTAAATTCCATTCACCTCTACTGCAAAGGAATGGAGACATCTAAGAGACAGTAATCTCAAAACCTGGTCAAATAAAACCATAACAGCAACAAGTGAGAAAACTTATCAAGCTGGGTGAATCAACCCCACAAATTAGATTCTTTTTCTTTTTTATCACAGTATGAATTAGATCAGGTGGTTAAAATCAGTAACACATGATCACAAATCATGTCCTTCCTTTTTTCCTTTGGGCAAACATCTAGTTTCTGTTTTGAGTTCTATTGAGCCAGCGTTATCCTTTTTCCTACTAATCCCTAATTGCTCTAGGACTGACCACATCTCCATTTCAGTCGCAGCCTCCCTGATTACACTCTGTGCTCGGTTCTGCTATTTGCTCGTTTTTTTCTGGACTGCCTCTATCAGTCTGGATCAGTGGGTGTAGGTCAGCCAGGGAGGTGGGAGAGGGGCAGGTGGTGCAGGAGTCTTCGTCCCTGCCCTCTGACTGCATGGATTCAGCTTCAGTCTGAGGCTGAGTCCAGCTTTCAGATGACTCGTCTAAATTTAGGTTTACAGGCAGGACACTCAGGGTGTCAGACTGTTCGTTGGCATGATCCAGAGGAGAGTTATTGTCCGGGATGTGTGTGGAAGGGTAGTCAGCTGAGGTGTCATCTTGTGACAATACATTAGAGGGTGGAGATGGTGAGGTCTCACTACCTGTGCTGCAGTAAGAAACATCAGTGGAATGTGGTTCACTGGTGTCAGGCTGAGTGTCATCAGCATCGCTGCATGTCTGAAGACCTGCAGGCAAAGTGTCGACAGTTGTTTTGGGAGTGTGTGTGTCATCTCTCGGATCACACTCTTTTAAAATGTATTTAGACATGTTGGGAGTGTGTGAAGACTCCGTCGTGTGAACTCCACAGTCTAGGGTATGAGAGCGGAGCAGGGGCCGCTCTTGTAGCCTGGGTACGGCATCTAGGCTTCCTGAGGGGCTGCTGACCTCCAGCGTCTCCCCTCGCCTCAATCTCCGCCTTTCTGGATTCATCTGCAGAGAAAAGTCAGCATAAAATCAGAGGACTAAAATTAAGTCTTGATCGCCCCCTGGTGGCTGGTTGTAATGCAGGTTAAGAACCCTGATCCAAACCAAAGACTCACTCACACGCCCATCTTCTCTGACTGCTTGTCCAGCTCCAAATTAAACAGATTCAAATTTAAATAAAAAAGAATCACTATCACTTAATGTTAATCCCTATCACTTAATGTAAATCCCTATCACTTAATGTAAATCCCTATCGCTTAAATAATCACATGGGTTGGTAAATGCAGGGGTTAAATCTCCAGTATGAATTATTGAAACTGACAATGAAAATGTATTTCTCTTTCAATAAAACCTTTTCTTTAGTTATCTAAACATTGAAAGTAGCACTTTGAGTTAAGAAATAACAATACATTGCACATGTCAGTATTCCGACCGGTCTCAATTCATTTTCTGTATTTATTCATGGAGAAATATTTCCAATATAGTAATTCACAATGAAAGAATATGATGTCGTATGTTCTATGTTGGCTACTGTTATCATTACTTCCCCCTATAAAAATTTAACAGATAAAATACAAGTATATTTAAGTTTGTAATTGAAAACAATTTAGATGTAATTTCTATGATATACAGAAATGAGAATAATAGTCAATTAGATGTTAAATCTGAGTCAAATGTAGGCATACAGAGAAAGTCTACAACGCCAAACAGAAGTAAGGATGTGTGTACCTGGTTGAGGGTTGGTGAACTCCTGGGGGTAAGACCAGAGGAACCTTTCTTCCTCTGCTGCATCCTGAATCAAAGCACGTCCAGATTAAATCACCTTTGTCATTTATTACTTTATTTTGTGAATTGTTTATCTAAGGGGTAGGTATTGTTCACAGTCTACCTGCTGATGGACTGGGCCACTTTCTGTCTCCTGCTGTTGGAGTGATCCTGTAGTCTCAAACGCTGCACAAATGAATGAGCTGTAGCAGCCACAAGACACACACAATCCCAGTTACAGGCCGGCAAAAGATGACTGAATGTCATACGAGATCTTAATTTGATTAGATTTGCTGTAAATTCAAGGGACTGTCATTGTGCTCTGACAAAACATCTGATAATAGCATGGAACGATTCAAATGAAGCTGCAATTTAAAATGAGAAATCAGTTCCAAAGCTCTAAATAAATGACACTTTCTCTTAAAGGTTAAAAACATTAAAAGATGATTTGCGGTGTGGACAAGAGCTGATAATAATTATATTATATACCCAGAGCTCCTTTGGGAACAGAGAGGAGTTTGATTGGTTCAGCATCAGGAGAAAGTCCGGATGCTTTCTGCAGGGCTCTCAGGATTTCAGTGTTCTGCAGAAGAAAACATATGAAATTTATGAAAATATCTGTTACTGCTCAAATTCTTTTTCAGATTTTATCGCTGCTAACTTTACTCTAGATTCTACACTCAACATACAGTCTGTCATTCATTCATCTTCTGTAATGGCTTGTCCTGTGAAGGGCCGATGTAGTTTTAAAGGTGATTTTGATGTAATATTTTGTAAGTTGACCGATATTACTGGCATAATTATTCACTTAACATTTAGTTGCCAAGTTTTTTGCAAAATGCTCTAAAATAGACACAAATAAGATATTCACAATAATAATAACTGCTTCAGTCCAAAACGTGAAGCCCAGCATGTGTCAGTCTTCTGTCTCTGTGATGTGTGTGTGTAGGATCACCTTGCCACCCAGTTCATAGGCGCAGTCCAGCGGCGTCCTCTGCCTCTTGTTCCTGAGGCCGACCGAGGCTCCGCCCTTCAGCAGCAACTCCACCAGTCCTTGGTGTCCACTCCGCACTGCCTCATGGAGAGCAGTGTTTCCCTGAAGGTTCGCTGCGTTCACCAGCGCATCACTCTGCACACACATTCATGTTTTGATTAGTACTGTCAGAGACCTGATACCGTACACAGGCTGCTCCCTCACTGGGACAGTGTGTACTTACCTGTAATAGGATGGCTGCTGTTTCCAGGTTTCCACAGAGACAGGCATTGATCAGCGGTGTGTTGCCATAGTGATCCTTCTTATTCATTTTGGCGTTGCATTCCAGAAGATACCTTACCACCTATACATGCAATAACATACACACACACACAGACACACAGACAGAGTCACCTCATCATGCAATGGTAAATGGTCTTGTATTAATATGGCACTTTTCTACCTCTTGGTACTCTCCACTTGTGTAACAGCAACACAACCATTCACACAACATTAAAACACCAGTACTCCATGTCCTGGTGATTAACAAAAAATATTTTCTGGATGTAGCTTAGTGGTAAAAAAAAAAAATAAAATAAAATAAAACACATCAGCCTTGAAACACACCGTGCTTCTTAATTAGATAGTGTTGGTTGTGATATGAAGAAAAAATGACAAAAATAAATGTATTGAGGACATATGGAGAATGATCCTTTACGTCTCTGAACTGCAGAGCTGATGTTTGACCACTGGGTGGTGCAACTAAACCAGGCAAAAGCAACACACAGACTTCCTTTCTGCAGAGGTACCAGGATTGTTGCTGACCCACTTCTGCATAGTGTCACTGTGAGCGTTTTGTTTTTGGCACTAGTGTGACACAGCACAGTAACATAGCACTGTCAATTTGACCAATACATTAGCAGTCTGGGAGGGAGGAGGAGTCCAAAAATAGACAGGATGAACCTGTTTTGTGTGCTGTCATTTCAAATATCACTTTAATGTATTTCAGTGTAATGTATTTTGCAGTAATGTACTGTACAGTATTTTGATCTCATTCTCAACTTCTGTAATGACTGTTAACAGAACAGCTTTACTGGCCAATCAAAACAAAGCCAACAAAGTATTTAATACAGCCCTGCATCCACAAATCTCTGTACTGCCCAGCATACAATATTTCCCTTCCTCTGTTTTTATGCAGGTGCCAAAACCAGATATAGTGTAGAGTATAGTAGTAAAGCTGATCCTCCAAAAAAACAAACCACTTTCTGCTAAAAGTCCTATGACCATGATGGGTATTTATGATGTGTATGACAGCTATGTTTTTCTCTTGGGGGTTGTAGGCTTTATTTACATTTCTTTTTTTAGATTCATTCTTATGTTTTAGATTTTTTATGCAATGATAGTTGATTAAGGATGCCACTCTGCGCTGTATGTCTGGAACTGGTTCTGGAACAGGACATGTATGTTGATCTTACGTTTCCCGAACCACTTTGCTCCTACCTGGATGTGGCAGTTCTGGCTGGCCAGGTGAAGTGGTGTGGCGCTTTGGTTGGTGCGGGCATTGACGTTGGCCCCGTGGCGTATCAGTAGGGCGACCAGCGCTGAGTGACCATGCAGGGCGGCGACATGGAGCGGTGTGAAACCGTCAGCGTTACAGCTATTAACGCCAAGAGTTCCAGGCTGCAGCCCCGACATCTACAGGACACACATCAGATAGATTATTACTGTGGTCTCCTACTGTGTGAACAGTTTAAATTTAGTTGTTGTCTGAGTGGCTGTCACACCTTCTGAGTGGGAGCGCAGTTTGGACACTGACACAGTGGATGGCATAGCACAACTTCAGACCGAATTTCTGCTTCATCCTCCTCTTCTTCATCCATCCACTCTAACAGGTAGCGCACCTACGACACAAACACAAGTGACTGCTGTGCAGACACACATTACGGCTTCTAAAAAACAAGGTGTTCAGGTGCTGCTTATTGGACTTACCATCTCTACATCACCGTCTGCTACGGCTCGCAGCAGCTTCTCCACCTGTCAATCAAACAGACAGACAGCATCAAAGAACATGGAACAGCAGCAGCTTCTTCTGTAGTACAAGTGACCACTTCTGCTTTCATTAATTATTGAACAACATAGACCTACTACTAATGCAGTGCTGATAATGTGCTATTTAAGTTGTGATTTAGAACTGATTGTAATGTGGGAACCAATCAGTGAGAAGTTTTTTCACACTGTGGTCAGCTCCCGGTGTGTCTTGCTATAGTTCACCTCTCTGTGTCTGACTCGTTCTCCCTCTGGTTTGACTTCTGACCCCAGAGAAGACGTGCTGGAGAAGGAGGAGCGACGGCTGCTGCTGTCTGAGGCTAGAGGAGAGTGACTGGGAGACTGAGAGGAAGAGGAGAGAGAGAGCAAAAAGAAATGAAGGCTGTAATGTAAATAGAAATCCCCCTGATTCTAAATTAACCACAAATATAGAAACTGCTTTCTTTTACAAATAAACACTATGGTTTAGTGGAATCTATATAAAAAAAAATGGTGGTACCTCCGATAATAAAGAAGAAATATCTGAATTCTATCCAAAAAACAAAGCTGGAAATTTTTAATAAGAGAAATGATGTTGTGTATGTAGTGGTCACTCTTCTGTCCATTATCGCATTAAGCCTGCTAAAACTATTAGAACTATGGAAGTTGCTCTGGCTTGCTGTAAGACGCATGTAATGTACAATCTAGTTTTCACTAGATCTACTTTCCACTAGTCCCTAATTTCCTAAAACTAACACATGTTAAGGGTCATACATGTTGTAATATTGGAGTACTTTCTGATAAACACATGGAAGTAGACAAGACTCACATCAAGTCCGCTGCCGCTGCGCTGACGGCCATTCTGACTGGACTGCAACAGCATGAGGATCTGCAGCCAAATAAAAGAAATATACGTGTATGAACATTACACCTGGGATCATTTGTTGTTTTCTGTTTTTGCTCAGGTGCATAACAAGGGGAGTTTTTTTAAGGAGGTCACTGAAACATCTGTTTGGAGCTAAAAGTAGCTTTTAGTGAAGATTTCAAATGACTGAGTCAGCCAAGCTCATTTCCTTAGTCAGGTCATGTCAGAGCCTCAGGACATCAATGCACATGCTTTGCATCTGGACAAGCCTTTCAAATTATGGAAAGTGGGGATGGTGATAACGAGGACAGAAATTCAGCTATGACAGAACCAATGAAGGACCTTAAGTAAAGTATCCCAAAAAAGGTTCAAAACTGGACTTGGACATCTTCAGTTCCGAAGAAGCTACACGGATGAGTGGTGAAACATCTTCTCTAAAACTAAAGTCCAGTTGCCTTTTTTGAACCTTTTTGGGATATACCATGACCTGGAAGATTGAGAACCTTCACAGACTTAAGTAAAGTAAAAACAACTGTAAAGGTAAAGGGAGCTAGCATGAAGAGGTTAACGCTGGAATAATGTGGATGGTAAATGGTAAATGGCCTTGCTTTTATATAGCGCTTTTCTACCTATTGGTACTCAAAGCGCTTTTACAGTCAGAGACACATCTACCCATTCACTCACACAAGCACGCACACATTCACACACCAGTGCCACGCACTGGGAGCAACTGGGGGTTCAGTGTCTTGCTCAAGGACACTTCGACATGTGGCACATTCCGGGGATCGAACCGCTAACCCTCTGGTTCGTGGACAACCCGCTCTACCTACTGAGCCACAGTCGCCCCACTATCTAACACTAGACTATCAAACTAATCAAACACTATGGCTGCCGAGCAGATTAGCTACACTCCAGAGCAATGGCACATGAAAATAACATCAGTTTTTTCCACGTAATGATTTGTGATCAGGCCCTGCAAAAGACTGGCGACCTGTCCAGGGTGTACCCGCCTCTTGGCCAATGACAGCCGGAATAGGCTTCCGTTTCCCCACGACCCTTAACAGGATATGCGGTTACAGAAGATGAAGATAAAGATCTGTGATCAGAAGCTTGTATTAAAAGGTTCAGTGTGTAAGATTTAGGACAATCTTTTGTCAGAAACTGAAAACAGTTTTCATATTCATTCATAACCATGGTTGTGAGGAAATGCCTTTGTACATTAGTCAGGATGCTGTTTGAGAGGGATTATGTTTTGTTTTGACAATGAACAAAGCAGAAAATAGAATAAAATGTTAACAAACAAGTTGAAAGATATGAAACCAGTTCCATATCAACCTCAAAACCTTTAGTGTTAGAAAGCTCCCTCAAATGACGCTGCTTCCACTTCCATCCTGTCTCTTTACCACAAAGTGCTAGTACAGTCCAGACAGATGTAAACAGGCCTTTCTTAAGTCTCAAAGAAACTAGAGTCAGTCTAAATATAGAGCATAGTGTTGAAAATGTAAGAAGTCACTGTCCAACAAAGTGAAAACTTGTACTTGCCTTCCCTTTTTTCAGGCACAACACTGAACTGAAAGCTCATTTACAGGACCTACTCAACTTTTTGTTGCAGTTCCTCTCCATCTCTGAGCTGTGTGTGTTGCTAACCTTGGAGTTGAGCGCACACTGCAGTGCCGATTCTTTGTTCTTGTTGAGGATGTAAGTGCTCGCTCCGTTCTCCAGCAGCACCTGCAGGATGGCCTCGTAACCCCAGCGGGCCGCCATGTGCAGCGCTGTGTCGCCTTTGTCGTTCTGCAGGTCCAGGCGGCACGTCTGGAGATCGTAGTACACCAAGGCCTTGACACACTGTCACACAGGTCACACAGCGTTAACACTAGAGGCAGGTCAACTGAAAATGCATGCACTTTGTAATCTCATGTGAAAAAGGGGCAGGAATAAAGACAAGTCAATGACTGACGTACATCCTCATGTCCGTACATGCAGGCGAGGTGCAGTGGTGTGTTGCCGTTGTTGTCTTGAGCATCCGTGTTGGCCTTGTAGTGTAGCAGCAGCAGCTAAAAACAGAGAGAGGGAAGCGCACTTATCTTAAATATACGGTGTATGTCATATGTGTTATAATATCTAACAGATAATACAGTATTCAAAGCCAGGAGCCAACATGTGGCATTACATGCACTCTGCTACAATCGCACACATTAGAAATTTGGTAAAATGTTCATCTACACATTTATGCCAGTGAGTCATGTCAGTCTCATCAGTCTGCTGCGTCCATTTCTTGCATTGTTTCTCATTTGGTTTCAGTTTCATTGTTATCAAGCTGCTGTTAACAAAGCTGCACATCTTTCACAATAAAAGCTCCATACTGTATCCATGTACGGAACAAGACCTCTAATGTGAAAGTACTGGAGGAAGTGCTGAGTGTCATTTATGGCAATTATCACTGCTATCATTGAAAAAGGCAAAGCTGATATCTGGATGTGATTCACTGAAGTGAAGGACGTGGTTTCTGTGTTAAGGGACAATCCATTAAATTTATCAAGATATATTCAAACACGGAGGAAATAAGACAAAAAGACCTGCATATACACAAACAAAAGCGAGCTGCTTTGAGACGCGCGTGCTCACCGTGACCCCCTGGTATCCACGCTGGCACGCCAGGTGCAATGGTGTGAGGGCGTGGTAGTCTGTGGCATTTACTGGAGCCCCTTTACGAACCAGAACATCAATCAGCTGGGCTTGGCCTGACACAAAAAAAAATAGATCAATACAAAAAAAACATAGGTGAGATTATCATCCCTCTGAAATTAAATTATGGCTTGCAGTATGAAAGAAAGTGACATTTTAATCCCCGGTGTGATTGTAACTGCTCACCACAGATAGCAGCAGCATGCAGTGGAGTGTAACCTCTGTCATCTCTGGAGAACGGAGTCACAATAGACGGATCATTCAACCGCCTGAAACATGAAGCCAACAACCAGACAGGAGTTTTAATTAATGTCCAATTTTACAAAGGATGATGGATCTCCCGTCCTGGATCAAGATTTTACCCGTAAAATTCATGGACATTAGTTATTGGTTGTAAAAACTGAGGACAGCATGGACAGAGCTTGATCCAAAAAGGTCTGTGTGTGTGTGTGTGTGTGTCTGTCTGTGTGTGTGTGTGTGTGTGTGTGTGTCTGTCTGTGTGGTGTGCTACAGGTGGTGGCTGGGGTTGTAGAAGGGGGTATCCAAGAGGGAAGTGAAAGCTCAAACTGCTTTTTGTTCCTGATTTAAAGCTTTGCTGCCAGAGACGCTGAAGAATAGAGGAAATTATGTTGAGAACGGTACTAGCAGTCAGAGGGTTTCCAAGAAAAAAAAAAACATGGCAGCTTTGTTTCTTTTTCAAATGAACGTTTAAACATCCCGTCCACAGAATAACTCTACTGTTTGCTCTTCAGCAGTCAAATTTCTAACATGGTCCAGAGTTATTTATTTATTTTCCAGAGTTATGTTTTGTTAGTTTTATGGCATACTGACTACATAATGTTAAAAGCTCCACGACGGTTGGCTCGGTATGGTTGGGAGCAATGCTTTATCTTGTTTGACGTATAAATACATTGTTTCACTACAGCAGTACTGGGAAGTCACTAAAGAATAGATACTTGCCACTTCCATCACCACATCGTTCTAATAACAGTGCATACAGTAGAAGACAAAAGAAACATGCTAGTGTGCTTGCACATCTCTGCAGAAGTAGATTTTCTGCACCTTTGCGGTGCATATTTCTCCGCTACATGTGTTCAAAAAGTAACACACTCAACTTCAACTACTGATGGGAAAACAAAGACAGAAGCTGGCTGGGGTCTTTCTGTCTCGTAACACTGACCTCAACGTGTCCTCTTTGTATTTAAAAAAAAGCTAATCCCATCCCATCTATAAGCTCCAAATACATCGTGGCCAGAGAGGAGACCATGTTAGATCACTGTAATAGTACAATTAGAAGAGTGTTTCATGCCATCCCTCATGCTGGGCCACCCTTGCCATGTCATGGTCTATCTGATTCTTGCATGCAGACATATTTAAAACTCTCTAAAGGACAAGGACATCACAGCAGTTATCTATTATTCTTTTTATCTCATTTTTTAATTCTAGATTTTATATTTTATTTCTCTGTTGGTGTTACTACTCTATTGGTGTACATTACACTTATATTATTAGTGGGGCTGTGCAAGCACAGCCCACTATTGTTATTGCTCGCGTCTATTTTTATTATTATTCCCACGGATTTTCGGTCGCTATCTCCTCCCGCACAGTTCATCGCACATACACAAAAAATACATCAGAACGTGCGTATCGATCGGGGCGGGTGTGCTATTATTCAGTTTCTCCAGGTCGGACCTATTTTCGACATAGTCGCGAAAATTGTTTTTTTCGGGTTTATAATGGGTGTGTATTGCGCGGAATGTTCGCGCTAGAGTGAGAGGCCCAACAGTTAGAGGGCGGGCTGCTCTGAAAAAATGTTCAAAATATTTTTTTAAAACTGTGATTGCTTCCACAAATTTCACTCTACACACAAAATTTTCTCCAAAGTAGTAGTCATACTTGTCCTGATGCCTACAATGTGTCTACCTAACCGATAGGATTCACAGTTTTTGAATGAGAAGCCTAGAAGTGAGGAGTGGACAGCCTAACTGCTCCATAGGACCCAATGTTAATTCAGCAAAGTTTTTCGTCACAAAAGTTTAACGGACGGTAGTTTTCAACTCGCTAGAATGTCCACTTTTTTTACACTAGGAAGAATAAAAAATACATGTCTGTGTTCATGGAAGCCTTGTGGTAGTCACTGTGAAAAAAGTTTGTGAGTAACTGGTTTACGTTTTTAGTAAATGGCAGTGGTTCGAGGGAGTGGTTCTGTGCTTCTCGGTTAATCAAAGCACCTGCAGCAGCAGTTAAGGAGGGGGAGGGCTGTTTCCCGCTCTGTCTCACTGACGTCACACACGCGCACACACAGAGGGAGCGAGGCTTGGGGAAAAAAAAAAAAAAAGAAAAAGGACGGAGCGAGGCTTGTGGCGCATATGCTAACATATGCTAACTTCGACGGAAGTTAGCATATGTTAGTTAGCATACGTTAACATATGCCAACATGCTAACATATTAGATGTCCCTGCACTGCTCTCGGTCTCTCTCTGAAAAAAATAAAATAAATAAAACCTCCGCTCTGTCGCTCTGATCACTGAGGGGCGGGGCTGCTCTTCACACACAGCGAGGGAGAGAGAGAGAAAAGAGAAACGCAGCGTGTGCAGCGGCAGCAAAGAGGAGTTAAGTGATCTGTGGAGAAGACAAGTCGACTGGACGACAACACGTGTCAGTGTAAGTGAAATAAAACCTTCACAAGTTGAAAGTCAACAAACATAACCTCCTTCGCAGAGGCAATAAGTACCACTAGTTCAACAAGCATAAACGTGCATCATCCCACACAGCAAAAGGACTGCGCAGCGGACCTGCCGCGGATGTATGTCGGCTTCCGGAACGGACCCGTATCGGGGTCCAGATGCACTCAGGAACTCCGCCGTGGCTCCGCGCTGCTCCGCATCCGCGATTAAAGCCTCACCTCCGCGGCGGGTCCGTTTGGGACCGCAGCGGATGTATGTATCAATTGTATGTATGTATCAATTTGCGGCCCGGGTCCGTTTTGGACCCGTTTATCTCATTTTCCAAATCCCTTCTGTTCATGTTGTAGGATAAACTAAACTATAGTATATATAAACGAGGCTATCACTGGGCTTAGCCTGGCTACTACAGCAATTGTGTAATCTTAAATCTGCATTGCCTTGTATTTTTAACCTAACAATATTGTCAACAGAAAATGTTCAAGTCATGCATTTACTGTACAAAAGTGATAGCTCAATGGAAATATAAAATTGACATTAACATTTATGAAATGTTATAGGTTATAGTCTATGTTTTTGTTAGGTTACTACATTCATTATGTGGTCAAAACCTAATTTAGTGCTTTATACAGGCGCCAGGTCGGTGCAGACATAAAATATGCCATCTATTAGGCTACAACTTCAGTGAAATGCTGCGTTATACACAGCTTAAATATCAGAAAATGAATAACTGGTGAACGACAAGAAGTTCAATAAAAATATGTTTTAATCATTATTCCTCTCAGCCTAGGCCACACCTGACACTATGACCCCTCCACTCCATTTTTACATGACAGTCACAGGCTGCCAAAACATTATGACCACTTCACTCAATACAGGACTATATTAGGGTGCCAGAACATGACTCTATGACCCCCCCCCCCCCCCCCCCCCCCCTTCCCCAATCAGTTGGGATTTCTAGAATTATCCATGTGTTAAGTGTGTTTGTGCCCAACATGACTTCACTGCTAATATATGTTAACTATTAGCTGACCAATGACTTAGCCTGATGCTGGCTTTCAGGTGGAGCTGGGAGGGGTCTGCTGCATGTACTACTGACCCATATAGCAAAGCTATAGGGCCAGTAGTGGGCTGTGCGAAGCACTACTACAGCCTCTGCAATAGCAACTGCGAAGATAAGATTAGGTGAAAAATTGTAGCATTTATCGTAACATCGTAGTGTTGTATCATGTCATCTTAGCGCAAACTGCTGCCGACACAGCCCCACTCTCGCGATTTCCCGCAGGGGAATTGTCTAGTTACTGTTTACTGTAGTACTTACATTCTTTTTTACTACTGGTTGCAGGTACAAAAATACATTTCACTGTGCATTGTACTATGTATAACTGTGCATGTGACAAATAAAAAACCTATCTATCTAAACCTATCTACCTATCTATCAGGGAAGCGGCTTGCTTCAGGTCTTCAACCACCTCTGCTATCTTCACAGAGTTGGAGATAGCGAAGATTTTTAAGGTCAGGCTTAAGACATTCCTGTTTGATCAAGTTTCTAGTTAGTTATGCTGCAATAGGCCTAGGCTGCTGGGGGACAACGGGGATGAGCACATGTCCTCTACTCCAGGGATTCCCAAAGTGTGGTGCACACACCCCCAGGGGTGTGCAAGCTGCCTCTAGGATGTGTGCAAGATGAAAAATGTACTGGGAAGAAGAAGTTATGTTCAGGTCACACATATTATACAAGAAGTAGAATGAATGCAGATGCTTGCTGTGGACACTCCATGTAAGGGTGACTCTTAAAGCTGCTTTATTAAAACTTGGATTTCCTCTCCGTGTGACTGAGTGTCTGGACACTGACCCGGACAGCTGGAGATCACAGAGGTCACAGGAGCAAAGGGGGTGACACATCCTGACATCCTCATCGCCCTCTCCCTCACTCAGCAGACGTTCCACCTCGGCTTCGTTTCCATTTGCTATGTGCTAATACAAACACGAAAAGGGTAGGGGATTAGATAAAAGGTTAGTGTGGTACAAAGTGCTTCGCAGATAACTAAATACAGTAACAAACAAAGCAATTGTAAACAGATATAATCCTTTAATTTATCCCACAGTGGGGAAAGATAGATTCTATGACAGATGTAGCTGTTCGAGTGCTGCAGCTCACCTCAAACAGACTGTGGATGGGCATGGTAGAGCTCTGAGCCAGCAGACTCATCCTCTCCTTGAACAGTGCCTTGTCACTCAGCTCTCCTGAACCCTGAGGGGTCAGCAAAAATAAAAAAATATGTATAATTATATGCAGATGATCTTGGGCACAGTGAAACAGTGACTTTCCCACTGGTGTGTGATCATGTCTCACAGAGTGCGTGTCCTGCAGCTTCCCCAGGTTGATGTACTCCACTGCCGCCTCGAATGTGCTCAGACAGTAGCTGAGCTCGTCTTTACTGGAGTGGCTGAAGCAGAAGTTTCTGATGTAGCTCAGGTTGGCCATCCTGACCGTAAACAACAAGAATCAAGCTCTTGCGCAACTAGAAAACATTTCCTCCAGCACTGTTACTCACATGCATTCTGTAAATCCACATCACGGTATGCCCTCAACAGATTAAGATTACCTAATAATCATAACTGAACTAAAATAACCTCTCTTCCACTCTCAGATTGTCTGTATTGTACACTTTTCCACTACAGTCTCCATAGCAGACCAAGACTAAGTGGTAAGTGAATGAATTTTGTTTCTTCTTTAAATCAGTCTCACTTTCATTTTAAATTAACTATTTCATTCCAGTCACTATTTTATTTTAGCCAGCAGTTCAAAGGTCTTTCTCACCAGTTGGGGATTTCGGTCTTCACCAGCAGATAGAGGATGACAGAGAGGAGATCATCTGCACTCACAGCATCTATACTGACTGCGAAGGAAGACACATATTCAGTCACTGACAATACAACTGGAGAAACTCACAAAAATAGCATGCAGTCATTTTTCACTGCGCTATCCTGATCTCATCCTGCCAAGCTGCCCTGATGCTACTGGACACTCTCCCTCTGTCTAACCCAAATGAGCAAATTGGCCTCTTGACAAACATAAATTAGGTGTGCATCGTACCACTCTGCAGGGCTGTTGTGAGCCAATAAGCTTGGATTTCCAAAGCAAACTTGACAAACACATTTGAGGCGAACAGAGCAGGTACTGTCCTGTGCGCTGATCTAATTACACACGGGGAGAGGACGCTTGAGATCGTGCAGAGTTCAGTGTGTCCGTGCAGAGATATGACTGACGGACTGACTCTGACTGGACAAAACATAACGGACACTGCTTGTAAATTCTTATTTTATGACTGACTAATACGAGTGCTAAATGCTGGTAAATAAATAAATAAATAATAATAAATAAATAAATAAATAAATAAATAAAAGTGAAGCTTCCTAATTTCAGCAACTTGAATATCATTGTTCTAATCCTGGGACAGAACTCAGAAAGTTGGAAATGGTGAGATTTAACTGACAGGTGACTGAATTCACATTCACACACACACACACACAGTATGTACCAGTGCGTCTGGGGGTCTGGGTGGCGGTCAGGGCAACTCGGCGCAGGCAGAGGAGTTTGAGGAGGGGGGACGTTTGCTGGTTGAGCTGACTCAGCTCCCTCTTTGCCCGAGACAAGTTTATGCTACGGAAACATAGCAGCAGCACAGAGAACGAGTGTGAGTCTGTCAGAAGTCAGGAGATACATTGAGAAAGAAAAGCAGTTGTATAGTAATAGACTAAGATCAGGATCCTATAGTGACAGATATAGGAAGTACTTTCCTTTTCGTGACTACAGTACATTTGTGTAAAATAGATGAAAAAAAAAGTTGAACAGACCTGAACTCAGGTTTGACTCCCAGATCTTTCTGCTGCAGCTCCTGCAGGCTCCGTGTGGTTTTGTTGAAGGCAGCGTCCTGTTGACAAGCAGCACCAGAGATATGAGAGAAGCTCTGAAGACCAGTGATATTTCCATCAAAGCAACAGGAATGAATTAGAAAAATGAATCAATGTCAAGAAGACTTCCGATCTTCTTGTAGCTACACCTACACCTTGGCCATTGTTTTTGAGAACAAACAAAATCAGTCATCTCTGGGACTGAGGACAACTTTGATCACTAAAACACCGATTACTGAATGTTTTAAAAACTGTACTGAGTATCCACTGGAGCTTCTGGCATAGTGTCATCTGCAGAGATCATTTTCTACACTTTTTGAGTATCTGATGCGTTGATGAGCAGTGACAGCTCAGACCCACCTGGCTGGCTTCAAGCGTCCCCACCAAGTTAAAGATGAAATCATGGATACCATGATGAACGTACATCTGAGAAGGGAACAAGAAAAGAAAACAAGTTCCAAAAATGAACAGGCAATGCTGATGTCAAAGGTTATTTAAATGTGTCGACACAAAGGATTCTATTTGGTGGCTTTTAATCAGACTGGCCACAAAAACTTTCTTTTTACAGAGATGGAGATAGAACTAATGATCACTGGATTGTAATTAATCTACAGATCATGTAATCAAATGTGTTTACCAAAAAGGTTTATGTACTTTTATTAGGAGGTCAGGTTTTAAAGAATGAGCTTTTAGAAAAAAACATTAATCCATAAAATGCATGCTTCTTTGCAGAAACTACATCAAAAGAAACACTAAATGAAGTTACCTCCACTGCCTGTTTGAGAAGAGTCATCTGAAGCTCCTGCTTTGCCAGATGCTTCTGTAGAAAAATGACATCAGTATAAGCACAACAACAATAAGACCAGTAAATGCACAGAAATGCATTAGTCACGGTACAGCATGTGGTGCATCTTCTTCTTTTATCGTGAATAAGTAGAAAATTGATCAAAGATAACATCGGCGCTGGCTGAAAAAAAAATCTCTGACAGACATCATATATGATACTAATCTCATTAGGCTCCAGAGGGCCTAATAAAACAGTCTGCTGTCTAGTTGTCTCACGACTGATGCACATTCTTTGTGTCCCAGCTCACACAAGGACACAGCATTTGAAGGCCATGTGTTTTGAGAGTTATGTGTCATGCTGGAACAGATTTTACTCAGTCCAGCTGTCGGCACAGGTACCACAACGGCTGAGATTTTACTCTAATATACAGCCATAAACACAACAAAAATCTCTTACTGTACCACTTGTGATGTTAAAAGGTAACTCTGGTGTATGTCAGCCACATCCATTACCCATCAATATGACTAATGGCTATTGTGTCTGTATAAGTAATGCTAACTATGGACTTTCACCTGCTTTAAAGAGATTTGGCAAACAACATAAATTCTTAAAAAGAGTAACAAAACAACTGATTATTGAATCCAGCACAGCAAACGACACATTGACCACAACTGAATTTGCTTATGTCAATCAAACAATCACCTTTTATTTCCAGACTCATGGTCCAGTATATGAATTTGATCAAGATAGTTGAGCTTGTAAACAACTAAAATTTTGTTCAGTTCAATTTCACAAGGATCCGCTTAAATCTGTCCAAAACAGACTCAGTCCAAACCAGTTTATGGAGAAACAGAAAAGCTAATCTATGAGTCTGCACCAACACAGTGATAGTGTGTTCATCTTGTTTCACCTCCAGACTAGTACGACAACGTGAACAGAGTGACCTCTGACAAAAAGCAAAGGAAGAAAGCCATTCTCCTCCTTGCTCTCAAGGAGCTTGCAACTAATATTTTAGGGTAGTGATGTTATTCAGAAGGAGGTCACTACAACAGATGTGAGAGTCTGACCTCATTGAAAATAGTTGAATGCTATGTCAGCAAAAGTGGCTGTTTACACACCGTTTTCAGCAACACCTCTCTACAGCAGAGTGCAAAATCATGTATGAATCATTGAGCCACAATGAAAGGAAATCCTGCATGCCAGAATAAAATAAAACCAAATTATAATTTAAACAGCTGCACATGATGAGGAACAAATCCATATGACTTCCATTTATTTGTACAAGCCTTTGATGAATAACAAGTCCAGATTTTGACCACACAAGATGTTTGTGTTGTTTAATTCCACAAGCAAGTAAAATTAGCAACAACAATTACAGCAACCACTCAAGATAAATATGTCACTCCCTAAAATCTTATATCTTCACTGGCATAAAATTGGGGATTTTTGTAATTTTTACATCATCCATCACTATATGATGCATAAAATGCATAAAAGAATGTGTGTGTGTGTGTGTCCTTACATATTTAAACTTGCCGTTCGGATAAATTTCTGTCACAAAAACATATCAAAACCACTGGAGGAAAAAAAACGCAATTTGAAGGAAAGTAAAACCAACCAAGTCGACCAACTAAAGCGGCTTCAGTGCACCAAACAATATTGGGACATTCAATGCGGTCAGAAAATATGTTCAGATGAGAGATAGAAAAGCACTTCATAGCCACACTAATCTATCAAATAACAGCAAATATTAAATAAAAACCTTGAGGTAGCTTAAAAAATGGCCGTGTTTGAACCCTACAGCAAAACAAAGATCAAAAAGAACAACCTGCACAAGTGATTTACCAAACACAGATCAAATGCTTGGTCTCTTTAAGTGATGATTGACTGAAACAGGCCACTAGTGACCAGGCCTGGGTGTGTATAGCCCAGCTGCAAACAGTAATCAATACAGTATGGGATTGTTTTGGAATTTAATAACCAAGTTGTAGTACATTACCTTTTTGCTGCAATGCATCCAATTATCAAATGTTACAAGTATTTTGCGTAGGTTTTGTTTTATGTTATGTTAGCTTGTAATTGCAATCACAGTCACTGAGTCTGTATTAAACATAAAAACTGAGATAACTCAATTAGATTAGATGCTCAATCAAAAGGGAAACATAGTTGAAATATGAAATTTGCTGTTGCTTTATCTCTATCTCCTTTGTACATTTGAACTTATTAGGAAGTTCAGGAAATGGATTTTCACTTTCATCTTTAGTACATCTTGAATATGTGATTTAATATCAGCTTGACCACATGACATCATGTGAATTCCAACAAACTTAGAGGCTACAGAGACAGGCGTGTCTCATAGCCAGGCTGCTAAGCTTGTAGCTAGCTTGGCACTTAGTAGGACTGGTTAATCTAGTGGTCCTTTGTTTCTTTTCTGAAGACAGAACAAAAGTCTCATTGGTGTGTCACCACAAAGATTCAACATTTGATGTGACGTATGAATGGTGTGGACAACCACCTCCACTCAAATGCCTGGTAAATATGTCGTTTGACATTTAGAGGCTACACCAGTATCACCTAAACTCTTCACAACTGCTTTGAGATCTTCTCTGCTTTAACGTCAGAAACTTTTTAATGAATATATATGAGGCAAAGCATTCTAGTCCCCCCTACCTAATATGCTGTTAGTCCTACATGTGCCATCAAATCAAGTCTCAAATCATTTATAGTATTATCAATGTATCCACAACTACTGAGTGAGCTGTGGGGTGTGGGTCAAGTAAACAACTTTCGATCCATTACCTTACACCCTGTGTTATAAATAAAGGGTTATTTTATCTAATCTCATTAGTCTCCACTCAGCCAGACTAAAAGGGCGTCCCGCTGGTTGGTTTCTACTCACCAGACGAGAGTCTCTTAGCAGACACTGAAGACATTTAGTGTAAAGACCGTTCACTAAGTCCTGAGGGAGGAGAAAACAGGAGAGCTTTCAGTACTGCAGGGAAGGACTTCTGTAATAACTCATTAAAGTCTTATTTAAATAAACTTAAAATAATTTCCAAGTCATTCTTGCACTGCTATCCCACAATTATGACAGTTATGAAGTCTATGGATTAAGAACACTGGAATTATATCATGGCAACACACATTTAATAGTGGTATTTAAGAGTTGATCCTACTATGTGGTGACGAAGTCCCTTCCTCTCCTGTTCCTTGAATGCCTGACAAAAGCTATGGATGAACTTGTCCAGTTTCTGGGCATGGCGACCCAGGAACTCCCTGACATCCTCCAGACTCTTCAGACAGTAAGGGGGTGGCGGGCTGACCTCTGGCAGCCTTGGATCCACCTCCACAGGCCTGGAGATGCACAGGATGCTGTAGCTTTGCTCCTGGTCATTGTAGAAGGTTTCCTCAAACAGGATGGGGACTGGTGTTGGAGTCGGTGAGCCGGATCCCAGCAGGACCTGCCTGTCCTGGATCCTGACCTCCTGCAGCACACACAAAGACGAAGGCCACTTTAATAGTCACACCTCAGTGTTTAAGTTACAGTTACTCAAATATGAATAAATATTTAGGGCAGCAGAACTGTCTTTGAGGGATTGAGTCAATGAAGGAACATTTCATCTTTTTTTAAGGGTTTGAATTTACTAAAAATATATTAAATGTGCCTCTGATGGAGATGATATTTAGTAAGTGAAACAGTCAGGGGACAGAAGACAAACCTTTCCATCAACAGTCCTGTATCCCTCCTCCACAGGTTGTAGGACATAGCTGTCAAAATGAGAGTCTGAGTAGCTGCTGGCGGTCAAACTTCCACAGCAAGGCACCAGAACCTGCAGGGTTTAAACAACGTGAGGTAGCATATTTAATGGAAGGTGATGATTTTTATAATCACAAAACACAGATTTAAACTGACCAGCATGAACTAAAAACAATGGATTAACAGAAACATCAAATAGCGATTGATCCTGGAGTAAGGAAGCAGAAAAAAATAAGTTTTGTTCTGCTATTAAACTACTGTGGTTAGATAGAAATACTGAAACTGAAAAATGAGTAGTGGAGCAAATGAGTCGTAAAAAACAGTGGTGGGAGGGTGGTAATTTATCATTCTTTGACAATCACTGAGTATATATAGTTTATAACAAGTCAAGCAATTAAGCAATGTCAAAAATAACCTTTAAAACTCAACATTTAAGTCACCATGCCCTATAAAGGGAGCTTTGTCATCCATATCAGTTTTGGAAAGTACTACCATTATATGAAAGGAAAGTAGTAAAGTTGTTAGTGTTGTAGTTGGGGAAGTCTGATTCAAAATCACAAGTGTTGTCACTTGGGACGGTGCCACCAGAGCTAGAAGACTGGAAGTTTGGAAAGTTTTCAAATCTGTGGAGTTAAGAAGAAGTGAGAGTAGCACACGTCTGTAATCCACTTCTCAGCTCTATCTCTGCTGTCATCAGGCATGAGGCGGGGATTCGGTTAAATAGAAGAAATAAGAAATGAAGATGTGAGCCCCTGAACTCCTGTGAGAACAGGGTGCGCTCCATCTGTAGGTGAAGACTGTGTGGAATAATTCAGAGGTTCTGAAGGGTGGCCAAGTATAATAAAAAAGGTCTGAAGTCAAATTCAGTCCATTTCAGTGTATTAAATTTACCGCCCAATAATAGTTTCAGGAGGAACACAACATTGTGTATAATAAACTACACACTTTACAGGACTGATTGTTTGTTTGTATTTGTTTAAAAAAATGTATTTTCTTATTATGAAATTTAGTTTCTGCTCATATGAAGTCAATTATTTTGAAAGATTTATTTGAAAGAGTCTGCATCTAAAAGGAAAACACATCTAATTGCATTAAAGCTGTTGTGTTCTGCTGCTGTTTTGATGCCACATAGGTCATATGAGTTTCCAGAGGAGTCCTGGTGAGTCAGAGCTGTTGGCCTGCGCTCAGATATCTGGTCCTCATCTGCCGTTACAGGCTTCTTGAGTCGTTATGCAGCCGTTTGATATCAGTCGACTTCATTGTGTTTGCACTTTCTGTTAGGCCGTTTCACTGGCCTAAGCACACAGCAACGTTCATTTGTCAGTCCCTCTAAAAAACTGGCAAATCTCCCACATTAAAGCTGTTTCCAAGCAGCAGCGAGAGTGTGGGGTGATTCAGAGGAAGGAGCTAAGAGACGGCTAAACCCAAAAAAGGCCGTTAAGGACTGAATCTGACTGAGTCTAAGATCCTGTTCTGTTTTTTTTTTTTTGAGCAATGAAAGCAGCAGGTTTAATAATCAACATGCTTCAATCAGACTAGGAAGCGATGAGTGGAAGGGAAACTGTTAGTCTGTTCACACCTGCAATGTTCCAGGTTTTGATTGTGCTGGTGTATTTGGTCTTTGCAGTGTTTTCTCCTTTATTTCAGTACATTTCTACAATAACTTTCAGAGCAAATCATGCTTGTGCAATTTTGGCTTTTGAAGTTTGCAGTCATTTTCAAAATGGGACTGAAAGATGCAGTTTACCGTTTTCTTGGTTCATAGAAGGTGAATGTAATGAAACTTCATACATGAAGCTGAACATTTTGGTTATGCAGTGGCATGGTGCACATAATGTACAGGCTTGGCCACAAAAAAAAAAAACAAAAAAACAAAAACAAACATCAAATGTTTATGGAGAACACCACTGAAGCTGCCACAAGTCCAGGTTTGAAACTGTGTTTATGCCACAGCTATGATGTTACCACAACAGCGCTAAGAGCACTTAATGAATAACATAGCAGCTCACCTCTGCCACTTTATGACACTCTAAGCAACACCTAAAACTAATGGCAGGCAAATGGTGTGAAAAAAGTTGCAATGAGTTCTTAAAATAACACTAAAATGTTTTAGTTAATACAGTTTTGCTTTGGTTCATTCACACTACAATGTGAACTTCCAAAGGTTTTTGCACATTTCTGAATTTTCTGCATAAAAATGATTCAAAACATCCACAGATTTTCACACAAGTCCTGAAAATAGACAAAAAGAACACAACTTTAACAGAAATCTTATACATGTGCATTTTATGTAAAAATATCGTATCTACGAGGCACCAAAGCAAGTGAACCCTTGTTGTCAGTATAGGCTGTGACCCCCTTGTGCAGCAAGAACAGCGACTAAACATTTCTGCTAACTTCTGATCAGTCGTCTACAGCAGCTTGGAAGAATTCTAGCTCATTCCTCATTACAAAACCACTGCAGTTCTGAGATGTTGGTGGGTTTCCTCACATGAACCGTTTGCTTCAGGTCCTTCCAACATTTCTGTTGGATTAAGGTCAGAACGTTGACTTGGCTATTTCAAATTCCCATTGGCCAATTCCAAAAAAAAAAAAAAAATGTTTGTTATTCTTTAACCATTCTTTTGTAGAACAACTTGTTTACTTGGGGTCGTTGTCTTGCTGCATGACCAAGTTTCTCTTTAGACTCAACTCATTGACAGATGCCCTAACATGTTCTTTAAGAATTCACTGGTATAATTCAGAATTCATTGGTCCATCAGTGATGGCAAGTCGTCCTGGGCCAGATGGAGGAAAATGGGCCCAAACAAGAACATTACCACCTCCATGTTCACAGACAGGATGAGGTTCTGATGCTGGAAGGCAGTGTCCATCATCTCTAAACATGATACCTCTCATTTAAACCAAACATTTGTACTCTTGATTGGCCTGAAGCGGAAGCCCTATAAGAAAATGGATCTTTATGGCCATTTTCTACCTTTTAGATTAATGCTGAAGACATCAAAACTCTGAAGGGTCACATATGGAATTATGTAGTGTGGCAGTGACAAGCGCTAAAAAAAAAAAGAATAGGTTTTATGTTTGAGGTTCTTCAGAGTATCCACACTCTGAGATAAGCTATTTGTTTACTACATAACTTGAGTGACTTACAATTCCGTGGAGCTCTGCCACGTGTTTGCAGAGGTCCGGCCTCTGCTTCTCAAATGCCAAGTAGAAAGGATTCTTCAGGATGTTCTCATCATATACAGCCATAAGGAGCTGGAAGTCTGGATTCTGCAGAGGAGAAAACGTATGATTGGCGTGGCAGTATAAAACTACAAGTAGACATCCACTGGGTGATTCCATTCCTACTACAAGTGGGATATGCGTCAGTATGCCATGTAAACAGGTCATCCCCCCTCACAATGGACACAGATGTTCTGCTTTACAATTGTTTCCCAAATAAAGTACAGCACCAAGGTACAGTTGGGCCTGTAGCAGTGTCAGTAAGTATTTTCGACACAGAAATGACAAACCAAGGGTTGAACATCACAGACCCTTGCAGATGTATATGAATTGGCCATGAACTGTTTTTTCTCCTACAGGAGTGTGCAGGCAGGGAGGGCTGTTATGAGGACATCTGCTTTGGCTTCCACAAAGAAATCACATAAGCCAGCTCTGATCATTCTGTCTTTCTCTCTACTAGGATCCACAGCTTCATTCACCACTAATAATACTGATAGTGTATTTTTTTTCCATGAGTCAGTTTATGACACTCACCAAGTTAATGCCTATCCTTCAGGACTGCATGGACTTTTTGTCTCATAAAATGAACCTTTTAATGGACATAGCTTTTGCACATCTTTTCATTCTTTCAAGCCATTTGTTGGTGCTTCAGTGCTTACCCAGAACACTAATGGCGCATTTCCACTAGCACGGCTCGGCTCGGTACGGTACGGCACGGCACGGCTCGGCTCGGTTTGGTTGTGTTTCCATTACAACTGGTGCCTCCTCGACGTGGGCGGGGTCGTCATAACACGGCTGCGCGAAACCGCTGTGACGTCATTTACACGGCGCCGAGCAACGTACAAATCCGGAAGACCTCCCTCTGAATCCGTTCTTCGGCAACCAGAGTCAGGAACGTCTGGACCTCCTCCACCGACCAAGGAGCGGATTTTTTCTGAGAAGCCATCTCGTTCCAAGTCAAAAAGCAGTAAAAAGTGGTGTCTTGTCTCGCGTCTTGTTTTTATTTACATTCTAGGCGGTCGTCGCGCGGTTATGACGCTTCCAGTGACGACACTCATCGGCCAATCAGTGGAAGGCAGTCGGCTGACGTCACGTTTTAGTAACGCTTCGGCTCGCTTGGAACCAGGGCTGAGGTGATACCAAAAATGTACCCGGTTCCAGGTACTGCGTGCTAGTGGAAACACGCAATAGCGCGCCGAGCCGTGCCGTACCGAGCCGAACCGTGCTAGTGGAAATGCGCCATAATGTTGTGTCCACCAGCGAAGTAAAACTTTGCCCTTTTGTGACACATCTGGCTACGGTCAGGATTAATAGCCCAAAAGAAGAACAGTCTTTTCAAACCCAGGAGAAGCACATGCTTTGACATGATATTAAAAATGATAACAGGGCGGGTCATTAACTTCCCTTCATTTGAAGGTAGGGCCCCAATGTTTAATAAATAGTCACGGTATGACGACTTGATTTTTGTTCACACTTACAGAGATAAACCCTTCTTATAAGAAACGAAGTGTTCCTCTTTTAGACCATCTATCTGTGAATACAATACTCAGTGGTGATCATTTAAGGCAAAAAGAAATACTAATAGATTTATGCGCTTTGAGTCTAGCAGTGCCCGCCTTGCTAGTCTGGAAAATATATAAATGGATCTGACTGATTTGACAAAGAGCAGACAGGATGAGGAGATGATTTTATTGATTGGCACTTTCACTGTTAGCTATGTGTGCAGGGTAATCAATATTGAAATCAATATTGTAAATAAGTATTTTGTTATTTCCAGAAAGTTAAACTTTTAATTTTCCTTTAATTCATTTATTTATATAAAATCAGTCAATCAGTGCCAGTGTAAGTGTCCAAATGAACTCTAGAAGAATAAGGATGACAAACATTATTCTGATCAGAACAGGAAAATCTGAACCAAATCCAATAGCTGCTGAGACTCTGAATCAAAACCACAAATGGGAACCTCATGGTTAGCCTGGCATAGCCTGACTCTTTATTATGGGTCGTGTCCCAAACATAGACTGTCAATAAAGATGGATGGCAGTGGAACAGCTTCTCAAAAGTGAAGCCAAAGCATGTAGAGCTCCACCCCGTCCATGTTGGTGGATGGGACTAAAACACTAAAATACATATCAAATATTTTTAATAATATTGATAATAACATTATATTTTCAAATATGAATGAATTACAGATTTTAAAACATTAACCATTACTGCTAATGTTATCATCAGCCAACAAACCTTGTTCAAGATACACCACATACATACATTTAAAAAATTACAATCCTTTATTCAACTATCAAGCAAACGCATCTCCTAACAACTCATCAAACCATACTACAAATAAAACCAACAATAATAATGACATACCGTGAACACTATGTCATTCTGAATGTACTTAGGATTTATGTTCTTATCCATGAAAAGTTTTGATTTCTTGTCTGTTGTAACCATCTCAATGCCCTAGAAGCCTAAACAGAAACCGATTCCTACTCCCAAACAAAATGACCATCCAGAAGTTTAATCTCTTTATGTGGCAGCTCATCTACTCACCTCATTGCCCTGTTCAGAAATAAACTTCATCCTCCCTCAGATTTAAAACACACAAGCTGGGATTCAACTGAGCAGAGTCACTAGTATCCCCACAGCACAGCCCCATGTCAGGAGGCTCAGCGGGGATGAAACTGAAGAATTAGTCACGTGATCCTCGTGGTCCTCGTGACCTCACAGGCTTGAAGCAAACAGTGTATTCAGTGACGCAGAGGAATGTCCATCCCCTCAGGCCCCGACACACAAAGCTACATTGCACACTTGAGCATGCAATCATTCAGCTGATGACTTTTCCTAAGACTGAAGGGAAATTACTCCAGCAACAGCAGAACAAACGTCTACAAATAAGGAGATTAAAGTTCAGCTACCCTGATATTATATCCAGATCACAGCAAGGCTGAAAAATCACTCTATTACTACACTGACATATTTGACATATTTGCTTGATTATTCTATAAATCTCTTGGTTGATACATTGTCGGTAGATTGTGAAAATCCCTATTAGAATTTCCCAAAACACAAGGAGATGTCTTCAAATATCTTGTTTAATGAGACCAACAGTTTGTTGTAACTAGTTACTACAACATACAACTTAGTAAAATATCTTGGCAGAAGAAAAAAAAATGGATAAACTCTTGTCCCTTAATCAATGAACTGTCTTTTAAATGAGCATCTAGTCAGTTTATCTAATACCAAACCAAAGAGTCTCTTATGTTCTAACTCGCATGGTTAAGACATATTTTGAAAAACAATGGGCAGGCCTGTTAGAGTAAGAACCACAAATAATGTGAACATTGTACAAATCTATCACAAATAGGTTACACTCCACTATCCGCTAGGTACACCTGCTATCAAGTATATTGGTTTTGCTACAAAATGACTTTTTATGATGCCTATAATGTTCAGTCACAAAGGTCAAGTTGCAATCGTTTTTTTTTTTTGCTCCACTTTTACACGGCACAGGAAAATGCGCATTCCGTCAAAAAATGATTCAGATGGTTTACTTATTGCTGAAACAAACGCTGAAATCCTAGAAATCCCTTTTGGGTTTAGTTTCCAGTTTTACACATTCAGTTTCAGTCAGCTGTTATAGCCACAGACTGAAGATTGACTGGGTAAAGGAAGTAGCAAGGTGACAAACCCCAGCATACTGATCAGTTGACAGGGGAGGTCTGATAGGAGGGGAAGGATCAATAGATATCTTTCATGAGGACTCACAGTGGGAACAGGATCATCACTTCACACGCTTCTCAGGGCTATGCACATGATGCAGCATGAACAAGAATACCGTTTCTCACCAGTGCTCCTTTTAATGAACCTGAATTCTAGAGGCAAGTAAGAAGTTATCCAGTCACCTCTGACCTGTAAATAACGTCATCTGATCAGAGTCAGATCTCAAGTCACACAGCCAGGTGTGTAATTGAAACAAGCATAGAGCAGAGTCAGAAAACTGAAGTGGACTTTAACACAAACCCAGAAAATTCCAATAAAAAGGCATTTTTCAGCAGTACTCAGAAGTGAACTGGGGACAAGGCAATACATATAGTTATAACATCAAATGTTATAACTAGCTGCTATACTACTAGAATATATGTGAAAATAACCCAGATTTAGCTCAAACAGGTAGCTGACAAATAATAGGTGGCTGACAATAGAGGATCTGTTAGATAAACTTGGAATATAAGAAATAAGAATGACAGTTAGTGATTAATAAATAAATTAACAAATAAAACATTTACTTCTCAGTCAGTCAACACGTAGCTAACAAAATGCAAGAGGAAAAGAAGCAATTCTCTGTGTTGACCAACTATTGAAATGCACGTCAGTCCTGGCAATTTGAAACGACTGATAATATACTATTAAACGTGTTAGCCAGATAAAGCAAATTTCATTTTAAACATTCAGTTTTACATCCTATGGATGGAGACGGTTTCTTTACCGCTGGATGCTGGTGTTTATAGCTCACAAGTAGAGACTTAATGCACGCATGACAGGTGCTAGAGGAGATTTCCGGCTATTGTTAAATTGCTAGCTAGCGTTAGGTCACATTTGTAAGTTCAGATGTTGGGGCTGCTAACGTGACTCAGCCCGTCGCTAATGGGGACCCGGAAGTTTTTAAGTTATCCAGCTGTCTAAAAACAACAACGTATAAGCTACTGGAAATAGTAGCCTAATAGCTAGCATTAGCTCCGCTGGCTACAACGTATTAGGATATACAATGTTAGCTGTAGCTTTTGACATGTTAGCATGGCACCGTAATCAGAGCGTGTAAAGAAGAAAGCAAAAGCGACGACTTGTAAGAGGGTTTTACCCGTTTTCAGTGAGTGCCTCGGTTCATCCAGGTTTTGGCATGGCAGTGCCAAACACCTACTGTAGCCTGTCAGGAGCCGTTTACTAGCATCCTCTGGTTAAACAGCAGCAAGACCGTAGGCTTTGGTCCGGGTTGCCAGCTTTCAAGGGGGAAAAGTCCAATATAAGCTGCCAGAGAGACGTATTCAGGTGCTCGCGTGTTGAATCAAGTTCTGTACATCTGCAGGTCTTGCCAAGCAGGAAACGCGGTCATCGCCAGAAATGGTAGTTTGATTGACCACTCTCTATTGTGGTTAAGTTTAAGTGAGCAAGGGAGACTTCTAAAACACACCGAGTCACACTGACCTCTACTGGACAATATGACGCAGTGCATAGGAGGTGGATAGAAAACACAAAGCAACGAATATCAACTTTATTTATTTATTTGTTTATTTTTTGCCCAATCTTACTTGTTGCACCACACATACTCTGAGACAGCTGCATTTGAATAAGGTTGACTAAAATGACCTGAAGATGTTACAATCAGGGTGAGCTCATCCCAGACTACAAATGTACGAATTTACAACAGTGCACTGATGCAAACGGGGGCGCAGGTTTGGGCATATGGGATGTAGGAAGTTACACAAATATGGGGATTTTGTTATTGCAAACGTGTTATCCAGAAGTGTCTGCACTTGGCCTGTAGTATGAGGACTACGACGGCACACACTTCAAATTGGCCAAACTCACTTTTAAATGGAAATGATCAGTGACCACACATCCCTGTTAAGACTGAATCTTAACTAGTATCTGGTTGATGAGCAAAACCAACTTAGACAAGTTAAGAAAACAGTTTGAACTTGAAGACAAGGTAAATACTATGATGTGTTTTCAGTCTCCGTTATTACCAGTTAGGGTTAAGGAGCTCAACTCCTTTCAATCACGTGACATGTTGTATTTCTTCAACAAAAATACTTCAGAGGGAACCCGTTCAGCGTTACAGTTAATGAACTATGCATCTAACACCCTACTGTTATATGCTGGATATGTCTGCACATTGGCTTCTATTGATCTGGTACTTCAAGTCTGTTCTTGAGCTGACATGATTAGTGCCTCTGTGTTTGTCCAGCCTTTTCTAGCCACAAGTTGATTTTATATATATATATATATATATATATACATATATATACACTCACCGGCCACTTTATTAG
>SRSE01001060.1:132500-145000 GCA_005024645.1 Planiliza haematocheilus
TCTCATCACCATGACAGAAATTTTACAGGCGATACAAAATGAGGTCTTTCTCTTCAGTCGCTCTCACTGCCACTCTCAGAATTCACATACCAGTTGTCATCTCCCATGTCCTCCACAAACCACAAACCTGAAAATCAAACCACAAAACGTACACACATCAACTCAATGTAGCTCAATGTAGGCCGAGTTAGGACCCGATGTCATAACAATATCATAGATTAGATTCAAATATCAGTTTTCTGCAACGTTACCATTTGGCCTCCTGTCTTCATCTTCCTCAAAGTGGTCCACATCATATCTCACAAAAATATTCTATGAAAAGAATTTTTTTAAATTTCATAATTTCTTTACACTTGATGTGAAAAAAAAAAAATATATATATATATATATATATATATATATATATTTATTTTAGTACCTTCTTTGTGAGGAGTCTCTCCCAATGTCCCTGCTGCTGTTTGACCAGTTTTAGAACAGGTTCATTAGACTTCATTGCCCAGCTGCAACAGTCCGCAGCGATATTCTGGTGCAGCTCCAGGTCAGCTCTGTAGTACTGACCATTCACTGTGCCACTAAACACAATCATCAAAGAGAGAGTATTAATACACTGAATATGGAGTTTTCTGCATTGTCTCCACTACAATGCACACAGAGCTATTTCATTTACACTCATAAAATCCAGTTCCTGGCATGCTTGCACAGGATGTAAAGTACTACATCCTCAGAGGATGTCAGGTCAGTCAGTTAGAAGCTTGAGGATCTGAGGCCTTAGCACACACTAATGTGCAATCCATTATTTGCTTTTGGTTTCAGACTCACCTCTGTTGAATACATTGGCTGGTGTGTTTTATTGATTAAAAGCACTTTACATATTTGCTTTTAACTTTATACACAAGTGCCATTTACTCTGATTACATTGTTAGGACATTAATGATACGAGCAGGATTTCATTTTTTACAAAAGTATATTCAAAAACATATTACATGATTACTGTGCTGGCAAAATCACCTTGTTAGGCTGATGGATGATATTCACGCTGTCATTTATAATGTAAACAACTATTCAGTTACACATCTGCTCACAGATCAAGACAGAACAATGACAATCAACTGCTGATTGATAAATGTAACACCATATCATTTTAAAACTTTTTATTAGAACGTAAAATAACCGTCAAATCTATGCAAAGTTTCAACTAAGTCTCAGATCAATGGTGGTGCAACAGAACATCTGGAGTAAAACAAAGCAGCACACATTTGTTTCTGGATGACCTAAACTCTACTTTATTTGTACTGTAGCTTATGTCTTTTTAATCTATACTAACGTGTGCATTAGTGTAGGATTTAGTGGCATTGAGACTGCAATAAATGAATACCCGTCGCCTCACTGTCCTTCTCCAAGCACGTAGAAGCATAACCTGCAATGGCAGGTAAAATGCAAAAAATGTGAAAGAAGCTTGTGTTTGTTTATTCAGGAACACTAGAAGAGTCAAAAAGTATTGCAAAAATCCTAGTATTTAATTCATACATACAGTGGCCTTGCTAAACATGTACCCACTGCCACCAGTGTACAGTGCTCTGGATAAGCAGCTCCACTGAATGTTAGATGAAATGAGAACCAAGCGAGTGATCATTGGTGGTGGGGTCCTGACAGACCTGTAAACGACTCTGTCAGGGTAGAAATCACAGCGCTGACTCTCCGGGTTTCTAAGCTTCACTGTTACAATCGCAGAGTCAGGTGTCTGATACCAACGGATTTGAGGGTGGAACCTGAAAGACAACCAGTAACAACACACATCAATTATAAAGTGAAATTTCACTTATACATACTGGAACATCCACTGTGGACTAGATAGGGTAAGAGTACCTTCATTTTTTCCTACAATGTTTAAAGAAAGTACTTTTAAAAAAGATATTTTTGCAGGAATTAAATGTTTTAAGCCATCTTGTACCTTTTTGGCAAATCACTGCAGTCTGTTCCATTTGTGCTGATGACCTGCTGGCTGTTGCTTTCATCATCTTCAGGTACGCCTGTGCAAAGAAAGATATACAGAATTTGCAACACTGATAACACCCACTGATTTCATGAAAGAACATCCTATTTTTTTTCACCTGCATTTTCCGAAAGTAGCTGACTTGTTTTAGTATTTTACCAAATTGTTATTAGGAAATTGCTTTTCATGAACACTATTCTTGCAGCTCTTATGTTGTGTGTACTGTGTACTCTATAAGGATATATAAAACCAGCTCTTCATACACTACCGTTCAAAAGTTTGGGGTCACATTGAAATGTCCTTATTTTTGAAGGAAAAGCACTGTACTTTTCAATGAAGATAACTTTAAACTAGTCTTAACTTTAAAGAAATACACTCTATACATTGCTAATGTGGTAAATGACTATTCTAGCTGCAAATGTCTGGTTTTTGGTGCAATATCTACATAGGTGTATAGAGGCCTAGTTCCAGCCACTATCACTCCAGTGTTCTAATGGTGAAATGTGTTTGCTCATTGGCTCAGAAGGCTAATTGATGATTAGAAAACCCTTGTGCAATCATGTTCACACATCTGAAAACAGTTTAGCTCTTTACAGAAGCTACAAAACTGATCTTCCTTTGAGTTTCTGGAGCATTACATTTGTGGGGTCAATTAAACGCTCAAAATGGCCAGAAAAAGAGAACTTTCATCTGAAACTCGACAGTCTATTCTTGTTCTTCGAAATGAAGGCTATTCCATGCGAGAAATTGCTAAGAAATTGAAGATTTCCTACAACGGTGTGTACTACTCCCTTCAGAGGACAGCACAAACAGGCTCTAACCAGAGTAGAAAAAGAAGTGGGAGGCCGCGTAGCACAACTGTGCAAGAAGATAAGTTCATTAGAGTCTCTAGTTTGAGAAACAGACGCCTTGCAGGTCCCCAACTGGCATCTTCATTAAATAGTACCCGCAAAACACCAGTGTCAACATCTACAGTGAAGAGGCGGCTGCGGGATTCTGGGCTTCAGGGCAGAGTGGCAAAGAAAAAGCCATATCTGAGACTGGCCAATAAAAGAAAAAGATTAAGATGGGCAAAAGAACACAGACATTGGACAGAGGAAGACTGGAAAAAAGTGTTGTGGACGGACGAATCTAAGTTTGAGGTGTTTGGATCACAAAGAAGAATGTTTGTGAGACGCAGAACAAATGAAAAGATGCTGGAAGAATGCCTGACGCCATCTGTTAAGCATGGTGGAGGTAATGTGATGGTCTGGGGTTGCTTTGGTGCTGGTAAGGTGGGAGATTTGTACAGGGTAAAAGGGATTCTGAATAAGGAAGGCTATCACTCCATTTTGCAACGCCATGCCATACCCAGTGGACAGCGCTTGATTGGAGCCAATTTCATCCTACAACAGGACAATGACCCTAAACACACCTCCAAATTGTGCAAGAACTATTTAGAGCAGAAGCAGGAAGCTCATATTCTATCGGTGATGGAGTGGCCAGCGCAGTCACCAGATCTGAACCCCATTGAGCTGTTGTGGGAGCAGCTTGACCGTATGGTACGCAAGAAGTGCCCATCCAACCAATCCAACTTGTGGGAGCTGCTTCTGGAAGCGTGGGGTGCAATTTCTCCAGATTACCTCAACAAATTAACAGCTAGAATGCCAAAGATCTGCAATGCTGTAATTGCTGCAAATGGAGGATTCTTTGACGAAAGCGAAGTTTGATGTAAAATCTTATTTCAAATACAAATCATCATTATTTCTAACCTTGTCAATGTCTTGACTCTATTTTCTATTCATTTCACAACGTATGGTGGTGAATAAGTGTGACTTTTCATGGAAAACACAAAATTGTTTGGGTGACCCCAAACTTTTGAACGGTAGTGTATGTAATAAGCTTCATGCAGAGCTGGGCATTAACTTTTTGGCGTCCTTCTCCTACTTCTCCAAGTATAAATGAGGTAAAGATGCTTTCACATTTTGGCTAAAGCTTCCAAAATGGGGAGCCATTTACAACTAAAATAAATAACAATAGTTTAAAATTAATTTTATCATTTGCATTTACATTTGAGTCATTATTTCCCTGTCTCTGATCTTTTTCATTGGTCCTAATGCTAGTTAGCTACCGTCACAGGTCAGCCAAGGGGTGTTGTTCGGAGGCACGCTGCAGAACATTAACCCTTCCTTATAGCTGAGACATGAAGAGCATACTGAAAAGACAATGAATTGCTTCTTTGTGTTTTTTTTTTTGTTGTTGTTGCCGTTTTTGTTTATGGCCTGTACCTTGTCCGGCGGGGCAAATAATGTATCTTCCATGTTGTCTACAATTGTATAGACTTAGAATGACAGCTTTGACAAGCCTTACTGTCAAGTGGACATGGCAAGTATGATGACAGTGTCTGCCACTTTAGTGTCTGTCTGCAATCCTTACTGAAGTTCGGATAGTACAACATTCAAACCTGAAGAAGAATTTATTTTACCATTTTCACAGGCAGCCAAGCTGGTTGTTGGGTGAAGTTGTTTTCCGTCGCTGTCCCTGTGTATAAAAAGCATAACGTTTATGTTCAGTTCAGCAGCTGGATCAACAACGTCATCGCAGGGACTTAAACCCTTATGTCAGTATGTGTGAAATGATTGTCTTCTGTGACATTACTGTCTCACCGTGGAGTTGTACTGTACATAATTTATACTTATTATTATTATTAGTCTCTTGTGCAAAAAAGATTGTGATCTCATTTTTCTCTATATAAGTCCCACTGTTGGTATCGTTTATTCCCATTACTGATTTCATTGTGTCAGTTGTTATCAGTAAAGATACCAACCGGTCCATGAGTTTGGCTGACTTCCTATCAGCAGTTCTCTGTCCATTGTCAAGTTGTTTATCCAACTGGGAATATGGATCACGACCTGAGACGAGGTAGAGTTCAGGCACTGGTGTTGCCTGTACCACAGACTGGCTTATTGAAGATATTTTACTGCTAGGCTCACATGACCCAAGGGGAAGAGGGTCTGGAGCAGCAAGCTTCCTACACTCAGCATCTTTGAAGGCTTCAGCCAGGACTTCTTCCTCAGCTTTGATCCTGACCTCCAGAGACGACAAACCATCCTCTAGCCTGCAACACAAAGGCATCCCTTCTGTCTTATTTCAGTGGTGGCTGGCATATAAGGACATATTCCCTCTACTAAATGATGTGGTCATTTTGTCAGTTGTTGCCTTACTCAGATGTGTAACCTGTCTCCTTGTTGCTGCAACTTTGGTGTTGGCAGAGTATCCTCAGCAAGTTAAGATGCTCCGAGTTGCTGACTCCCATCCCTGTTTTCAGGATCTCAGACTGGACACTGTATTCACTGATGACAATTTTCATACCTGGCACCTTGGTGATCCGGACCTTGGGGGAAATACAAAAGTACACCAACATGTTCCTGAGTCATAGTATTTCTAGGACAACATTATGTCTCCATAAAGTTGACATTTGATCATTTGGATATCAAATGTCATAATTTTGTCGATTTATCATCCTATTGCACATTTGCATCAAGCTTTGTCATAATTACTATGGCCATAAAGTGCTCTGTGAGGTACAATCAGAGTACAATGAAAGTTTTTGTCACAGAGTTCCAAATTTATCCAAATGCAGAATGGGACAGACAACATAATGCCTCTAGTCACAGCTGTCATCAGCCCAGAAGCATAACACAGCAATCAAATGGACCAAATTAACCCCAAACAGTCAAGAGACACACAAAGAGTAAATAGTATCTGTCTGCCAAATGTATACGATTTCTCGCAGTCAAAATGACTTTCCTTAAATTCTTAATTCTTATTCATATTCAGTATTTGAACATACCATAGGATCAAGAAAAACTGTGTTTCCCAGACTGAGAACTGCTCTGGCCTGATGCTGCAGACCTCTGATCTTCTGACTGATTGCTCTGGTGACCTGAAGGACCAAAAGTGTGAAATTATATGGCGACCACATCTTACAATTTATCTGTGAGTGATGAATGGTGAATACAATTCTCCAATTTTGGCAAACTGAATATTTTCATCCTGCTAAAACGGCCATGCTGCCCTAATGCAGAACTGGTTTTGAGCTGCCACAAACATTTTGAAAAGCTTCCCTGGGGATTTAAGTCTTGTATACTTTAACTATATTTAACAGTTGATAAAGATGCAACTTTGTTAACCTGCAACACAGGTTACATTTAGAATTTCGTTCTTCAATATGACCTCTTAGGAATAAAACGTCTTCTCCAGCTGCACCACAATCTTTTCTCTTTCATAGTTTAAACAGCGTAAGGCTAACCCAGTTAAGTATTTATGGTTGGATGGTTCATTAATTATGATCAATAGTTTCAACCGTACAATTGGGTAGCATGTCTTTTCAGATAGTAAACGCCAAGACTTATGCAATGTCTCTCTTTCAGGGCTCTGTCTTGTGACTGCTAAAGTTTGCTTGCCTTTTAAATTGTGGTTTTCGAGTTTCTTTAGGAGCTAGCATTATTTAGCTTTATGAAACTCTAGACCACTGGAAAATTGCACAACATGTCAGGAGCTTACTTTAATCGTCTGTATTAAGCCAGTTAAGACATTGTTATGACATCAGAATGTGAGTTAGACACCAATCAAGCATAACATTATGACCACCTCCCTAATATTGTGCAAGTCTCCTTTGTGCCTCCAAAACAGTTGTGACTCATCAGAAAATGGACATGGGCCTTCTGAGGGTGTCCTGTGGTGTCTGGAAACATTATGTTGTTAGTGGAGGCCTTTGGGTCCTATGGGCTGAGGGGAGGGGCCTCTTTGGAGGCATATACTTAATCAGTTTGGGATCTAGTGAATTTGGAGGCCAGGTCAACACCTTGTGTCGTCTTTCATGTTTTCTTTTTGTGTGTGCGCGCCGGTATCAGTCTGCACCCTGCTGGGGTGCACTGTTATGGGGTGGAGGTGCCAAGGTGCCTGGTCTCCTCTAGGTGGGTGGTACATGAATTCCAGGTCCAAAGGTTTCCCAGCAGAACATTGTATTGTCACAAGTGAACATACCTGTTCACTGAGGCCTTTGGTTATAATTATTATTAAGATATAGTTCTCCTGTCCGTGGTTTTAATGTTGTGGCTGATAGGTGTATATATACTGTGACAGAGTAAAGTTTTTGATATGGTATGTAATCATTTCAGCAACTCAAAACAGCAAATGGAATGGCTAAATATATAAAGTGAAGGTCAAAAAAATCCAACATGCAAAGTGATTGCAAAGTGTCAAGGAAGAGAGAGAACCTTGGGGTGCCAGTTGGTCTCAGCATCAACTGGCTTGACATGACAGACAACGAACTCCACAGCCTGGGCAGGCAGAGCGTGAAACTGCTCTGGCAGATGAAGGATCTGATGGGATTTGACCTCCTCCTCCTTTCCCACATCAATGAACCGAACAAAGACGCCAAAAAACAGATGGTCTCCTGTGTTCGGTACAGACAGGATCTTCACCCTGCCAATGAGAACACAGTTACACAACATATAGGTGTAACTTACATGTCACAAAGCACTCATTTGGTTTAGCTGTTCACTCCACTTGCAGAGCGTAGTTATTTCAATTTATGATTTTATAACATTAAGAACTAGACACTCAAAAGAATGTAAATGAGTAGGTATGATCAAATTAGTGTGAAATAAAATAGGAAGTATTTAAGAAAAAATAATAAAAATAATTTAAAAAAAAAAAATTTTCATCAATACAGAAAAGGGCACCATATTGTTTAACTCTGATAGCTGATATTGTATTTCTAGAGAGTAAACAAACCTTTTCATATTGATGTACAGTACATACAGCATGTGAGTGCTTTCATTTTTACATTAACTACTACGGCAATTAAAGGTACTCAACCTTACATAACGTTTAGCTAGTTAAAACTAGCATCAATCAAGCTTTATGTATGGTGACTGAAATGGGCACTTCCTTAAGTATGTATTTAGGGTTAATGTCAAACCTGTGAAAGACGTCATCTTCCTGCACGGCATATAAGCCCCCTTCCAACAGTTCCTTGGCTCCCTTTTTCTTGTCAGCATAGTAAGAAGTCATCTGAGAGGCGATTATGTTAAAATCATCATCCTCCTTTCTGATGATACGACCCCAAAAAACTGAAGCAGTCTTAATGTAGAGAGGTAAAACCTGGGAAACACAAAGATACAGAAGTACTAGTTTACACATGTATGTTACTCTGCCTTGGGCAAGGATGTAAAGATACAAGTGATACCTGTTGTTCAGTGTCATGTATGAAGCCATGTTAGAGAAGTCTAGAGGGGATACTTACTATTTAGAACTAGACACATATTTAACAACTTCACATGTATGACGTGGTAAAGAATAGCCTTATTTGGACATATAGAGTGTGTATTTGGAGTAGGGTTTTATCAAGCTGTGTGAGGATCTAGGTTTCCTGATAGTTTCTGCTTTTAAAATCTGAGGTATGTTATGTGATTAATAGAGTTTAGGAACAAATATTTTAACATTCAAGTATTCATTTAATCTGTTGATTATTTTGTGATGGCGATTAGTGACAGAATAGAAACCGTTTTTATGCATTTCTGAGATGGGATTAATCTATATCTCTGTATATTTGCGCCACATGATCTACTTCAGAGTTGGAGGTTGCTTTATGCTTTTCAGAGATTACAACACTCTACCCCTTAAACAATCAATGGGCAATTTGAAATGAGGGCCAAAGCATTGCCAGGGTATACAACACTGGTCCTGATCAATACATCTGGTGTGACAAACAATGTGCAGAGTGAAGTCTGTATCAGTGGTCCTCCAGAAAGCTGCAAGCAACAATATGCCTGTTGTTGTTCCCAAACAACGTTCCACGTTTTGACAGGGTACTGCACTACTTTAGAATGAAAAGCTAACTCAACATGCTCACTTCTATGAGTCCAGATGCAGGTAGCTCAGACTGATCCAGCTGGGAATTGAACCGGTGACGGTCAGGACACACAGTGCTGTCTCTGTAAAAGAGCAGACACACCATCATGTTAGGGTGTTCACTTTCACACACAAAGGTTAATACAACCTTTTACTCGGAGCAGCTCATCCTCTCAGTAAGAAAGTGTTATTGGGAGTAATGAGCAGGTGATGTAAAGTCCAAGGTGAACCTTTCTCATTCTCAGTTACTTTCATTAAGTCTGTGTAGTCTCCCGTTTGTCAGAAAAGCTACTACTGTTTGGCATTCCAATTCATTTCAGATTTCAGTTAGAAATTCATATGGGTATTTTCATGTAATAAATATACGGAGCCTCCCATACAACTTATACAGCTTATGACTGAATAGATGGACATGCAGATCACATCATCACATATCACCGAAAAATAAAAAACCTAAACCACAAGGCGTGCTATTATACATTATTATTGGAAGAAATGAAAAAAAATAGACCTGCACACTCCAAAACTCTTCAGGTAGCTGCACAGATTGCGGTCTGTCTTTTGGTCTTCCCGTGCACTGTGCACACCCTGGGCGAAGGACAGTAGCTCAGAGGGAAGGGGAGCATTAGTTCGTCCCAGGTAGCGAAGAACCCCAACTACATGGCGGGCATTCCTCTCTGAGATCAGCAGCACTGACCTGGTGACATGAGGGCAGCTCTCTGGTTCATCCTTGAAGCAAACCTCAGAGATCAAAGCAGATAGAAAAAAAACTTTTAGCTGCAAACACAAAGCTGGACCTGTTGTTATGTTGTTATGTTATTAGGAACACCATTCCAATAAAGCATAGGGCCTCTCTCAACTCTCCAGAAAAGACATACATCTTGGTGGCAAGAACTGAAAAGGATGTTGAAAACATCTGTTTAAGATTCTGACAAAACAGGTACAGATTTGCTTTGCTACATTACATAATGACCATTATATGATGATAAACAATAACATACATACTCAGTGTGGTATTCTAATCATGATGGACTGTTTTTTTTTTTGTTTTTTTTTGTTTTTTGTAGACTTTAATACACGTTCTGCTGCTACATCTGTGGCTGTTTAAGTGATGTGTTACTAATTAAACACTTTAGAGTATCCAGTACAAGAAAACTAGTTTATCCTATCTGTTGTGATAGGATCTTATCTTACTCGTTGTGAGAGGTTTCTGAAGTTTTCGGCCATGCAGAAGAGACGGCTGCCAAACAGTTTGGGTGAAGAGGGAAAACTGTAGTGGACAACACAAGTTGCATCTCTGATGCCCAGTGCCTTCAGACACGTGTTGGTGGTCACTGGAGTTGAAAGGTCCAACAAAAACAATGAGAATGACAGATAGAAGCATGTGCTGTGTTCAAAGAGGAATTTCAGTGAATGCCTGTATACGTCTTCACTCTTGATACTAGAGATGGGCGATATGGACTAAAACATTTATCCTGATAATTTCTGCTATTTATCAAGGTAACGATAAAAATGATGATAAATAAACACCATTTAGCCTAATCCTTTTGACTAGTGCATTGGCACGTTTCTTTTTTTGTTTCTTTTTTGTTTTGTTTTTTTAACCGGAGGCTTTGGATGAAGCCGACGCTGCTTCTTGCGCATTTTCTTCATATTCTGGCACTACCTGGCGTTACCGTCCTTTGTATGCACTATTTGTTTGCAAACCTTGCATGCTGTAAACTGTTGTTCTGCATCAGACTTTTAAAACCAAACCAGTTGAAAATAATGTAGGTGGAGCCTCGTCTAGGAACAAGCTCCCCGGCATATCTGCTCCGCCTTCCACCGCTGTCAATTTGTCAATATTCCACATGTGTTGGGCTGCCAGCGTGCCACGCACATATATACATCAATGGAAATTTATCGTTTTTATCGTGGGATGACATATTCTTACTGTGGGGAATGTTTTTGACGATATATGGTACACGATAAAATATCGCACATCCCTACTTGCTAATGATCTGCATACAAATAGAAGTAACGTGTAGAAATTCACCCAGAATAACATGAGTGCCAGTGCTGATGTTCTTCCTCCACTGCTGGATGACAAAGTCAAATTGGTGTGTTAAGCCCTCGTGGGTCTTGAGGCAGAATGCTGATTTGTTGCTCACAGCCTAATGGACAGACAAAGTCAGGGTGATAAATTTAGTGCAACATCCCCAAAAACACACACATATACACAAGGTTGGGTGCTATTAAATGGTAAATGGCCTTGCTTTTATATAGCGCTTTTCTACCTATTGGTACTCAAAGCGCTTTTAAAGTCAGAGACACATCTACCCATTCACTCACACAAGCACGCATTCACAAACCAGTGCCACGCACTGGGAGCAACTGGGGGTTCAGTGTCTTGCTCAAGGACACTTCGACATGTGGCCCATTCTGGGGATCGAACCGCTAACCTCTGGTTCGTGGACAACCCGCTCTACCTACTGAGCCACAGTTGCTCCCATAAATGCACCTAGATGACTTCAGATTAATTAACAGTAGGCACTTCACAGCAAAAAGGTTCTCTTGAAATATAGTTTATATTTTAATTAATATAATTAATTAATGTGATTTGTATGTATAAGTGAAGCAGTCACCTTGAACACATCTTCAACCTCCTGAACAGCGTCTACCACAATCAGAGTCTTCTGGCCAACATCAGGGTTGAAATCCAATGTACTCAACAATACTGAGATCTTACCGCTTTCAAAAGTCATGTGGATGATCTGCAGGAAAAAAATAAAAAAATAAATCACTTTAAAACTAAGACTAGGCTACAACTTATCACAGTTGCATAGTTTGTGTTTTGAAACAATTTCTATGAGCTATAAAATACAGTACATATAAAGTATATATATATATATATGTATATATGTATATATATACATATATATATATATATACATATATATACGTATATATGTATATATATACATATATATATATATATACATATATATACGTATATATGTATATATATACATATATATATATATATACATATATATACGTATATATGTATATATATACATATATATATATATATACATATATATACATATATATGTATATATATACATATATATATATATATACATATATATACATATATATACATATATATACATATATACATATATATACATATATACATATACACATATATATACATATATACATATACACATATATATACATATATATACATATATATACACATATATATATACATATATATATATATATATATATATATATATATATATATATATACATATATATACATATATATATATATATATATATATATATATATATATATATACATATATATACATATATATACACATATATATATATATATATATATATATATATATATGGATATATATATACACTACCGTTCAAAAGTTTGGGGTCACATTGAAATGTCCTTATTTTTGAAGGAAAAGCACTGTACTTTTCAATGAAGATAACTTTAAACTAGTCTTAAACTTTAAAGAAATACACTCTATACATTGCTAATGTGGTAATGACTATTCTAGCTGCAAATGTCTGGTTTTTGGTGCAATATCTACAT
>SRSE01001060.1:150000-457500 GCA_005024645.1 Planiliza haematocheilus
CACTTTTTGTTGTAGTGTAAAAGGGAATATTTTCCTCTATAGTATCACCACCTGCTGGTCGTTTTGGTTCAGCCTCTTATTAAATAAATTAGAGCGGTTGTAAATTTTCCTTGATTTTGGTCACGGCTTGTCATTAAGGGGTGGTGGTGGTGGGTCCTGAAGCCAGATTAGTTGAGAAATTCTGCACTAATAGATTAAGATATGATGGAATGTGCTTTGCTCACAGTTTTTTGGGATCTTGACACCTTTGGCCTCATCCTTGCCCGTGCCTAGCAGCACAATAACAGGGTGCAGAATCTGGGCAACTTTGATCCCCTCCAGGAGCTCATAGACCGCCTGGACCTTCTCCCAGCCCGGACAGAGCAGCACCGCTATGGGCTGGATGCAAAAACATCATCATGAAGTCTACAGTTTCAAAAGTGATATCAGTGATTTAACATTATATTTGAAGGTGCATAGATCCTGTACTGACCCCTAGGCTGGAGGTGAAGGAGGTGAAGATGGAGTTGAGCAGAATGTGAGTGAGGAACGGAGCGAGATAACTGAGCGGCTGGTCAGCGTTGTGGGAGACTGTGATGGTGTTGCATCCTCGAGCCACTGCTGGCCAGCTGTAACAGTCAGCTGGAGACAATGCGTACTGCTTCCTCCGCAACACCTGGAGACGAATCGGTCAGCATGTTAAATTCACTCCGATCCTAGTTAATGGCTAAATTTTGTCTGTGGGCAATATGCGACTACAAACAACGCAATGGCAGTCGGGCTGAGACCATCCTTTCTAACTGCTCTGACCTTGTTTAATTGTTCTGGAAAGGATTGATTGCTGTGTTCACATAAGCTCAACTGAACTGACCTGGGGGATGAACATTCCCCGTTTTAGAATAACAAACTGGGTGTGAAAGCATCTGAGGAATCTGTCAATAAGAACACTTCTGTGAAGATTAGTGTTGCTAAAATTGTTTCTTCCAGACTTGAATATTCCAACTGACTTTCAGTTTTAGAATTCACTTCAACATATTAGTGTTAGCTTAAAACTGAATGGTTCGGCTTCATGAAACTTATTTTTATTCTTTGGCATTTAATTCAGTTTGAGACATGCTCTTTCTACTGGGTTTTAATCTAGTACTTTTTTTTAACCTCTTCATTGTCTGTTTTTTCCCCCCACTCTATGTTTGTATGTTGTATTTATTGTTACATGCTTTGAGCACTCTCTTCAGCATCTGGGTCAACATTTGCCGTTTTTAAATGTGCATTATAAATAAATTGACATTGACATCAAAGACAGAAGTTTGCCTATGGCCATTTGAAACATGGCAATGAGTTTGCTGGTTGAGAACATGGAAATTTGACCTTAACTGTAGGTGCAATGACAATCAACAACTGGAAGAAATTTGGCAATGTCAGAGAAGACTAATGGTGTGTTCAGCCTGTAGGGGAAAAAGCAACTGGCTACAAATAATTTTGAGTGTAAGCGATACGAAGCTACATACAAATCAAAAACATTCAGACGCACCAACAAATCATGTGTTTCCCATTTACTGCCTAGACTATGGTGGCCCATTAATTCATAGCAAACTATAATGAACGAAAAACATCAACTTTATGGAGGTGTTGTGTTTTGCACCACTCCCACAAGGCATTTCACATAAAATCCTGTGCGAATTAATGTGGGGACCAATTTCCAGTTCTGCTGTGTCAGAAAACTTGAAAATGTTGCTCTTGCCCTTAACCACTTCCCAGTGCTACTTAAAAAAACTGTCACTTGATAAAGGGTGCGAGTTATTGCGAGATTACCAAGTATGCAATCATCAGTGCTCGAACAAAACTTCCAACATTGACCATGTGGCTAGCCACATTTAATTAAATCCTTTGTTGCTCATAATGTGACACAGCATTCTGGTTATTTGAGTTCCTGTCTTATTTCCTATTTTATTTTTATTTCACTGCCTAACAACAAAACTCCTGGCAAATTCTTTTTTACCAAACGTAATGCATCTGTGATGGGGGCATCATCCAGGCTGTTACAGGGTTCAACTGGGAGTGCAGAGTGAACCAGAATTCCATTCCTCCTTTCATCAGTGAGAGTAACCTGGAAAAAATACAGAGGGGAAGAAAAGACATGCTGAGACTGAGATCATGTTTTCTTTCTACTTCTGTGTGAGTCATTTTTATATGGTTTGTCTGACATGATCAACACATCAACTTGGTATATTCAATTGTCGAGTCTCTGTTTCTGTTGGGCCCCCTCAGCTTAGAAGCAAAGTTGGGATTTTAAAAAGCAAATACCACGATTTGATTATTTGTAGGCTATTATTCAGTAATTCCACTGCATATTTTATGGATACAGATTCATTCTTGCAGTGTTTGAGTTCTTACTGTGCCACTAGAACAGGAACAATAAACCTTCAAACCACATTTTAGAGCAATACATTTTGTTTGTAAAGTTTAGTATTACCTGAGGAAACTTACCCAGTCATGCGTAGGGTCAGGATCACGGTGAGGAGGCCCCGGGTTCAACCACTCCAATAGGCTGACAAACAGGCAAGAACGTAAAAATATTCATTACTGAAATTCTGGATATCTGGATATACAGTGGGAAAAATTCAATTGTATGTGCTTATCCCAGTGTGTAAGGATAAACTAATTATAAGTGATGACTGATAAGTAGCATTTTCATCATCATCATTATAAAACAAACATGTGACATGTGCATCATGTGGAGCACCTACTACTACAGCTATACTTGAAGGACACTTCAACTATAGAGCATAGGTGATAGAGCTTGTTCAAATTATTGTGGGTAGCACTCATACATGTTTGCATGTCATAAAAGAATTTCCCTCCGAGCTGCAGCTTACCGAGAACAAGCCCAATCCTCTTCAGTCCTCAACTTCTCGTCTGCCTCTGCTGGTCCCGACTCAGCTAATTTACTTAAACTGCTGAAAAAAAAAAAAAAAAAAAAAAAAAACACCTTATGGTGTAATAACACCAGTCTGTGCATTATCTGTTCCATCTCTGTCATTTCTGCATGCTGTTGCAAACTGCAATTTCTCCATTTTAGGACAATTAAAGATTTTCTTATTCTTAAAATGTACTTTTCAGCTGGTAGCAAAATGTACTAGTTATGCAGGCAGAAAGTTTTCTGCAGCAGAAATAATACTGGTTCACTGTCATTTAACAGATACTCTGTTAGGTCATGACTCATGTCTCTTAGGTCACACAGGATAAACCTAACTCTTTTCCAAGTTTACTTACCTTTTAATAACGGTTATACTGCAACCTGGGTTTATTTAGCCCGACTTAGAGTAAAGAGTGTGACTACTATAACATGCCAGTGCTTACCCTCATACATCAGAAGTCTGACTTCCCAACAAAAACTCTCATTTAGATCAAATGACACAGAGATGCAATTAGGTTACTGCAATTAGGTTACTGGCAACGGTTGTTCCTTAGCACAAAAATAAACCTCTTTAACCACATGGAAAAACTGGACAATATTTTAATCTTATTACACAGCTAATGCTAGCTGGATTAACTGTGTACTTCCCATCTACTCTGCAGTAAGTTGCATCAATAAAATACTATTAATACAGAGCACTGTACCTTGGTTCTTCATCTGCCAGATAGTCAGTCTCCCGATGATCTTCAGCTCCACTTTGAGTGATAAAAAGAAAAAATTGTAAAACATGAATAAGATGTACATATGTACAATTACACTGAGAAGTGCAGTGATCTACTAACTTTAATGGGACAAAAGCGGTGACATTTCTCTAAACTATTTTTTAGTACAGTATAACAGTAATAAGCAAAAACTGTATTCCATTGAGTTTCTTAAGACATTCTATTAGCATACAGTTCTTGTTCAGGACAAGGAGCATTGGCAGTAACAGGTATCTCTTCAGATTGACAGTCATTCTGCTCTTCATTCTGGTCAACCTGAAAGAAAAGCAAACCAAGCAAACTTTTGATTCTTAACCTTACACACCACATCAAGTAGTTACTGCTATACCACCAGCTGAGTATGAACCTAAAGTTTAGAACCACGAGTATACAGGACAACTGTAAAGTGTACCAAGGAGTCTTAAAAGTGCTGTTGCTTTGCTTGAGAATCACTTGACATGTACTCACACTGGGAGCCCCTGGTCGGTAGACGCTTCCAGGATTCAGAAACTTCAGGAACCTGTTGAAAAGGCAGATGCTATGTCAGTAACCACCTATCATGTTTCTATAGACTGTATTTTGTTTGGCTCTCACTTTAACAGGTTGAGGTTTTTGGTCAGAGCTGCAGCCAGAGATGAGTCAGTGTCCTCAGATGAGTCACTGCAATATCAGAGCAGGTCAGTCAACCACTCTGTACACATGTACTCTAGCATCATCCTTAATAGCATTTCTGTTCAACAAGTAAGCACTTACCTCTCTGCAGCAGCGTCCAAACCATTCCTCAATTGGCTGCTTGGCTGTAACATTTGTTCTTCTGGGACCTTTGACCTACTGTCACCCTCAGAGGTCACAACCTCATGTTGATGGCTCTAGAAGATGATGAGTCTCAGAGATGTCAGTGGTCAATACGCGTGGCTATTTACTGGAGTACTAAGAATAAAAATGAGTAAAGACACAAACCTTTGGAGGAGTGTTAGCCGTCAGCCAAACGCCTGCTTCTGCTGCGGTGGCAAAAAATGAATCTAATTAACAAAACCATTTCACTTCATGTTAAAGGTCTGGCACATAAAATATCAGACAGAAAATGCACTTCTGCTCAGATTTCATTATATATAACAGATGGCTGAAATAAATCCAAAATGACCAGTGTCTGAGAAGGACCAACATTTAAAATCTACAAGGTCTAAAGATCTACAATGGTAAAATCCTAAATTTTGAACTGTCTTTCAAAATTTATATTTCTAAAGTTTATATTCAAGTAATTTGTTGCACTGTATTGAGCGTGCATAAAGAGTCTTAAATCAAACAATTCAACACGCAGGACTCTAAGAAGCCAGCTTACCAGGTGGTGGTTCATTCAGCTTATTAGGGGCTGTGGACCCAATCTGGTTTAAGATGCTAAACATGATAGGAAATCGGTCCCCCTCATCCATGCCGCCACTCTCAGTAGAGCCTCTACTGTAATAGGCAAACTTCTTAGACACCAAGTCGTCATTCACACATATCTGGGAATAAAAAAAAAAAATTAAAAAAAGCCAAATCCAGGTCATTTGTTTTTCTGACCAATGTATCTGTATATGCTTCTTTATTAATAATAAATGTTAAAGATTCAAAGTTCACCTTGATGTTGTCGATGGTCAGGTAGAGCTCAATGGAAGTCGAGTCTGACTCAGATTCAAGTAACACAGCCTCTGTCCAAGTCGAACCTTTGACATGTAAAAACATAAACTTTCATAAAGTCATTTTGCAAATACAGTTTATTAGTTGACTTCAGGACCAATCAAATGCTGCTTTTAATATGTAAAATCCTTTAACATTAAAATCTAAAAAATCTAGAAATTTAATACATTATGATGTCACAGAGAAGCTGACCTTTGATTATAAAATGTCACCATTTGATCATTTTATCTCATTAAACATTTGTGTGAAACTCAATGTCATAAATAGCATTCAAACTTTTGAATTGTGGCTTGAAGACAATAACTTTTTGATTTAACACTGATCTTTGACAACTAAATTCTCATCACTTCATCTTTAGAATTAACATCTAACCAACAACAGTAATGTGCAATACAATGTACCCGGTATTTCTATATTTATGCAACAACCATCTATGTATAGTTACAGTATTTATTTTTTCATTACTATCTATTATTCTTTATTGGGTGTTTTTTGGTATTTGGGCTTATTGTACTGTTTTTCTTACATGTATGTCTGACAGTGCTGTATGCGATGGAGATTGGAGTCAATTTCCCTGCAGGAACCTCCCAAAGGGATTAATAAAGTTATCTATCTATCTATCTATCTATCTATCTATCTATCTGAAGCAGTTCCCTCAAGGACAGGCTGCCACTGGAACAAATGTATCAAAATCATCCCAGTTGCTGTCCGTTATCAGTCAAATTGCTCACCTTGCAGCAGTTTGTGCAGGTAAAGTGTGGCAGAGCTGTCCCACTGACTTGATGGACTGCAGAAGAAAAGAAAAACACATGGAGCTGAAGTTGAATCCAAGGTTACAGATCAAATATACAGTGACTTCATCATATAAGTGAGCAAAGGGGGACAGAAAGGCAGGAGAGGCTGTTCACACGACACAGATTCAAAACAAAATTTACGTTTCGTCATTTTGTGTTAAGATGTTACTCAGTGAGCTTCTCTTACGCAAGCTCTGCCTTCTCCTTGCATACAGACACTCGCAGAGTTGTTGGTTTGATCCCTGCTAGATGGAACTTCCTCACCCAGAAAGGCAGCTGAAGAAATTCCGGCATTGCCATCTGGATTCTTGTTAGAGAAAGACCAGAAAAGGGGAGTTAAAATCATGCACGGCTGGCATGAACCAAACAAAACGTCGTTTTGCATTGACCTCGCCACTAGATGGCACTAAATCATACACACTGCACCATTAAAAAATTGTGGTGCCTGTCATATAGCATCAGTGTTCATCATCAATTGCCTTGAATATGGTGGTCTGCCATAGTCCAAGTAGCTCCGGCATAGTTTTGTAATGAACCAGAAATAGTTTTACTTTCATGTCTCAGTTAACCACAAATAACTGTGTGTGTTCTGGTGAAAGTAAAACTTATCTTTGAGGACGTTTAGTTGCATCTTAGTCAGGCATTATATATCACTGCTGCTATGACATCCAGAAATTAACACCTGCCCCCTTATACAGTAGATTCAAGCCCCAATGGCTGATGACTGATCTTACTGGTCTGAAGGTATGAGGACTCGTTCTCCGTGGTCAACCAGGAGACAGCGAACTTTACAGGATACAGAGTCTTTGATGGTAGATTCCACCACAGCCCGACACCATGTTTTCATCACCGACCAGTACACCACACATACCTGAGAGGAAATACAGAAATATACATATCCAAACCAGGTGTCACGGGAAGAAATCTAATTAATTGATGAGTAGTGTGTTACCTGTCCTTCCTCTAGTGATTTGAGCTTCAGCTTGCCCAAGTCAAGGGTGACATCTTGGTAGAAGAGGTTCATTTGAGTCAGCAGATTGTTGTAATGTTCTGCGGTCTCAGTGCTACCACTGGGACCATGAATGACCCGACCCCAGAGGCAAGAAGGGTTCTCAATCTGAGACGCCAGAAGAAAAGAAACAAATGTTTTAAAACAATATATCAAATACCAGAATCGTCCGCTCTTCATTTCCCACAATGTCCTCCTAATAAACTTTTAAATTTCTCCCCCTCTGAATCCACAGATTTTAAACTACACACTTGTGATCAAGTTTAAGGAAATCCATTGTATCAATATAAAATAATTTTCTGTGTTCTGTAAATTTCGTCATATACTTTATCCACTCAATTTTTGATGAAAAATATTAAATAAATAAAAAACAGAATATTCTCAAAGTAGTGTTACAGATCAGTACGAATAACCATGGTTTTGTAATAACACGTTATCACTAAAATTCCAATTTTTTTTGTGTGGCAGTTGTTGCATTAATTTTGTGCTGCTAAATAAGAATATTCAACCAAAATAGGAAACAACGTGCACACCAAAATGCATAATGCAACTGTATTATAAATAAACTAATCATTTTAGCACTTCTGGCCAATCTTGATGATGTAAGCTTAAATAATAATCGAAATTAACACACGACTTTGTGCACTAGTGATTTTCAGATTTATTGAGATGGTGGGTTGAATTTTTAAGAAACGTAAGGATGCAAAAGTTTGGTTTATTGAAAATATCCCAACGTCTGCATAACCCGGGGGACACGTGGAAGCGGTTTGCTGAGTTAACAGACCGTTTATGGATATTGAAAATGTTACGAATTTTAAATTGTTCTAGCTTTTTGTTAGGTTGTTTTGCCTTCTTATAGAGAAGGTAGGTTGTGTAGGTGTCACAATAACAGATATTTGAGGAACTTACACAACTCAAGAGTATTAGCTCCTAAAAAAACATTAATGGCGATACTCGTGGTCAAAGCTAATAAACCCCTGAAGTAACTGCCAATTAAAATAAAAAAGAAAGAAAAATTAGGTCGCTTACCTTCAAAACTGATATTTTCAGCATTTCTTGGGTTCCTCGGTCCACGCCACCGTCTTAAAAAATAAAACAGACACTGCAAAATGCACGGCTAGTGTTAACAGTTTGGATCAAAACCAACTGAGCCAAAGTGTGCACTTGAAAGTGAACCGCGTATGCTAGCTAGCTGGTCAGCTCATTCTCATTATGCTAGTCATCTCAAACCTAATACTAAACAAATGCCTACACAAAGCGGACATTGACGGATTTTGTTTTATGCGACTTCTGCCACGGGTTTGCCATATACCTTAAAACGTAAGAGATACCCGTTTTGGAGCTTCAACCGTCAGAGACAGCCACCTCGCTATTTGACTAAAAAGAGAGGGCTGGTGTAATTCTGGTTCTGTCCGCTAGAGGTACAGGGCGCTCGCAACAATCAAGAAAGAAAAAAAATCATCTTTTTTGTCATTATGAGAACATAACGACATTTTGCAGACTCCCGGCGTAAGAGGCACACATATAAATAACGTAACATTTAAATAAAACATTTGTGAAAAATATAAAATACCCTTAGCAAAATCATAAATGCAAATAAAGTGCAGCTTCGTGTAAGTCCCAGTCCATGGGATGTTGTCAGTGTGTGATTGTCTTACTTGCTGAGGACTGGTGGGTCTGTTTGATTGTCAGACTGGTAGAAAGTCTCCAGCAACTTGTTGCATATGTTAAAAGACCAGGGCCCGTACTCCCAAAGATTCTGAGAATCCTCTCCGAGAGTTCCTAACTTAGCCTAAAAATTCCTAGTAAGGAGTCTTAGCTTAGGAGTTATTCCAGAACATTCTCAGAAAACTCTGAGCAAGGAATGGACACAAACTCCTATCTAAGTGAGGAGGTGTGGATGACCACCATTGCTAGGTATGAGTCATCATTTCAAGAGGTGTGATTGGCTGATCCTGAAAGTTAGATAAAAAATACACTTTTGCCACTAATGGGCATAGAATTGACCATCAAATCAATACTTTAAAGTGGTCCTACACAGTGTGTGAAATTTTAGGCCCACTTGCACAGTATTCACTTGCAGATAGTTCTATGTATTTGCTTCCATTCATTTACCATGCTGGTCATGTTTGCCCTTCATCCATTTGGTATTAACGAGGGTAAAATGGCTCAGCTTTCATCAATTTCTGTGATTGCTAACCGGCCTGTAAGAAGCAGTGTTGGTTGGCATTTAAATCTTCCACAAACTGAACAGGAGAAGAAATGACGTAGGAAACCCAACTGCCTCAACTGGAGAATAAAAATGTATTGAGATGTAGATTTGGCTCCAAGTCATCACTGCTGCATTGTGCCATTTTTGCATTTTTCCTGTTGCTAAATACCTCGGTGTTGTGATGACTTTAATTTCCGGTGATACTGTGTGTAACAAGCTTGATTGTGATTCAGTGTTTGGAGAATATCTCTCCTGCCTCTTTTTTCAGCCATTTTCTCCTCTGCTTAAGAAACTCCTACGCCTCTGAAAGGTCCTCGTCCCTGTTCTTAGCAGATATCACCTTAGGAGCTCTCTTAAAAGCTAAGATTCTTTATCTTCCCTTTTATGCTTACTAGGATCTACTCCTAAATTTGAGGGGAAATTCTTAGAAAACATAATTCTAAGAATTTTCTTAGAATTTGGCCAGTAGGAGCAACTTTGTGCTTAGAATCTTCAGGAATACGACGGTCCCTGGTTTTAATTGCATACCCTGTATTTCTTCCATAATAATATCATTTCTAAAATGGTTATCTTCAGACACTTCACAGGACAAGCAGTTGCAGAAAAATATGTTTTTTCAAGGTCGATGGCAGATATTCAACATGTATATCTGCTTAAATAGTATACTGTATTTATCCAGTATACCTGTACAATACTGCAGTTTAAGGTACTTGGTGATCGGGCAATATGCAATCAGTCTAATGGCGTGAAAGAGCTTTGCTTTGCTTTGCATAAAAACAGTAAAGAAGAAGAAGACAATGAATGAAGGCCCCAAGGTGGGACAAATAAGTCTAGCATATAAAATAACTGTGCCAACATGATGTATAATAAATGATTTAAAAAAAAAATTTAAAATAGCATGATAGATAAATGTCACATTAAATTGTCTGTATATCATGAAAAGTAGCAGCATGTTAAAAAGGTTAAAAGTGGTAGCATGACTAAGTAGCACCAGATGTGGTGTAGTGCTTTTAGTGCAGTCCTTAGATGTGTTGTGTGTGAAACCAAAGAGCAATGAGATAGGAGAAGGAAGAGTGGAAAGGTTCCTCCCTACCAGCCTTTGTGGGGATGCCACTCACCTCCCAGAACAACCAAGTACCCATCAGTGGTCAGCATCTCTTCTCCTGTTGGCTTGTTGCCACAGTAGTGTTGCAAAAGGTCATGGCCTGCAAGGACCACCCCAAAACGAACTGCTGAGGACTAATAGTGACTGGTGAGGCCTGTTGCCTATGTTTGACTAACACAGCAATGGCTTTCTCAAAAAGTTTGTTCCACATGTCTCCTTATTAACCAGATGTAGTGCTACTCTATTTAAGTCATTATTTCTGTGTTTTATTTAGACAGCAAAGTATTGTTATTTCAGGATTTGGAAACTGAGGGTGAGGTCCTTGTATCCAGAGCACCCTGTTAAATGTGAGCATTGCAATATGGCTATACAAGCATGACCTTTTCTGTCACTATATCGCACACAGACGGATTTGTTGCTTCAGTGAACTACAATTACCGTCAACACTGATTGGATATTATCACAAATTTTTGCTTTAACATTGCCCACGTAGCTCGACCACTTCTACTAAGATTCACTGCACTCTTCACCTCTGTTATAGAGATTTGGGAAATTGAATACTTAAAAAATAGAGAGGAATATTCTGAAAAGGTAAGTCACTGATATCCACATTGACTCTTTTGTTACTGGTGCAGACCTAAACTCTTTATATACAAATGTATTTAATTTGAGGCAGGATATTCTTGAGATGGCACATCCAGGTGCTCAAATGTAAGATGAATAATTATGCTTGCCGTCAGAATGCCAGCACATTCAAAAAGGTTGCAAAACGGAAGTTGTCAGTTGTGCCAGTTCTGTCTCTTAGAACTTATATTCATTTGCTGCAACAAATACATCTGACTGAAAAGCAGTAGTAACAGAAGAATGAAACCTGCAGGGTGCAAGCTAGTATATACAGTCAATGGGTGCAAGCCATGGTAACACTTAGATGCATAAAGACAAGAGAGTGGATAAGGGCTCATTTGTTGGTGACTGCCTTTGCTATTGTCCATGTCCTATACTATATCTAATGCCTATGAATTTATTCATTTGTTCTTTCAACAGTGAGATCCTGTAAACTGTTTGAATCTCGTAGTAGCAAGCAACCATTTCTTAGAAGGAAAGCTGAGCTTTAGTTGCTTCAGCTGAAGACAGACATGTACAATTTCACAAGGTTGAAGATTCTGAACACAAATACCAAAATATGCAATTTTGTGTACGGTTATGCTATTATACACCGCTCAAGCATAACATTATGACCACCTTCCTAATATTGTGTAGGTCTCTTTTGTGCCTCCAAAACTCCCAAGTTGTGACTTATCAGAGAATGGACAGAAGCTTTCTGAGGGTGTCCTGTGGTTGAGGGGAGGGGCCTCTGTGGATCAATCTTGTTCCAGTGCATCCCACAGATACTAAACTTTTAGACACAAAATAACCATTTCATAACAATTGACCAGGGTTTTAGCATTATTTGGGGGGAAACTGGTGCAAATCTGACAATAAGAGATGTTAGACAAAAAGAAAGAAATCAGACTAGAAAAAATTACTAGAAAAATACAATATGTACAAAAACAAAGTTTAATTTGAAAATCTTTATTGAAAAAATATTTTCTTTGTACTTGGTGAGAAAACTAATCATATTTTATTCTTGCTTTCAGCTTACAAAGAAAAAAATACAAAAATGTGATTTAAAAAAAAAAAGTAACAAGTTAAATAGCTATGTAAGGAATGTCATATTAAATAAATAAAAACACATGCACAAAGATGAATGTTTGCATTGACTGTGCATTTAACCCTGACAACTGGATAAAGATAGAACTGACTTCAGGTATATCCTGAAAGAGAGACACACCAGAAATGAAAAAGGTTGTGGAACTTAACTCTTTTGATTAAAAATAATAAAAATGAAAAATTCAGTTCTCAATGCATGCATTTTAAATCTTCATGTAGTATCAACAATGAAATTCACTATATTTTCAAACAAAAACCAGCTCTGCTTGAAAAGATAAACTCAAACCTTAGAAACTAATGTAAACAAAGAATGAGTGACATTTGTTACATGAGGAAAAACATACACAGCATACAAGGCCATGTTTCTAGTGTCCTGAGTCAGCCCCATCTCAACGGGGCTGTGTGTGTGTTTGGGTCTGGTATTGGTATTGCTCCTTGTCAGCAGGGGAGTGTCCTTCATTACTTCAGTGCCGACATGACTGGATGGATGGCTCAGAAGAAGACTGGAAAAACTATTTTTTTCTGCAAATGCTAACCATTTCTTATTTTCCCCTCACCATTACTGTTGTAATAAGACATCTCGAGCGGTCTCCTTGGGCTCTGTTAACGAGATTTTGCATTTTTTCATAGGTTTACGTTCCGCATTGCTGAACACTATGAATCTATCAGAATATAGTATGGTATGTACTAAAGTGTGGTAACAGTGGCAACAAAACTGAACATCTAAGTTCAAGGCCACACTAGTCAAAAATGCAATCTGCAAAAGCTGCTACCTCCTGGGTACATTAATCCCCATAAAAAGCTTATGCCAGGTGACTTTACAGCATACACAAACATGTTTACAACCTGGTACAAAAGTATTTCAAATCTGAATTATGGACTAAACAATTCATTGAAAAAAATACTAGATAAAAAAATATTTTTTTCAGTCTCTCTGCGACCCACCATTTAAAAAATAAATAAATAATAATAATGGAAAAAAAAACATTTGCGCCGGTTTTTTGTCTCCAATGGAAAACAATCTGGCTGAGCTTCTAAAGGGAACCATCCACCCCTCAAGACTGACCCCTTGACAGTCTGGTTTTTGCTGCACTTCTTACCATTTGCTTTTAAAGTCAAGGCACTCTGAAAGAAGCACAGAGGTGCTGAAGGATCCAACTTCATACCTGAACTGAGACCATAACTTAACAAATCCATATTCGAGAAAATGTTTCTGGGGGGATGTGGCAGCTTTCAATCAAGTCCATGCTACACCCCCAACCAATCAGAGGCTCTCTTGGCAGGAGGAGGAGGAGGAGGAGGAGGAGGAGGAGGAGGTGGAGGTGGAGGAGGAAGGCAAGGAGGCGTCAGCTGTGAGAGCATGAAGTGTGACGTTGCCAGTGTCCGTTTGCTGACCATCACTGCTCGTCACCCAGGGGTGGAGAAGGATCTGCTCCAGGGTTGGCCTGTCGGATGGCTGCTGGCTCAGACACCAGCCAATCAGCTGCTGGCACTCTGCAACAAAGACATAAAAAGACATAAGAAGGTGAAGAACCTCAATCAGAAATGACGACTCCATCATGGTCCCATTTAAAAAAAAATAATAATAAAAAAAAAAAAAATATATATATATATATATATATATATATATATAATTTTCATTGTTAAAAATGCAGATTAAATTGCTCCACTTGCATCGTCATCAATTTTACAATATTTTTTCAGGTAGCTTGACATGGGAAGTTGTATTCTTTTTACTTGTTCCTTTTATTGAAAATAACTGTTCTCACAACTCACCTCCTACCTCTGTCAGTGATAGACTGGTCATAATGTATACCCGAATCTAACTTCTGATGACGTAAATAAAGATAATTTCGATTTACTGTATGTGCAGCTTAATGAGAAGGAGTGCCTTGAAACTCACAGAGGCCACAAAAACACAAAAAAGGTCTGTCTCGTATTCAGAGCTCCTTTTCATCTCAGTGGGGTTGAGGCCAGGGCTCAGTGAAAGCTCTTCCACTTGAGCGGGACCCAGTTTTGTGCATGGGAACAGCATCACGTTGAAACCAAGTCTTCTTCAAACTATCCACACAGAGATGGAAGTATATATATATATATACACACACACACACACACAACACACATTCTCTTCACTGTGTAGATTCAACCAAGGGAAAAAAGGACTAGATAAAGGTGTCCACATAATTTTGTCTGTATTTGGTCTAAGCCAATGCTTCTCAGTAGTTTAAGAAGACTTTCTGCCATGACTATAAACAGTATCATTTGTCTATAAAATTGTTATGCTATTTATATATAGTCTATGGGTTTTTTTGCACTGAGCAATTTGGTACGCCACCTTGTATGATGCTAATAGTGCTACTGAAGAAGCATTCACAAAGCGCAATGATTATTGGCAATATTTGGCATGTTTTCTCTGAAAAAACTCAAGCGGCTTATCAGCGTGATTAGGATGTAATGTCTTTAAGCGACGTCCTAATTTATTTGGCTTCATGCTGTCTGCTGCCAACATTTTTAGACCTAGTAAACACAGCGTTCTTTCCTCGTATCCCACTACAGTCACAGTGAAGCCAAGCGCTACTCGTCTTAGCTTTCAGGAGACTTTTGGTTGTCTCTCTCTGTCTTTCTTTTCATCCCTGTAAAATATTTTTTTTCCATGGCGATTCTTGAGGGTTTGTTCACTCCATTTCATATTTCCCGCTCTATGCTGTGTGTGCGCATGCTTGGTGCAGCCCACGATTTGAGAAGCACAGGTCTAAGCACAGAAGCCTTGTCACATTAGACTGACCTGCGGAGATTTTGAGTCTGAAGTAGACCTTTCCTCTCAGGATCTCATCGTCCTCTTCGAAGGGAATGTCCCCGCACACCATGTCATACAGCAGCACACCAAGTGACCAGATGGTGGCCGAGTGGCCATGGTACTGACGGAAACGGATCCACTCTGGAGGACTGTACACTCGTGTCCCTGCAGGGTGGAGGGAGTGCACAGAATTAAACTGTGCCAACCAACAATAAAACTCTCTCATTCACTGCCTCAAACATAAAAGGGGAGTTAGACTGACAAAGCAGCTTTCATTGCGTTGTGACGTGGTCAGACTCACCATCAAACTCTGTGTAGACGGTGTCTTTAAGGAGGGCCCCTGACCCGAAGTCAATCAGTTTGATCTGTCCGGTCCTCAGGTCCACCAAAAGATTCTCATCTTTGATGTCACGATGGACTACACCACAGGTGTAGCAGTGACGCACAGCTTCCAGCACCTGCAGGAAGAAACTGCGTGCCGCCTCCTCATCTAGAGCACCACGCTCTGTAATGTAATCAAACAGGTCCTGCCCCAGCTCTGGACGCTCCATCACAAGCAACCAGCCATCGGCCCGCTCCCACCAATCCAAGAGCCGCACTACTCCACCAAAAGCTCCGCCAACCTTCTTCAACAGCACTATCTCCAGAGGAACCACGGAGCCGCACTGGAAGAAAAGTTGGAATTAATAAATTGCTCGTTTTAAACTATAGACTTCAATAAACAACACAAGATGTACATCACATAATATTCATGTCGTGCAAAAGATTAAAAATGATATTTCTCTATTTACTATTTATTTTTACTAGCACTTTACTACTTATTTAAGTTTACACAACATTGTTGTAATGTACTTTTTTTGCACTGGACACCTTATTCATAAACAAATTTGTTATTCTGTTTATAGCGTACTGTGATGGTGATAACTAATCCAAAACGCTTTCAAAAGTTAGTATCCCTCCTTCAATACCTTCATATTCTTCCTTACTTATCTGACCTATTATCATAGTGCAATCACATTGCTTTTCAGTCAGCAAACAGGAACGCTGCTATCTTACCAGAGAGCCCCACTCAGTCACTCTGTCCCTGCTCACATGTTTCACAGCCACCTGCATATAAACAAATATAACATTAATATATACAACTTCGGCAAAGTATAGAATAAATGTAGTCTATCATAATAAAGCAGAACAGCAGTTACAACACAGATCTGTGACATAGCAAAATTAAGCTTTTTGTTTACCACCTCAGTACAGAAGTTTTGGATAATGCCATAAAATCGTTATCCAACACTTAATAATAATAATACATTTTATTTATAAGTGCCTTTTAGGACTCCCAAGGACACTTTAAAAAACATAGAGACACAATTAACTTAACTGCTTCCTGAAGGCAAGCTAATATTTTAGCCTAACATACAACCAGTCTCCTTTGTGAAAACAAAGACGCATGCCAGGCAGGACTGAAATCTGTCAAGTTGTGCAGCTGGCAATAAAAAAAAAAAAAAAAGGAAGTGTCAGACACTAGGTCAGGCCTTCAAAATAAAATAAAAGGAATTTTGCTGGAGCTGTAGCACAATAACCTGAAAAAGTTTTAGATGTTAACTAGATATTAACTGGTAGCTTCAAATATTGTAACACAAAGCAAAACAAATCATGAAATAAAAAACAGACTACTGAATAGATATTGATGTTAACACCAGCAGTCTAGAATACAATATTTGAATTAAAGTACAGAAGCTCACACTTCACCTGCGAAATATGTGTTTGGTATTAACGCAAGGCAAACAATATAACAAAATTAATACAATTACTTTAATATGTGGCTTTATTTCAAGGGTTCAAACAGGAAATTGAAATGCCTGCTGAATAGTAAGTTGACGCCACGACTCGCGGCCATGTGGTGAGACCAAAACAAAGCAGCAGTCCGCTCTTACCGGCAGCCCGTCGGCTAGGCGAACAGCAGAATACACGGTCCCGAACCCCCCGCTGCCGAGCACCGAACCCAGTCGATACTGCTTCTCTTTGGCTATAGGGCACATGGAAGAAAGTCCGGGTTATTCTATCTAGTTCGTTAGGTCGGTTGAGACCCTTTACAGAGTTGCGCCAAAATTCAGCCCCCCCAACACATGCACACAAGCGATTCCGAGGATGTCTCCTCGTTTTACTCTTAGCCACTCCGCCACCGCCAGTCCCCATTACAGCATGTTTAACGAATAGGGTTGCCAGTATTTCACAAAATACATGAGAAATCGCTCCGCACATAAAAGCAAATGCTTTAAGCGGCTCATGTTGTTACTGTGCAGACCGTTTAAAAATGGCTGTCTATAGCAACATCTCTACCACGGAAAGAAAATAATGGGTTTTTTTAATCACCTTTTACACTTTTGAGGTCATTTAATTATATTATTCCTAAGAGGTAGCCACACATTTTGCCTCAACTTCTATCTTAGAAACAATATAAAGATTGTTTTGTTTAAAAATCATAAAGTAGCAACAAAATGACTGTCGTCTGTTCAGTAGAAATACTTGAAATACATTATGTTTCTAATGTTTAGCACTATTAAATAACCCTAGCAAACATATGTTAGCTAGTCACGTAACCAAGTTATTTTCCTCCAGCTAAATCGCCGGTGCACGTGTTACGCCGCATTTGACCCAGATTTTCTGACCCGATTAGACGTTTCACTTTTGAAAGATTTATTTGCGGCCAGGTTTGATGTACCACCAATAGCAGGTTAGGTAGTGTTGTGGGAAACTAAACTGGGTCACAGAATCTAACAGCAACCGAATGTGTTGTAACGCGACAATGACAAGACGCCCCCATAAGCGTTACCTTGCTGCAGCTTAGCCGGTATATCCATGCTGGACGAGAAGGAGCCCAGTCTGGAGAGCAGCATACTGCTCGTGACTTCTGTCAAAAAATGACACAGGAAAATATTCGGACAAAATATCTCAGAACAAAACTCCGCGGTCCTTCTTATTGCCAAGTTAGTGCCCAAACACGGTTAAAATCCGTCGTAACTCTGGTCATGTTCTGTACACACGAGGGAAGCCCGTCCCGGTATCCACACAGCGTAGCGTGCCCTACCGCTGCCAATATTTACAAAGAGCAAATAGATCCCTCCGCCTGACCCCCGATGAACATTATGGCACTGCAGGACTTGCCGCATCTCCACCACGCTAACACAGCACGATTGACAATGGGTTGCGAATTGCATTCACTCGTTGTAAATTCTAAGTCGGGGACGTGAATATGGAGCCATTAAAGAATGAGGAATCAAGCGAACTAGTTACTCCGTCTCAGGACAGGCGCATAGATCCAGAGGGTCACTGAGCAGTGCTATGCCACATTGGCGAGAGTATAATAGGTTTCCCTCCCAATAATATAACAACAACAACAACAATAATAATATAGTTAAAACTACACAACACAAAGTGTAATCCAAGCATTCGATTCAAATGTTGAAATAATAAAGTTGTGAAGTTGTAAAATTGTGTAAACAATACAAATGCTTGTGTGTGTGCACAGTGAGCCTATGAGATAACAGACAAAAAATAAAAATAAATTAACTGTACAGGTGTTTCATTGCGGACAGAGATCTTGCAGGCATTCATTTATAATTTCATTTTTAATCATTTTCAGTTTTAGCTGATGGACTGAGGTCACAGCTGGAATCCGTCTGACATTTAACTTAAATTGTCTAAATATATGGGGAGACTATCCAAACAGTCTCTCATTTTAAATATCTAGGTATCAACCTAGATTCAAATTGATTTTTTTTTTTTTTAAATCAAGGGAAAAAGTGTTACATGGAAGTTATGACACTGAAGCCTATCACTGCATGAGCAAGCTCTCAAGGTGCTGGATAGAGAGAGAGCCCATACTCTGTCATCACTGTAAGATTCTTGATAAACTTAACATCCTTAGTTGAGATAGTTTAATAAAACACACCGATGCCTGTTTACTGCTTCAAATCATGAAAGACAAGGCACCACCACCACTCTGTGCAGAAATATTCCAGCAGCAAAGTAACAATGCCTGTCCTCATAGGGGACTGTGTGATCCCTCATAGAGCTAATGCCTTTAGTCAACTGTGCTTTTCTGTACTTTAAATTCTCCACCTGAAGGACTGGCTTCTGAATAACCAAATATGAGAACATCATTAGCTGTATCTGCCTTATAGCCTGCATGTTCTTGTCTACTGATAAGATAAGATAAGACTTTATTTATCCCTCGGGGGAAATTAGCATTAGGGTATTGCTCTGTTTATGTTGTCATCTATTGTTCTGGTTTCTGTATTTGTTTTAGCTTTGTAATTGTTTTAGCTTTGAGCCAGCCTAATGGCTAATGCCTAGAGTTTAGTGATGAATAACTCCCTTTTTTCACGGATATGATAATGGTACTTTATTGTCACATATTAAGCTGACAGGTTAGCAACAGCTATGTCCGGAAGCTGGAGTACCCAGAGAGAACCCACGCAGACACGGAGAGAACATGCAAACTCCACACAGAAAGGCCAGCCGACCCATGGATTCACTCCCGGGACCTTCTCGCTGTGAGGCATCAGTGCTAACCACCTCTCCACTGTGCCACCGGTATTATTATAACTATTATTCATTCATTCATTCATCTTCTGTCCTTGTCCTGTGAAGGGTTCATATTTCTGTTTTCTTGTACACTAAGTGTACAGTATATTTTAGCAGTAGCCACAGTGTCTTTGACAGTTCAAAGTAGCCACATAGCATTACATTAGCTGCATTATATGCGCCCCAGTGAGCTCAGATCTGGGTCAGTCACTTCTTCCTCCGTGCAAGTGAATGTAAAGGCAGAGATCTATAGGACATCGATTTTAAGATGCATGAGTGCTGCTGTTACTGTCAGGACAAAAAGTTGGTCGAAATGATCTGAGCTCACGCACAAACACTCGCTTGATGATTATTAGGTTAGATTATATTGGGCTATTCAGCTAGGAGAGTGCTTACATGCAACAGCCTGTGGCTTTACATCATGAGCCACTATTAAATGTGCATATGAATGTTAACATAGAAGACTTTCACAACTAGATAATTATTTAATTTTACATATTTGTAATCTGGTGGATTTTTTTTGTTACAATCACCAAATAATCGTCAAAATCTATTGGACCTTTGGTAAATCTAATTATTTGCAATGCCGGCGAAGAATCTCCATACCACTCTAATTTTAAATATGAGGGTAACAGCTAGCAGCATTACACTGGAAACAGTATTAGCCAAAGGAAAACAATTTGCCTGCCAGCTCCACTAAACCTAAGAGATTAGTCGCTCATTTATATAAAATGTTCTCGGCTTTTTCTTGGCTAGATATACTGGGGGATTTATCTCCACGATAGTTGTTCCCCAAATTCCAGTTTATATGCTAAGCTAACTGACTGCTAACTGTGTCCCTCTATTAATCATACATGATACATGGCACAATGGCATTGACCTGAGCAACTATTCACTGGATATGACCATATTATTATGAGCATCCACTGATGATAAATGAGATAAACTGTGAATCTCCTGGTTGCTGATACTGAATAGTAAGGTTCCCTCAACATGTTGCTCCCCAAAATGAACGACTTTATTAATTTTTCAGCACGTGTTATCCTCACCGTAAATATCTGATTGTCATATTCAACGTCTTTTGTTAAATATACAGTCTCTGGAATCTGTCAGTAAAATATCACCATGCAAATTGTTATGCTCCAGTCAGTGTTTTCCAACATTCTCTTGTTGATACTGAAACAACCTTTAAAGTTTGCAGCAGAGATCTCTGAATCTGTGCTCGTGTGTCCTTGTCCTGTCCACGACATGAATGTGGCTCGCGATCATTTGTTCAATGCTATGTTTAGCCGTTTCTATTTTGAATGCTGTGAAATAACTGATCCTCCTGCACTGGAGCCACTGCTCTCCAGCTCCAGTGCGAGTTGTTTGGAAATGCTTCAACCTTTCGTTTCATTTTGGTGGGGGATATTTTCTTGAGTGTCGCAGTCACAGAAGAGTAATGTCGGTGCCCAGAGTTGGATCAGAGGAAAGCAGCAGCAGCTGTGAGGGTGCAGACGTTGAAAGGCATCTGCCATGTTCGAGCTCTGGCCTCGTCTCGGCTAGATTAACTGTTGTAGTTGGAGAGACACACTTCTCTGAGGAGAAAATGTTACTTGTTCAGAGCTGTGACTATTTCCGGGCTCTGTATCGATCTGGAATGAAGGAATGTCAGCAGGAAGAAATCCACCTTAAGTATTTGCATGCTCAAGGCTTCCTCATTGCCTTGGCAGTTTTACGTGGAGAAATGCCAATTTTGGATGGAGACGACATTGTTGAAGCTATTGAATGTGCTGCGTTCTTGCAGGTGATACCGCTCACCAAGCATCTTATCAACCTCATTGATGCTGACAACTGTTTACTGATGTACCACACAGCTGCCACCTTTGGACTCATGGATCTTTACCACGCTGCTGCATTGTTCATTCGAGACATGTACAGTGACCTGGAAGAAGAAGTCAGGAAAACCTTACCATCAGAGCTTACCGCTTATGTTGAGTCTCTGACCCCAAGAGTTTTTGTGGCTGTGGGGGCCCATGTGACCTGCGGTGCAGAAGAAACTGTCCACGCAGCCTCCAGGACAGTCTGCTATTTGGATGAAACTGGTAATACCTGGAAAGTATTAACAGATCTTCCTCTAGAGGCCAGCACCTCCATGGCTGGAGTAACCGTTTTAGACAACAGATTGTACATCATTGGAGGTGTCCACAGACTCCATAAACAAGTCGCAGAATCTTTTTGCTACAACCCTGAAAACAACAGCTGGAGCAGGATAGCCAGTCCGGCTCAGCTGCGCTATAATCTCAGCCTTGTGGGTGTAGATGGTTGTCTTTATGCCATAGGAGGAGAATATGAGCGGACAACAATGTCTTCTGTGGAAACATACAACGTAAAGACCAGGGGTTGGACATTTGCTGCTCACTTACCACGACCAGCAGCAGGAGCTGCTTGTACTAAAACCATGGGCAGGATATTTGTTTGCTTATGGAGGCCAATGGAGACCACAGAGATCTATGAGTATGTCCCAGGGAAGGACGAGTGGCAGCTCGTTACCATGATGATCAGGCACCAGAGCTATGGACACTGCATGGTCGGCCACAGGGACAACCTCTACATCATGAGAAATGGCCCATCTGATGACTTCCTAAGATGTTTGATGGACTGTTACAACCTGAGCTCAGGCCAGTGGTCATCCCTGCCAGGACACTTTGCCAACAGCAAAGGTTCACTGTTCACAGCTGTAGTGAGAGGCAACTCTGTGTTCACGCTCAACAGAAGCATGACACTTGAATACATAGTTGACGGTAAAAGTTGGAAGCCCAGGCGACAGATGAAGGGCTTCCCCAGAAGTGGATCTGTGTGGACATTACTGCTGAGGCTACCAGAGGCTCTCATGCTGAAATAGTTACTGTGTTTGCAGTAGTACGTATTTTCTATAGCCCAATGTACAAGTTTGGCTCAACCACGTATTTATGCTGTTCTGTCTCTTATTTCTGTGTGTTACCAGCCCAGCTACCACTTCATGCATCAGCCATAGAACCTGTTGTGTCTTATGTAGTTTTTAACAACTTGAAGTTTAAAACTGATGAATTATAAGGCACAGTTCTAACTTCTCTGCAAAATGCTTAGATCTGCAAAATGATTGAATGTTTTTTTTTTTTTTCAGAATGTCCTTGTATTTAATTTTTGACTATTCTTTTGCTACCTCTTTTTGTGTTTAGGATACTGAACTTCCTGCATTGTTTGTAGATCCTGTAAGCAATTAAATTTGAACGTTTATAGTTGTGGATACAGGGGACAAGTTGGATAGCAATGATAATTCTCATGGCCACCTTTTTATAATATGAAAAGCAATCATAAACTGAACCCAAATGGACATTTGTGCCATAGTGAAAGAAAATTCTTCAAGATGTTCCGAAAATTTTACATTCACAAGCTATGGGTACCAGCATCTTTTCTTGACCACCAAATATTCATTGATTTGTCCTTCAGTCCAAGTGAATGTTTGTGTCAAATTTAAAGAAATTCTGTCAAGTAATTTCTATGAATATATTCCATTTACAAGAAGGTTTTTAACCCATTTGAACTGACTGACATTTACACACCCCAAGAAACATTATGTACAGCATCTGGGGAGATTTTCTGCAAAGTTAGATTTTGACAGAAGAAAATAAATAAATAAATCACAAACTTTGAAATTTTAAAAGGACACCGTAAACCTGTTTTAAACTGCCTTTTAAGGCTTTTATGTAAATATACAATAAATAGCAAATTAAATTCAACTGTTGATCAGCATAGTTCATCACTCTTAGAAAATTACTTTGTGATGATTTCATTTCCATTTCATACAGTCTGGTTCCCAAATAATTTTTTGAAGCTACAGTTTAAATGGCTCAATAGTCATGTGTCAAATAATCATTTCTTTCGAAAGCCATGAACTGATGCAAGAAAAGGCAAAGACGCAACAAGTTTAAACATTCAGAGGACTCAATTTTGTCTATTGAGCTCCTGGACATTATGACCACATAAAATAAAAATTAAAAAGAGTGTTTCACTATGAAAATATATCAATAATAATCAAACAGCCACTCATTTCTTGAAACATGACATGTTCATTTATTACAATGAAAATGGGCCACTGTAGTTCTTAGGAACTGGCTCCTCTCTTGTAAAGTCCAGTGTTTGTCCACACACAGAGCTTCTGTTTCCTGCAGCAGCCTCTGTTTCCTGTTGGCACAGAGCGACCATGATGATGATGCCGATGATGGAGGTTAATGGCAGGCAGAGCCAGGCACCGCGGTCTGCTGGGCAGGATGCCAACCTCAGTCAGTGATGCTAAATCTGACAGAGAATGATGAGCGAGGCTGGGGTCAGGCCGGGACACAACGTTTCAGGCTAACGCCCTCCACAACCCCTGAGCCACCGGGACAACCTCTACATTATTCAAATAAAATGTCCCTAAATATTTCTACTAACAAAATCTGGACTACTAAAATAAAATGACTAGCCAACTAATCATCTTCCTCACTGGGGTATTTATATTCACTGCTTTTACATACTTTAGGCTCGGGGTTTAAACAGGCCTTTTGTTGCATATCGTGAAGGATGTCTGCTTACATTTACATGTCAGTAAGGTTTTAAGGTTTAGTAGATCCCATTTATTTAAAAAAATATTAAACTAATTCACATAAAATCAAACATTTCAGATATCAGAACTCAAAACCATAGCAGCTTTAGCTTCATGTGCTATACAGAGCAGTCTCCTAATTCTCTTTCTTTGGGAACAAATTTGACACAAATGTGCCAAAAAAGCATATGGAAGCAACATGGCAAAACTTTGAGGTCCATTACAGGAGTTTCCAGCAAGTAATTGGTTAGAGCCTATACTTGCAATGTCAGCCACACAAACCTGTTTAAGATGAGACCATGTTTACACATGATTTTAAAAATGTGTCTTAGGTGGTCAAATCAATAGAAAACAGCTCTAAGCATGAATGACCCACTCTGTTGATCTGACCTATTTGGAAAAGCAACTTGGGCAAAGGCAAACTGACCAAACAGATCATCTGGTCCTAAAACTTTGCTTGTGCAGCGTCTCTTTGAATCGATGCCATTAGAAGAAGAAGGCCTGCTCGTTAACAGTGTGGCACTCCAGGCCAGTTGTGCGCTGACAAACTTTCATCAGAACTGCCTCTGATCATAAATATGAACCCTCATCCCCCACCTGACAAAGGAGTCCTCACTGTAGCCTTGAGAGACAAGTGTTTTCCACTCATCTGAGACTGACTCATAAATGGTCATATCCCCTGGTGTGGACAATTTGTTTAGACTGATTGTATAGGCACAACAAGCAGTTGTTGCAATGTCTAGCTGTGAGGTAAGACGTGGATGCAGGATACACAAAGATGCACAAAGAAACAAGACTGGATGAAATAATATAGTTCAGTTTCTCACAACAAAGGCAACAGATGGTACGGAAGAGTAAAGCATGATATCCAAAAACCACAATAATAAAAATAATAATATAAAGAAACAAAGTACAGAAATCAAGCAGAAGCCCCCAGGTACATTGGGCATGCATACCAGGTATATCTAGGGAGAGCCATGGACTATATATACTGTACACTAATGAAGGAACAAGACACTGGTGAGACCAATTAAAGAGAAGCAAACAGTCACAGAGGAGGGAAAAGTATAAGGGACCACTTCCAAATAAAATGCGAAACGAGGAAAACGAAATGTATGTTGCATTTCAGTTTGAATATCCCTCATCCCAGAGGATGACAGGTGTCTCTCCCTTTGTGTGCTTCGCTTGTGAATGAGACCCCACCCACCACTGTGTGTATACGGAGACAATGCTGTGCGACTCCCATGAATATTGAATAAATGAATATATTTTAAAGCAGCTGAGCTTTTCTGTCTGCTTCCCTTCAACCAGTCCGTGGTTAGTTTGTGTGTCTGTGTGTTGGAGGGGCGTGGCTCAAGTCATTTCTCACCAGGCTAGAGACAGCTGACCCTTGACCTTTTAACCAGACTCAATATGGTCGCCCCGACACATACATTGAGTTGTTATTCACTTGATTAATGTCATAGCATCCTAGAGGGTGCTGGCTGTCCATCATGAGAGAGCATCGTACAGATAGATTGCTGAAATAAATGAGGATGACTGTCAGAGACACTCAGCACATTTATTACAGTCATCATGAGGCAATGAATGGTAATGTATCAAAACACTGAATTCATGGACAATGGACTTTTCCATCTTTTTTTTGCGATTCTTCTGACACAGAGATGTGTGTATGTTGTATGTGCAATCAATACCCATTCCAAATGTTCATAGTGTGAACGAACCATTACAGTGCCATCACAGTGAGATCACACTATGAGGGACAAAAGCTACAACTTTGTCAGCGTTGCCAGCAACATTCTCACCTCTGTAGTGTCACCCAAGCGCTCAGTGATGTCAGCTCAACTGTTACGTGACACATAGTGAGTGTCGGGCGTCTGTTTGTCGCTTCTTATCACTGATAATGTGACCACGCATAACAACCATAACAACAGAGAAAGTTCATTAATATATACAACGGTGTCCCATAGGCTAACCTCATCAAAAATATTAGAATATTTGAAAAAATTGAATGCTTGAGGATTTAGAAATAGTTACATAAATTAGATGTATGTAAAATTATGCTTACAATATTATGGCAAAGCATGGCACTCTATGTGGAAACTGGTTCAGTTGTATCCAAAGCACAATCAGACACAATCGAGTATTCCTCAGCAGACACACCACCACAGCCTACAGTTTCCATCTTTGTGCAGAAGGATTGCTGCAGCACAGTAATGAGCCCAAACACACCTGAAATGAATGTACTGTCTTTGGCCCCTCTTGAAGCCAGAGGGTCCCCTGACAACCAGTCAACAAAACTTTGCAGTTGTGCTAACAGCAGCCCCTTCCCCTCTGTGTTTCCTACAAAGGTCAGCATGTGTGCAAGGCTGTCTGGAAATGTCAGACCACCTAACTGCTGATTTACATCAGCATCATTTATTCATGTATTCAAACATATAGTGTGTATTCTTTTGTTTATTATTATTATTATTTTATTATTTCATCCTCGTGTCCCATTGTTTCCATTTTCACTATTGCCCCCTGAATGTTGACTGTTGACTTTGTCATGTAAAAGCACCTTCCCTATGCTGTTGCAGTATAAACCGTCATGAAAGGGGATTAAGTGATTCAGTGCTATGTAACACCACAAAAGGTGATTTGTGTCTCTACTGTGAATACAGTCATTATTTGAATGTTCTCCCTGTGTCTGCGTGGGTTCTCTCCGGGTACTCCAGCTTCCTCCCACCATCCAAAGACATGCTCATTAGGTTAATTGGTGATTCTAAATTGGCCGTAGGTGTGCATGTGAGTGTGAATGGTTGTCTGTTTCTCTGTGTTAGCCCTGCGATGGACTGGAGACCTGTCCGGGTGCACCCCGCCGTCACATTTGAACAAATCATCAATGGTTTACACTGCTTCTAAATCTTTCTGATCCAGTCAGATCTATTTTGATTGAGGTGATTACATGTTCTCATGGGCTACTATTAATGAAAAAACAGTGTCTGTGAAAACGGAACCAGTCTTGCAATGCTACTATAGGAACTGTACCAAAAAACTTTCTACTGAAATAGTAAATTAATGCTGTATTTTTGCTGGTGTGGCTTGGAGTTTTTTGAGTTTTCTGACTTAATTCTATATACTGATTAAGTGTTGAAAAATGATTGTCTTTTCAGCATTTTTAAAGTCACAGTAACCATTTCAGTGCAACAGAAAATCACACTATAGGTTACACATTTAATGTAAATGGAGGACTTTTAGTTTGTAAATGTCTAAAAACCATTTTATCTTTGAACTATAAAAGCTATATTGATCTATACAAATGGTATAACAAATTAGGAGAAAATGTGAAGTTTACTAAATATCTATGCAAGATTTTCAAAACTATAAATGCACATAGTATATAATTAAGAACATATTTCTTGCTGATAAATTAAAATGGTACTTGCATTATTAAACATGCTGCACCCTCTTGTGGGATATTGCTACTGTCCATATAGAAACTATAAAGAAAACACTTGAGTTTATTAATAAAATCAAGTAATACATGCATGCACCCCTGATGCAATGGTGCCACCAAGAGATGACATGAAGAAACTGCAAGACACTGTAGACCAGGGATGCCAGGGTGAAATTTGGACAGGGGGCCAGATTTTTTTCAAGTGAGACCTCAGGGGGACGGATTATACTTTTGGACTGAAAAGGTCAAACACTGACTCAACACATGGATAGGTAGGCTATTTGAAATTGTCCTACACATCAAAAATAGCCTCACAATGAGGCCTACATTTACATAGCCTAAAGCAGGAGACAGTTACCCTCTGAAAACCTAACATTTCCCTATCCATGCAAGTAGCCTACATTTATAAATTGGAAATGCAACAAAATAGTCTAGGTGCCAACAAAACACATGTCCTATAAATAACACAAGTGTAAACTGTCAATTACTTTTCTTATATTTATTGAAGGCTTGCACATGAAAACACGTCAATGCATAATTAGGCCAATTAAAAGAAGGCCAGGCCAAGTAGGTCTAAATGAGTAACAGAAAGTGCCATGTGATCCAGTATTAATTAGTAAAATAAAAAGGTTCTTGAGAAAAATTGCCAAATATGAGCTATCTAAAAACATTAAGCTTAAAATTGCTCAACAACAGATGAGGCACACTAACTTTGCCAATCACACACACACTACACAGGCTATCAGTCAACCCCAACCACTTTTGTCCCCTCCCACCCATATCACACTAGGCCTGCACGATTATGGCCAAAATGATAATCACGATTATTTTGATCAATATTGAGATCATGATTAATTATCACGATTATTTGTTTATTTCAACCAAAAATTTTTTATTGTCACGTAGTCTATTTTAACTGCTGTCACATGCATATTTTGCACGCTAAACCCAAAATGCTACCACACAATGGATGACGATCCGCCCCTCGGCTGGCCTCTGCTACGTTAGACATTTTTTGTTTTCTTTGTTAAGATTGTTTATATATGGGACAAACGGGTCTGCTGTTCCGGGCCCAGGGTAGAGGTGGGGCCCAGAACTGGATTCTTGTTGTTTGCTGCCCAGATTTATCGTTCCCAAAGTGTCCTACAGAAGAAAAGGGTAACTGGTTAATAGCAGATAGAAATACCATGGCCTGCCTGGTGCAGTCCAGAAGAAGAAACACTGGATAAGCATATAAGAAATTAAAATGCACAAGGACATAACGATAAAAAATGATTTTAAGTTATTCTGGCATAATGTTCTGTTACCTGTTAACATTATATTGCCAAGAGCAAGTTCAAGATTAACACTGCAAGAATTTTAGCTAACTTATGAGGTGACCGCCCTTAATTATGCAGATTTTTAAACCTTAATAAAAAATAAAGAAAACACAGAGTGAAACACAGAAACCTTATTAACCTGTAAATAAATATTTAAACCTGAATCATTTATATAAAATGACATGCTTAATGCTTTTTGTATGTAATTGTTTTTTTTTTTTTATTATTATTATTATTATTTTTTTTTTGGGGGGGGGGGGGGGGGGTCTGTGAAGACTGTCAGTCACCCAGATGATGGTGTATGAACAAAATCAGCTGGACTGGTTTCACCACTCATTTCATTGAGGACTGAGGAAGCCTCTAGCAAGAGTGGTGTAATGTTTGGAATTAGAGAATTTGTGGTTAGGTAAATTTTGAAATGAATGAATTTAAAAATTTTGTGTAATTTGAATACAACGCATGATCTGGATGACTGAGAAACTGCACAAAGGGAGGGTGGTGGTGGGTAAGGGTTAGAGGGTGTGTTGAGGTAGGTAGGCTGGTCTATCATTGCCGTGGCGGTTTATACACGGCAAAGCTACCAACTCCACCTTTTTCCTAACCCGTCTTCCCAGCACCACAGCTTGAGGTAAGTTCACCCTGTCAGAAGACTGTCAGTCACCCAGACGATGGTGTATGAACAGAAACAACTGGACTGGTTCCACCACTCATTTCATTGAGGACTGAGGAAGCCTCTAGCAAGAGTGGTGCAATAGGTCCAGTTGTTTGTAGAATTTGGAAGAATATGTAATTGTAAATTTAGGGTTTGGAATTAGAGAATTAGTGTTTAGGTTAATTTTACAATTTGAAATGAATGAATTTAAGAATTTAGCGTAATGTGGATACAACCCATGATCTGGATGACTGAGTCTTCACAGGGGGTGGGGGAGGGGGGATGGGGGTAAGGGTTAGGGGGGTAGGTGTTGCGGTGTCTATTCTGGTCTAGCGTTGCTGCAGCTCATCATCTTGCGAGCTCTGCACCAGAAGCCGTGATGTTTCTTCTTTCTGTCGTCTTCCTGTTCATGTTGAGACTGAGAATCAACAGCTTCATCACCGCAAGTTGTTGGTTGTTTTCTCCAGAAGCTGTGTTTCTTGCCTCGTTTCTCGTCATGCGCTGGGGAGACTGTGGCCTCATCCTCTTCAGTGCTGCTGTTTTGCTGCTTTTCACGGGCAAGCTCTTCAAGGCGGATGTTTTCAGCGATCACAAGCTTCAGATCTTCTTCAGCTCTTCTGGCCTTCTCCTTCAGGGCTTCTTCTTTCTCCAGCCACAGCTTCTCCATCTCTCTCATTCTCGTCTCTAAGCGCTCCTCTCTCTCAACCAGCTCCTCCTTGAACTTCTCCTCCAGAGCCTGGCACTTGTTGATGCTCTGGTCCAGTTCAGCTTGTTTGAGGCTGAGCTGAGATGAAGTGGTCAAATGCTCACTTCTTACAGTGTTGATCAGATTGTCTTTCTCAGTGATCTGTTCCTGCAGCTGGTTCACCTCCTTCTGACATTCAGTTTCCATTTGCTGCAGGTCAGAGATGCGCTGAGTGTCGTATGTTGATCTGAGCTTTGTCAGCTCATTCTCAAAGTCAGCCTTTATCTGGTCACAGGTTTTCATCAATGAATCTGTGACTGTTTGTGTCTCCGTCTTCTGAGCGTGAAGAGTTTCTTGAAGAAAGGAGATTTCCCGGTCTTTCTCCAGAATAATTTCCTCTCTTCTCTTGTATTCCTCAGCCAGCTCCTCGTTGAACGTCTCCTCCAGAGCCCGACACTCGTTGATGCTGTGGTCCAGTTCAGCATGTTTGAGGCTGAGCTCAGATGAAATGGCTGATAGCTCATTCTTGACGGTGTCGATCAGGTCGTCTTTCTCTGTGAACTGCTCCTGAAGCTGGTTCACCTTCTTCTGACATTCAGTTTCCATTTGCTGCAGGTCAGAGCTGCGCTGGGTGTCGTATGTTGATTTGAGCTTTGTCAGTTCGCTCTCATGGGTAGCCTTGTGTTGGTTACAGGTGTTCATCCAGAAGATTTTGCTTTTCTCTACTGCCTCTATTTCAGCACGGAGTGAGCGAATTTCTTCTTCTTTCATCATGGTCTGCTCCTTATCTATCCTTATGGCACTTAAAGCAGTTTCCAACCTGCCGATCTTCTGGTTGGCCAAATGCACCTTTTTGCTCAGCTTGCTCTGTATGCAGTGCTTGTTGATTCCCAGCTGCATATCTGTGTGCTCCTGGTTGCTTGTAAGACTTGCCATGGTTTTTAATTCAGAGGTCATCCCCTGAATTCTCTTCTTTGCAAAATGAAGTTCTTCTCTGACTGTGGGCTCGTCAGAGCTTTGATACAACTCTCTAGGTTGTATGTCATGCCATGGCCTGGGATGCTTGGGGGCGCGAGACTGTGCTCCGCGCGATGCCTGATTTGAGTGCATGTCCGAGCTGGGAGGCACTCCTGCAGGTTGCACGTTATCCTGATGCTGGCGATGCTGGGGGGCGCGAGCCTGCGCTCTGCGCGATGCCTGATTTGAGTGCATATCCAAGTTGGGGGGCACTCCTGCATGTTGAAAGTTATCCTGGTTGGCTCGAGCCTGTGCTCTTCTTGATGCCTGATGTGGGTGCATTTCTGATCAGGATTTATCAGTTGTAGAAAACTGTATTTGACAGTTTGTCCTCGGGGTGGCGCTCGTTGTCAGTGGCTAACGATGCCGGATGTGTGTGAACGGTTGTTCGGAGTATCTGACGGTGTCTGACGGACGTGAGTCGGTTGACGGTAGTCTATGTGCGTTGATCGTCGTTGATCGTAGCTAATTGTAGAGCAAATTCTGCTCGACCTGACTATATATATGGGTTAGAATGTGACGTCATCGTAACACATCAAAGAAAAACCTTTCCTTTGATGTCGCCCCCATTGACTGTATACACACCCATCGTGACGTCACTCATTGGCTTCCGAAATTCTTGACCCCGCCCACACCCGGATACTCCAAATATGGGCATGCGTCACCCACCCCCACCCCCTGTAGACTAAATAAGAAACAGAAGAACATTGTCTTTATAAGGGAACTAAAATGATATTCACAAAGGGCATGAAAAAGTCTTTCAAAATATTGATATGTATTGCACATATGACTGTTATTAATCTGTGGACATTTGTAGATGATCTTCACATTTATGCAGATTATTAATTAGGTCAAGGATGATTAAATGTGTTGAGTTCATTGAAGTCATTTTCTGTGTTGTGTTGTCTCCTTTCAGACAAATGAATAGAACATTATTGAGCATGTATTTCATACACTGAAGACAAAACTAAAGGGGGAATTGAATCAACAAACAACTGAAGATGGCTGCACTAAAGGCCAAAGAATCACAAAGGAAGAAACTCATTCTCTGTTGATCTTCATGGGTTCCAGGCTTCAAGCTGTTATTGCAGGATTCTGCAGCACGTTTAAATCAACATTAGCAGTTTATTAATATTGTTATTCAAGTAAATTATGGGGTCCAAATGGGTTCTTTTATAGAACTGACAGATGCTCTACCAAACTGAACATGATGTTCATATACAGAACACTGGTATCAGAGAACAGCAGTAAAGACCAGTGCCCACACTCACTGATGATGCATCTTTCTTAATTTGATTATTTCCTGAAAATTAAATTTGCAGCAGAATTGTAACAAACCACGTGAGCATGTAGTGTTGAGGGTGTGTCAGATCTGTGTCTGGATTGCCCTGAGAACTCAAACAGAATATAGTATGGTATCAATTACTCTGTTAATCCAAATCAAACAAACCTGTGGGTGTGAAGACATCAATTGGCACAGTGGAGAGGTGGTTAGCACTGATGCCTCACAGCAAGAAGGTCCTTTCTGTGTGGAGTTTGCATGTTCTCCCTGTGTCTGCATTGGTTCTCTCTGGGTACTCCGGTTAATTGGTGATTCTAAATTGGCCGTAGGTGTGTGTGTGAGTGTGAATGGTTGCCTGTCTCTCTGTGTTAGCCCTGCGATGGACTGGCGACCTGTCCAGGCCGTACCCCTGCCTCTCACCCGATGACAACTGGGATAGGCTCCAGCAGACCCCTGTGACCCTTAACAGGACTAAACGGGTATAGAAGATGAATGAATGAATGTCCAATTCAATTTAAAAACAAATAAACTTACATTCTGTCCTTTAATATCTGAAAAAAAAAATAGAAAATAGAAAGAGAACTAAATGAGAAACCCGTCGTCATTTGATACAAAACAGGACTTTTTACTTGTTTCACTTTTATGTTTTTAAATCATGTTAGTAGAAAGAAAAGTATAATATTACATTTCTACAGACTACTGAATAAAAGAAAGTTTTTTTTTTCGATAAATAAATAAAAAGGTTTTAGAAGCAAACCTGTTTCATTTTCCCTCTAGCCAGACGCAATCTAAGACGTTCACGCAGAGTGGATGCACGCTCCCGCGGTCGTTTGCGCGCTTCCCATCAACGGGAACGCGTATGTGGGTGGAGACTGTAGCTCCACGGAGAGGCGGCTGTATGTAGGACGTATTTAAGAAGGGTTTAACACCTCGTATTTAAGAAGGGTTTAACACCTCAGAAGACACACGAAGCAGAACGTAGCAAGACGACACACTTGAGGACAACTGCTCCGAGGTCTACTGGAACAGTAAGTGGGTTAAAGACGTTACTGACAAAGCAAAAGCGGAGAGTTGTGGACTTTGGTCATATATTCGCATGTTTGTCTGGGGGTACGTATATTAGTCTGTTTTAATCTGTGTGCCCTGCAGTAGAAACCTCATACTATGATAATGACTATTTCTGTGGTGGCTGTGATGGAGAAAACTGTGAGTCGGCTACTTAGGTGAACACAGGGTAAAGTAGTCCAGTAAGTCAAGAGCAACAATTCTTATGGTTCATATATGGTAGCTTTGGTATAATAACATTGTCTCGTTGAAGTACGTCCAGCTTAAATAAATAACGTCACTGACTGGACTTTACACTGTCACACCAGTACACCAGAGAGCATCTAAACGCTTCTAATGAAGGCTTAAAAGCAGTGGAACTCTAAAGAATATTTATGCCACACTACGAACACTGACAGCAGATCACCTCTGAGTGACAGATGAATAATTCTGCACTATTGTTAGTTCACTCTGTTACTACTTCATGCTCATTATTACTATTTTGCACAATGTACACAGTGTTGCACTACTTGCACAGCTTAAGGTCTTTCTACAGTCAATCATAACTGCCCCATTTGCAAAAGGGAGCTTCAACTGGTGATGCTGGAATCCTTTCAATAAGAACACTGAACGCACTGATTTGAAAATAATAAGGCATAATAAGGCAACACTTCACATTTTGAGACAAACATTTATAATATGTTTTTAAAGTCAGCTACACATTTCACCAAAAATAAAAGTTGCTACCAAAATGAGTGTTTGAAAAACAAACACCTGCTGGAACTGTGACATCTATCTACACATACCTACACTTCCGCTGGCCTTGGAGTGCCAGTGCAAGTGTCTCTGGGATTTATTACCTTTAACCAGCCATACCTGAATAATGTGAGTAAAGGGCACGGTCGGAAAGGTCTCTGGAGACACCACTCTTGTTCTGCAGACGCTCACTAGGCCTCATGTCTGTCATCTGTTTGAAAGAAACCACCTATCTGTGTAAATGACTCATGAGCATTAGTTGGGGGATTTGTGATCATTTACTATTGTGGAAAAGTCAGCCACTTGTGGCTGTTTCTGACTGGGTGAAGTCAGTAATTTTGTGTGGTGCCACACTAGTTTCCCTTCCCAACCCTTCCGTGGTTGGTCACTTGTGTTTTAGGTGCACTGCGTTTGTTGAGTTTGATTGAATGAGTAGATTCGTGTGTGAACATTTTGTTCAGATGTCTTCAGCACTTTGGTATGGATTATCTGTTGCTAATCGTTTTGGTTTGTGGTCCTTTAGCTTAAGAATTACAGGTCCTCTGTCATAGTTTTCTGAACTGAGCTAAACTGAATATGTCATAAGAGGTTACAACCAGAGGTGGACAGAGTACACACCTTCACTACTTGAGTAAAAGTACAGATACTCCTTGTCAAATAGTACTCCAATTCAAGTAAAAGTAGCTTAGTCAAAAATGTACTAAAGTATTTGCTTAAAAAAATACTTATGTAAAAGTATTTAAAAGTATTTCAGGATATACATGAATGGAAAGTTGCTTTATTGTCATTATACAATCCACTCTACAATCCACAGCCTCTCTCTTTCTCTACAAGCTCATACAATTACGTTTAAAATGTTCATGAGCAATTTAACAAACATTAAGCTAGCTAACGTCAGTAGCTACTTTACATACCGCAACGTGCTTTTTCGGGTTGGAAGATGAGTTCTTGTAGGCACAACAAACATTTAAACTGAAACGAATCAGTTTTTGTGGCAAAAATTTCGAACATGGGTTTGAGATAAGGCCACGGGTGCTCGGTAAGGAGCTTCTCCAGGCGTTTCTCCAGTTCCTGAATTGACGTAGCGAATCACCATCTCAGAATTTTGAAAAAAATAAATTAAAAAAATAAATCAGCTAAAGTAAGCTCAAAAGTAACGAGTAACGAGAGCATCAACAGAATTGTAGTGAAGTAAAAAGTACAATATTTGTCCTTCAAATGTATTGGAGTAAAAGTATCCCCCAAAAATAAAACTCAAGTAAAGTACAGATACTCAAAAACTGTACTTAAGTACAGTACTCAAGTAAATTAACTTCGTTACTGTCCACCAGTGGTTACAACCTGCTGAGCACTTAATCATCTTGTGTCAAGCAGGAAAGAGAAACAGCAGAATTTGTTCTCCTCACTTCCCAGATGCTTTAAAGACATGCAGCATATTGGTAAACATGACACCTCTCTGAACCCTTTTGCTGCTATCACATTCTAAATTTGCATCTGTTATCTGTTCAGAAACATTACACATGTGTCTGTTTTCATCAGTTCATGTCTTGGCACTATTTTCAGTTACATCTGTGGCATCTGTCGTTTCCTTCTTCTAGAGTACACTGTATATTCCTGTACATATGTTTGCAGTTGAACTGGGTCCCAGAGCATTTTTATTAATTGCTCCCAAGTGCAAATAATGACTAAAATCTATCTCAAGTCTAAACAAGAATTGTAGCTTTTTTATCTGGAGCATTAGAAACATTCAGACCCTTCCTAGTTCTAACCACAACTGTCTCCACCCTACCTCTAGTTTTTGTCACGTACTGTTTCTCTGTCCTTCTGATTAGTCCCCTCCTCAGCTTTGGTATTGTTCTCTATAGTAAAGTGCATCACCATTGATAAGCCAGGTCAAGTATGTTGTCACAGACATTGGATTTTAAAATGTGCTTTATTGGGAAATGCAGAGAAATGAACCTGGTGATTCTTTATTCATTCTTTACTCTAAGAAAACGGATGGATGGATGAATAAAATGAAAACTGACCATATGTATTCAGAGTATTAGCCCAGAATTTGATGTGATTCTTTTCTTTGTCTACTCAGTTCAGGATGGACAGGAAGCAGTCCTGTGTGAAGCTGTCAGTTCAGCCAACCAGAGGACTCATGGATGAGAAGTTCATCATCCTGGTCCAGAACGTCCTCCCTGGTTCTGACCTGACTATCCACTCCCTCCACAAGTGTGAAGATGGAAACAGTTGGGAGGCGTTTGCTCACTACAAAGCTGATGCCACTGGGACTGTGAATGGTATGTTGCTTCTGCTTCAGCTCCTGGACATGGAAACATTTTAGAAATGGAGTGTTGAAGGTATACATACATGTTTGCGCACTCTGTAGTTTCACAGGATTGCAGTCTGGGTGGATCATATTCTGGGGTTGAACCAATGGGTCTTCTGTGGAGCCTTAAACCAGTCCCAGGCAGCAAACCTGGGCTCAGGTAGGACAACTGTGTAAATGACTCCAATCAGTACACAATCTATTGTGAATATCAAAGCTGACTGTCCCATCACTCCTCAGACTGAGGAAGAAGAACGTCCAGATTCCCATGGAGGTTTTAATTTCAGTGTACCAGGGTCACCAAACTAAAGGATTTGTGGATCAGGTGCCACTGGCTGGTGTACTGGTGGAGCGCTGGCATATGGCACCTGGCGTCCGCAGGATCCCGATCACAGAGGATGGACTCACCGCAACCCTCTTCCTGCCCTCAGGTAGGACCAGAGGAGAGTTTAGAGACAGGTGTTCTCAGGGTGTAGGTCAGATCGGCACTAAGTGTGTAATGAATTTCACCAATTTCAAGATAAAGTAAAAATGTTGCCAGGAAACGATCAAACAGCTGGAACGAAACCAGAGTTGTAGAAACATGGCAAATGCAAATGATTACATTGTAAGTTATTTTCTGAAGGACCTGGACCCTTCCCTGGCCTCCTGGATCTTTGGGGGGGTGGAGGGCAATTGGTTGAGTACCGTGCAGCACTGCTAGCCTCCCATGGTATTGCTGCTCTGGCCCTTGACTACCTGACAACTAAGTACACCATGGAGACCGGAAAGATGGTGGACAACCAGTACTTTGAGGTAAGTCTGATGAACGTTATATTTTGGTCACTTTTTTTTTTTTCCATTTTCGAGGAATTATTTGTTTTTGCTAATACTTTTTCAAGTACATTATCATCCAAGTTGTCCTCTCTCACTGAAAAAGACAATCTGAAATGCCCCGGGCATTGCACAGGCTTTTGAATACACACTGAATCGACTAAATGTAACTTGTTAATCCTCTATCAGGAATATTGTGGAGTCTGCTGCAGTCATTGTGTCTCCTCTTCGTGCTATGGGTCAATAAACCTATAAAAACCATGAAGTTCATTCACCTTTATACATCCTTTCCTTCACTCACATCATAAAGTGCTGAAACTAAATTACTGGAGTAAGCGTGTCATATAAAATCTGTTTTCATTTCATTTTGTTGTACATTAAACTTTATATATAAAGTATAACATATAAAATATATTCCCTAAACGAATATATTTAAAAAAAAAAAAAAAATGGTACGGTGCCTGGTAGTGTCGTTAAGCTAAAGATAGGCAGCTCGCTGATATGCATTTAATATTCAGTTGGTTCTGTTTATTCTGCTTCTGCTTCCTCACTGAATTGTTAATATTTAGAGTGGCTTTTCAGATGCTATGTGCTGCCCTTTTGGACAGAGATGTGATTTTTATTTTTTTGTTTCTTGAAAAAGACTGATTCTTGACAGTCCTTTAAGGTCACACAATGTGACTGAAAAAATCAGTAGGGCAGATAAGATTAAGAGGCTGCACCTTTTTAGTTGCCTGTTTCATCTTGGCAGCTGTCAAGATTTGATAAAAGATGGTGAACTTGATAGCTCTTTAAGGTCATCAATGGATCTGTGATGGATGGAAAAACAATCAGACGAAAGATAAGATTAGATAACGAAAGATGTGTGGCCTGTAAAATCATTTTTTATTTTGTTTTCCTCCTGCAGAAGGCCTACAAAGTTCTGCAGCAGCATCCCCAGATCCTTGGTAGTAGGATCGCCATGATGGGTCTTTCCTTTGGCACAAGTGTCACTCTCAAAATGGCAGCGTACTCTGAGGTTGTAAAGGTAAGATTATGCAGCTGAAAATTTTTATATAATTTGCTTTGTCCTCCTTCTCTACTCCTGCTACAAAGCACAACACTGCTTCAACACCGTTGTAACATTCACAGATGACACAGTGGTAGTAGGACTGATTTCTGATAATGAGTCAGACTACAAAGACAAGGTGGAGATGCTGTCTTCATGGTTTAGAGATAATAACTTGGACCTGAATGTCACCAAAATGAGAGAGATGGTGGTTGCCTTCAGGAAAAGAAGGCAAGTCCAACCTGAAGATTTTCAGAATTTCTTCCGAGCTCTGCAAGCTCTTCTACAATGCTATGATCTTGTCTGTACTCTCTGGGAGCATTTCTCCATGGTGTGGAAACTGCAGCTCCTAGGTCAGGAATGCCTTCCAGACGGTCATCTGCTGTGCAGAATGGATGACTGGATCTGCTCTCAACCTGTAGGACATTACATCAGGGGATTATCAAGTCCATTCACCATCCAAACTACAGTCTATTAAGCTGGCTACTCTGAGTAGTGCCTCTGCTCCCTTAGGTACAGGACTGAGATGCTGAGATAGAGGTTCTTCTTCTTCCCACAGGCTATATGGATTATAAACATAAAATCTTGGAAAAAAAAAAAAAGCAAGTCTTGAGAGTTTGAGACTGTTCTTATTCCTGTACAGTGAGCATGAAGATGACTGGAAACATGAGGCATCACAGGACTCACTGTCAGTCAGGCAGCAGGGCTGTCTATGGGGCTCCTCTCAGGAGATGGAGCAGAGCTGGACCTTTTTAACTTCCTGATAGTCCTTTATGAGTACTCCAGTGGCAGGAAACGGCCTGACGACTCAGCTCATGCTTCATGATGAGGATCCTTGTCGTGTGGGGAAATCTTTGTCCTTTTTTTGTCCATTTTTTTTTTCTCCACCACTGTCAGGAGCCCTGCAACGGCTTTCTCCATTTCCTCAGCTGTCTGTTCTGACAGGCAGCTGGCTGCTGACAGGCAGTGTTTCACAAGCACACTAGGCCTTATAAAGGGGCTCTCAAGCCAGGACACCTACAACCTAGGTGTCTCTAAATTTCCCCTACCATGGCCTCGTTTCACTAGAAAACTGAGAGCACTGTTATTTTAAGTTTGTGCTGTACGCACAATGAGTACTTTTTTGGTTTGTTCTTTATGCTCCTCATCTTCTTTTGTGGCTGTGGTCACATTTATAATGTGACAGAGCTGTGGTGAGTGAGCACCCTGTTCATAGAGTGGCTTTGACAATATTTAAGTGCTGGTCATTTTGCTAGGGATACCAATGAAACCCTGATTGTCTAGGTAGCTTTAGAATAATTGATGTTAACAATACTAATGAAAGCAATTCTAAGAGTTTCCTGTGAAGTTTTGTACCCATCTGTCTTTTTGTATTAAATTCTAATTTACTTCTCAGACTATCTTTTATAAATGTTGAATTGTGTGTGTGTCTTCCAGCTCAGTTGTGCCGTGTGCATTAGTGGGAGTCATGTGCAGCCTGTTGAAGGATCTCTTGAAGAAATCATGAAATACTTTTTCAAGTAAGTTGATATGCTTAAAGGTACTTTATACTTTCTGTTGAAGCTAACGTGAAGCATATACATTTTCAAGTTGAACTGAAAGAAAGATAAGGACATGCACATCATTAGCCAAGTCTTGGTTGACTTTTTTTCTTTTTCTTTTTACTCTTATGTCCAATCAGAAACCGCGAGAAAACTCGCATTAATGAAGAGAACCAAATGATTTGGCGAGATCTGCTGCTGCCCATCCCCACCGACCCTGCTTTTAAAGTGGACGTGAGTACTGCCAGGGCAGCCACACTGACTCCTTTGAACAGCATTCTTACATTTATTTGCTGGGTGGTGTTGTTCAGGTGTACAGTCATTTTGTCAAGCCACTTTTTCATGGAACTATCGTTGTCCACATGTATAGAAATAAGCCAACAATTCCATGTGATGAAAGAAACCTGTGTTTTCCATGACTGTATCTGGTTTGATGTCCATAGCTGATGTGCCTTGAGCAAGCACGTCATAAAAAAGAAAACAAACCTGCTCTTTTCTCCCTGGCTACTTTTGTATATACTATATAAATGGGGAATACGCTCATTTTATTAGCTGATTAGTTGTGGGATGAGCTGTTGGTAAGCATACAAAGTTAGCCAGAGTAATCACCCACCATGTGAACCTGAGGATCTAGTTATATGCTTCACCCCTAGGGTGAAATGTCACTGCTGCTTTCGAGTTGCTTCTCTGCTTGCTGTCCTATAATTGTCATTTTCTCAATTTCTTGCTTGCTGTACAACTTTGAGTGAGGCTCGAGGACATAATTTCATTCTTTTTCATTTCAGTTTTCATGTTTATCAGTCTTATATTACAAAAACTATATGTACTGCATGTCCTAAAAAAATCTTCTGGTACACACTGTGAAGTATTTGTGGATTAATTCCACTCTCTATGGTTTACCATCTCAAAATAATTCCACAGATACATTTCTCCTCATGTGACACATAAATATGTAAAGTGACAATCGAGAAGTATGAAAAGCTGCTACCGTTTGTCTCTGAACAGGTGGGACGGCTCAAGTGTCCTCTGTTGCTGGTTGTAGGTGAGGATGATCAGAACTGGCCTGCCCACGACTCTGCAGAGGATGTGAGTTCACTGATTTGACAGAATGGTGTGTGAATAACATGAAGGTTAAAGTCAGGTCAACAGGATGGCAGAAGTCCATTAGACGCATTATCCAAAGTGAAAACCTCTGAAACAATGAGCCAACACTTTATGAAATAAAGGAGTAGCTTATCAAAACCCACCAGTTTCTTTGTAGGAGTGTTATTATGGAAAAAGCCAAGCTAGCATATTCTGATATGTTAAGGAATAAAGCAAACTAGTGTTGTAGTTACTGCTATGTTTTCATTGTCAAGCAAATTATGTAGTGTTTACCACAATTATCAATACAAATCTCAACAAATTATATTCTGTATTTGTATCATATTTAAGTACAAATTGTGTGCGTTTGTGTTGCAGATATGTTATTTTAGGATTACAATCAAGTATTAAATTCTTACACACTATCAGTCCTGAGTAGGCTGGAGCAACTAACTGGAAAAATACTTGGTATTGTTCAAGATTCGTAGAATATTACACCTCTTTTTACTTTTTGTTTAACTTTTTGGCGTGTGGCTGTCAACCTCACAATTTTAAGAGGGTGTTACATGTGTGATACTTAGAATTGCTTCAGTTTGGTTGATAGCTGGATAGAACTTTGTGACAGACTGAACAATAACTCTTTCAGTTACTAGAGTTACGACATTCTGAGACCAGGGCTGAGCAGGTTTACTCTCAGCATCGCAATAACTAGATGTCTGACAATATAAGCTCAGGTTTTGAACTTTTTTTTTTACCAGATTAAGGAGATGATGGAGCGAGCGGGGAACAGCCACCTGCTGACTGTCCTGTCATACCGAGACGCAGGTCACCTGATTGAACCTCCATACACACCTCATGCGCGAGCCAGTGTCTTCAGAACAGTAAACTTGCGTGAGAAGGGTTAGTGAACATTACAGACTAGTGTGTGGAGTTATCTCTGGAGTGTATCTGGCCTTGAACCGCATGTTTCTTGGCTGTGGTTGGACCCCCAGCAACCAGTTATCCATTTGTACCTAACTGTTACGCACAATTTTCCAATATCTTTATGATATATCACATATTCATACTTTACCTCAGCCTATTCACCTATAAATTATTACACACATGAGTTAAAAAGCTATCACAGTAAGTTGATGAGCACACTGTATACCAACTAAGCAGTTTTCCCTAATAAATACTTTAAATCAATACCTATCTTTTATACATTTTTTTTCCATTAACACTCGACATCTGATGGCTGTTTCTTTTGTTTCTAGTAACGGCTCTGTGGGGTGGAGAAATGGTGGCACATTCTCGTGCCCAGGAGGACGCCTGGAGGAAGACATTGGTCTTTCTGAAGGAGAATCTGTACGGTGACACAAACCCTGGTGCAACCTAATTTTCCCACCTATGAGAGAGATGACAAGCAATGATTGTAAAGTTGCAAAAAGTAGTTGAAATGCTCAAATCATTCCCCCAAAGACACAGTCAAGGGATTCACATTGGAAATGCTTCTAATGCTATGCAATGACTGTTCAGGTGATCATTTTCTGTGGGATCATCGCTATGTGCCTCTTTTTGTAGAGATATCATATTGTTATAGGATTCAGTTTTTATAAACTCATATGTAATTTTAAGAGCAGCTCTCCATGGCAACGGACAAGTTTTACAGATACTATAACAGAGGCCTATCGCCATGTCATTAAATGTTTCTTTCTGTTGAATAAAAATGAGCACATTATATTAATAGGAACTCAAAGAACCCTGCAGACCTGCACAACTTCCTCTATGGGGTGCAACAACATTTTTATTTTATTTTTTATATTAAGACACCCTATGTCTCAAGTCACACTCAGGAAGTGCCTTCTTGTGAATGGAATGTAATTGACCAATCAGTGGTTTTCCTCACTGTTATTTGCAAAAGCTGGCAACGTTCACTTTACTTAAATATCATGTTAAATCAACCACATATGGAGTGAGTCTCTTAAAAGATCTAGACAGTTGTTAAAATAATCTGGTTGGAGTTTGTGGTGGTTTAATCACTTAAAAAAGAAACTAACAAATTGATCCTACATAGGGAAATCTTTCTGCATTTGATCCATCCATTTTGGACTCACATTTTCCATTTAACACAGTAGTCTATACACTAGGAGGAGTGGACTGTTTGAGATGATGCACATTAAACTGACATTATTGTTTGCAAATTCACTTTAATTCAGCGCTGCACAACTAGGGACAGTGGCTTTTAAACTGATTTGCTGTAAAAGAGATTCTGCTTTGAGTTTACAATGAAACAAATACTGAAGGGTTTGCTGAGAGTAGTGACAAACAATGAATCATTCTTCAATATTTATGTCTGATTATCATATTTTATCGTCATTACATTAATAAAAAGCTAAATTAATAAATGAACAAGTGTCTGGGAAGTCTTATTAGATTCATACTGACTGTTTAATACTATGTTTATAACCTGTGTCAACATTTAAAGCACCGCTCTGTGCAGTGCTAAATATCCTGCTGAGCTTTATGAAAAACCAAATAATTAAAAGAGCTCAGATTTGAATGAATGGATGTAACGGTGGACACAGCAGAGCAGCAGGTGCTGGAAATTATCATCTGTATCATCATCACCTCAACCAAATTCTGTGAAATTATTATGTCCAACTGTTTTAAAGTTAACATTTCTGGTTGATACTAGGTATACTACATGTAGCGTTTGGAAGTTTTAGTTCTTAAAGTTCTTATTTCGCATTTGAAATCATAAACTTTATGCATATGCACTCTTCTTGCTAACCAACCAAAGTTAAGCTATAAAACCTTTTACATTAAAGTGTAAAGTCGAGTTTACACACGTACCATTCCTAACTTTCCTGGTAGACTACTTCATTACGACTGTGGCTCAGTAGGTAGAGCGGGTTGTCCACGAACCAGAGGGTTAGCGGTTCGATCCCCGAAATGTGCCACATGTTGAAGTGTCCTTGAGCAAGACACTGAACCCCCAGTTGCTCCCAGTGCTTGGCACTGGTGTGTGAGTGTGTGAGTGCTTGTGTGAGTGAATGGGTAGATGTGTCTCTGACTGTAAAAGCGCTTTGAGAAAAGCGTGATATAAAAGCAAGGCCATTTACCATTACCCAAGCAGGTTTAGTCATTGTCTGACGCTGTTTTGTCTGAGCCAGGTGATGCTGCTAGTCTTGTAATGTTACTGTGATAACACGTTTGGACTAGAAGGCCGTGTGCTGGTACCATATCAGTAATGTATGCTGTTCAGACAGTATCATATTTCACGTTAAAAAATATTGTAAGCTGTAAAAACACAAACCCTGTGTTGTCCTCTGTTCTGTTGTGTTACAGATGGCAAGGCTTTTAACAGCAGACTGTAAGTTTGAACCCACTCGTTTATGCATCTATATGTATATTTACTCATTTCACAATAACAAATAATGATAGAAATTGAGAAATTTTAGATTTAATTTCTTAGTCACAAGAGTCGGGGCAACTTGCGGTTTTGCTCAGTGTCTGGGTACAGCTTGTAGCTCTCTCACGAAGGAAGAGCCATCTGATCTGGAGGGGAGCATTGGGTGCTTGGCCTTCAGCTGTTTAAGGACTTCTCCCAGCCTGCTGCATACACAGGTAGGTGATGTGAAAATAGTCAGACTTTGTCATGACTTTTAATGGAGCTTTAAAGAAACTCTGTACCCTCCCTCCGCCATGTCACAGGGGAGCTCATCAGGGTGCAGTACCTGTACCAGCAGACTGGCAGAGTGCTTGAGGATGTCAGCTTGGACCTTGACACTCTGGTAGAGGCAGCTGCCGTCAAGCTCAGATACCACCCCCACCGGCATGAAATGCAGCTGACTAGCTTGTTTAATTCTCTCAATACATACGGCAGGGGGAAGGCAGAGCTGCAGCTGCAGAATGCACTTCGGCAGATGAGACTGTGTCACTGAACTCCAGAAGGCTTGAGGTATGTCAATTTTATGGAAATATCTGAAGGACACAGTCTCCTAAGCAGCCTGGCAACATTGTGTACAAATCCTGCTGTGTTAATTGACATTTCTTTTACAGATGTCACAAACTGTCAGAACACTATATAGCAAGCACTTGGAGAGACAGATAGAGCTGGCAGACATTAAAATTAGACTCAAGAAGAGAAAGCTCCAAGAAATGGATACGCCGGATACTCAGGAAACTGGACCTGGAAATCCAGAAACTAGAAAGAGAAGTGAGTATTTCAGTGAGTGTACACAGTAACCATAACTGCAGTACAGTGTTTTAATCTTTGTTGCTTTTGCTCTCTCTATTCTAGGCTCCAAGCAACCAAGACAAAGGAGGACTGACAAATAATAAAAAAAGAACATTGTGGTGTCCTCCCTCTTTCATGAATGTAAAGTAGAATTTAAAAGGACCACCAATGCTAAACAAAATGCACACACCAAAACGTGACATTTAAGATCTTGAAAAAGTGAAAGTTTTCCCAGTCAGCATCAACAGCCACTCAGGGGGGCCTCTCCCTTCTTAGGCCTGCAATGTTATGCAGTACTGCACATGTAGCAATAACATCACAGGCTCTGTCCGGGGAAACCCTCAGGCTGAAGGTCATCTCTATTTGAGCCCTTGTTTTATTGTGTGCGTGGGTGTAGGCCTGCTGTAGTGGGGTTTGGGGGTCCGCAAGGGGAGTCAAGAGGAATGACTCGCAGGCGTATCCTTTGTCTCCCAGCAGCACACCAGAGAATTCGTCTGACAGTACAAGATATATCGTTTAGAAAACACGTCAGAGTACAAAAAAAGTGTGGCTTACCTTGTGAAAGCCACTCGTAAATTGGACTAGACCGAAAGACTCTGGAGTTGTGCACTGAGCCACCTGAGCCGCCTCTAAATTGCTCACAAGGCAGTCAGCATCACACATCATCTCAAAAGTTCACGTTGGTGGTCACGTTCCCCCTGCATTAAAAAATGCCATAATCAGACCATTACTCAAAAAACCCACTCTTGATCCGGAAGTCCTATCCAAATATAGGCCCATTTCCAATCTCCCTTTCATATCAAAAGTACTTGAGAAAGCATTTGCCACCCACCTTCTGGACCACCGCAAACATAATAACCTTTTTGAAAAATTCCAGTCCGGTTTCCGCTACGCTCACAGCACTGAGACTGCCCTCATCAGAGTCACAAACGACCTCCTCATGTCATCTGATGGTGGCTCTCCCTCCCTCCTCATCCTCCTGGATCTTTCTGCTGCTTTTGACACTGTTGACCATGGCATTCTTTTAAACCAGCTCCACCTCACCACTGGACTCAATGACACTGCTCTCAGCTGGTTCAAGTCATATCTCACAAACTGGACAGAATACATCTCCCTGGGTCAATCCAAATCATATCCACACAGTCAACTGTGGCGTCCCCCAGGGATCAGTCCTTGGCCCCATCCTCTTCATCCTCTACCTCACCCCCCTTCGCCAAATCATCAGCTGTCACAAAATTTCATGTCGCTGCTATGCTGATGACACACAGCTTTATGTAAATGCCACAGCTGCAACCCCATCCTCACTGTCATCCCCATCAAAACTCACCTCCTGTCTGGAGGAGATAAAGACATGGATGGAGCACAATTTCCTCCAACTAAACAGCTCCAAAACCGAAGCCATCTGACTCAAAGATACAGACTCTCAGGTGATGGACTAAGATATTTATGTAGGCTGCTGGGTCCACAAATACAGCACCACACCGCGTGAAGCCATGCTCTCACTGTACCACAGATGGTGTTACACTGAGATGGTTTGCAAGTAGTTTCCTTTATTCTGCTGGGAATGCAGAGAACCTCAATAAAGGAACCGTTTGCCGCACAATAAGACGTGTTTATGTGGCACTGAAATCATTCAGCAACATATTCATCACCTTCCCAGGCCACATAAGACCCCTCTACATCAAGGAGCAGTTTTACAAGATTGCAGGTAACCTCAATTTCAATGTGCAAACATTAGTTTCTAATTTGATCAGTTACAGTTGGATACTAACTATTCTTTGTTACAGCTTTCCCTAACGTCACTGGTGCAGTGGATTGCACACATGTAAGGATCAAACGCCCCTCAGGAGAACATGAGGGAGATTACATTAACAGGGAATCCTTCCACAACATCAATGTTCAGGTAGAGTGATTTGTGGTTGTGGCCTACAGAAATGAATTCTAAAAAAAATAATAATAATAAATTTTATTTATAAAGCACTTTACATCAAAAGATCTCAAAGTGCTAGAGGTTAAAAAGAAGAAGAAAAGGTTTAAGAAAAATAAAATAAATAAATAATAATAATAATAATAAAAATCTAAAGGGGACCAAAAGCTTTTCTAAAAAGAAATGTCTTAAGACCTTTTTTAAAACGGTCAGTGGATTGTGGTGTCCTCAAGGTGTCAGGGAGGGCATTCCACAGACGTGGGGCAGCAGCACAGAAGGCCCTGTCTCCCATGGTCGTTCGTCTGGCTCTGGGTATGAGGAGGAAGTTTGAGTGAGTGGAGCAGAGGGAGTGTGTTGTGTTTTGTGGATTGATAATTTCTTTGAGATAGGGCGGTGCGTGTCCATGGATGCATTGGTGAGTGAGGAGGGAAACCTTGTACTCAATCCTGGTGGAGATGGGAAGCCAGTGGAGTGAGTGCAGAATGGGAGTAATGTGCTCATGTTTCTGCACTCTCATCGGGATCCTAGCTGCAGAGTTTTGGATGTACTGAAGCCTCTGCAGACTCTTGCCATGAATCCCAATGAGAAATGCGTTACAATAGTCCAGTCTGCAGGAGACAAAGGCATGAACCAGCTTTTCAGCATCTGAGAGGGAAAGAAGGGGGCGGAGTTTGGAAATGTTATGGAGGTGGTAGAAGGAAGTCTTGCAGAGGTGATTTATATGGGCTTTAAACGTGAGTTGAGAGTCCATTTTTACACCAAGATTAGTGACCATGCTGTGAAACACATTAATTCCTCACAGGATTGACGGTGGAAATACAGGTGGATTACCAGGATTAATCTTAGCCTGGCTGTTAGCCTGGTCTGGAGCAGGCTAGCTGCAGAGAATAAATTACCATAGTAACTTGGCCAGGTTAAATTTGAGCTGCTTTCATGCAACCGACTTCAGGCTAAATTCAGCCGGGATAACCAACATATCCCGGCTTAATCCTTTATCTTGGTTTTGTGCAATACCCCTCAGGTCTGTGCAATATCTGACAATTCATCTCTGCAATTTCTTTTATCCTATTCTATTTAATTAATTATCTTTCATACACTATCCATACGCTCTGTATGCAATTTCTTATGTTTTGATGATTTTGACTTTAGTTTGTCATTTTTGCTATTAAAGTTATGATAATGAATTATTCATTTATATGTATTAGCATAATATTTGCATGGTTCACGATGGGTTTGTATATAGAATCAATGGTCTATACGTGTGTGAAAACAATACACAAAATTATTTCCCTCATGGCCTCCTTAAGTTCTTCAGATGTTATTTAGTGTCCATTGCTGATGACCTTTTCAAAAGTCATTCTGATTAAAGAAATTGTAGTACTTTTAACTTAATACTGTGTATAGATGAAACGAATGTGGACTTCAAATTGGAAATAAACTGAATTCACTAAAGGAATTCCATTTCATTATCATTCTAGACAACAATATTTTCTCATGTTTTCTGTCATGTTTAGTTTCTGGGCTTTCTGTTTATTGTATTTGGTTAAGTTCTTGTTTTTTTCATAGTCATGGTTAGTGTTTTTAGTCTTTCTGTTCTGTTTCCTGTTTTATTTTGTTAAGTTCTGGATTTCCTGTTTGTTTTACGCCATGTCTTTTTTTTCCTTTTGATTAGGTCATTGGTTTCACCTTGTCCTTGATTTGCTTCACCTGTGTCTCGTCACCCCTCTGTTCCCCGTGTGTGTATATATAGCTCTGCATTCCCCATTATTCCTTGTCGTGTCATACTGTTTGTTTGTTTGCCATGTTTGTGTTTCATGTCATAGATTTCCATGTTGTAGATTTCCATGCCAAGTCATAGTTTTTTTTTTTGTTTTTTTTGTTGTTTGCTCATTTGCTGTCAGTCTGAAAGATGGAGAATAAATTCATGAAGCCAGGGGAAGATGTCCTAACTGATAAATGACTTACAAATACATGGCCAAATACATGTAAAAACCTTTTGTTAGCTGGTGCCAGAGAGCCAGGTGCTTGTTGCTGTGTGTTGTGCTCAAAGAAGCTAATATCAAATTGCAAATCGGCATGCCAGTTATATGAACACCCATGGCATGTCACCAGAGTTTAGGAAACATCCGTGTATACAAAAGTGTGTTTTCTCTTAATGTCGGTGAAGCCACAAGCCACAGCATGGACAAAGTTCTTAATGTACTGGTTTGCTTTGTAAATGACAATGTGGCCAGAGTAATAACATCCTGCAAGTGGGAAAGCTAATATTAGCAATGCTTCAGCACTTATGCTGGAACTCAAAGATGTCCTGCAGTGTAATGGACTTTAGTGGAAACAAGCTACTTGCTTCTCTGCAGCAAGCAGTAAAATACTGGACCATTGAGATGAAAGAAGACTGGACTTGAGACACAAGCTAGGAACCTTCTCCACATCTCTGGAGACACTGTCCATATGTTGTCAAACACTGCCAAGGCCCTCATGAGCCCATTCAGCTCAGAAATTGAAGATTTATCCTCTGATTTATATTATGATATTGAGAAGTCACCCAGACAGAGTACCAGGGTCTGCTACATCTTCCTCCAAAGAGCTTGATCAGACCAATCAGCAACAGATTTATTCAGACGCTGGAGGTATGCAACAGGCTGAATGAGCTCCTGGATGGAGTACGTGGATCCAAGCAAAGAACACAATGAAAACAATTAAAGTTGTTAACTTTGAAACAATGAAACTTCTTTACCAAGTGCTTGAGAAAAATTAGCTCACAGTTAAGGAAAGGGCCAGGACAGAAACACTTCAACAAGAGCTGGCCACAGCATCCCGAATGCGAACACAGCACATGCCAGAACCGAAAATGTAATAAGAGCTATTAACAATCTGACTGACAACAAAGTTTTATAAAAGGTACAATTGGAAGAGTCTTGTCTCTTGTACAGAAACAATGACCAGCTTTTTTGAGATTATGTCACAGTATTGTATAGTTAATAACAGTGTAATCTTGTAATGAGCAGTTAGGAAGGTTACTTTTAAAATGTAAGTTAATACAGAATACATGTCCTATAAAGTACTGAAAGATTGTTCAAGGTGAGTAACATATTCTAAAGACGATGATCAGTGTGTCATTTATAAAGTTTGAAAAATGTAGGGTAGACTGTCAGTCAGTCAGTCATTTTCTATACCCATAGTCCTGTTAGGGGTCACGGGGGTCTGCTGGAGCCTATCCCAGCTGTCATCGGGCGAGAGGCAGGGGTACACCCTGGACAGGTCGCCAGTCCATCGCAGGGCCAACATTCACACTCACATACACACCTACGGGCAATTTAGAATCACCAATTAACCTAACCAGCATGTCTTTGGATGGTGGGAGGAAGCCGGAGTACCCAGAGAGAACGGACGCAGACACAGGGAGAACATGCAAACTCCACACAGATTCCCATATTTCTATTGTGTCAAAGAACTTCGACAAAAAATGTTTTGTTTATGCACAAAATCTTCTTACATGAATATTTGAAATTGAGTTCAAATGCATGCAAATTCATTAAACAATGCATAAAAAAAATCCCATTAATTGATCAATGAAACTATTCTGAATACCACACATTTTATGAAGCCAAACGCGATCCCACTGAGCTCAAAGGAAGTCCTCAAGGTTCATGACCAGAGTACAGATTTGCAGCTGTCAGACAAAAAAGCTTTGTGTTGGAAGGTTCTGCTTCACTGCGATGATTAAGGCCCATGTGTAGAGGAAGATATGGGTTGGAAATCTCTACAAGTCTCTCAGAGAAGGGTATGAAAGCACTTCCTACTCAAAAACCTTCTCCTGGAAGTGTCCCTGGGTGGTCCGCGGTATAACTGCAAGGGGTCCATAAAAATAAAATATCTTTTTAAAAAAATTCTTATGACATTTATAGAAATGGCATTATTTTATTCAAATGTGACTGAGAGCTTTCCTCACCTAAATTACTGAGGATAGCAGTAATGGCTTCAAGAGCCCAGAACTGGACAGTGTTTTGACTGATGCTGTGAAAGAGAACTTCATTAAATCACGACCTCTCAATGCAAGACATCCTCTGGCTGCTAAACTTGAAGACCAGACCTGGCTGGCACCTGGCTTACCTTGCTGATGTTTTTGGCCATCTGAATGAGTTGAACACAAGTTTGCAAAGTAATGATAAAAGTGTTCTTCAGATGTATGATAAAGTTTCAGCATTCATGAGGAAAACTGACCTCTAGTTGAGAAGGTGTGAAAAGGAGGATGTCAGTAATTTCCCTCATCTTTACTCTTGGTTAGCTGACATGAAACAGAACATGAAGCAGAACATTTTGAAAACTGTAAAAATGCACTTGGCCAAACTGACAACTGAGAAGGACATGTGTACTAAACTGAATACGCAGGCCGTTCATGCACAACAGCATGTATACAGCACCAGGGCAACTCCATGACAGCGTCATTGACCTGTCTTCAGCACTGAGCAGCAGCAGCACTGAGCAGCAGCAGCAAAGTTTTCATGCACTTGTTGGATCACAGTTCTGTCGAATTCCCTTTTGTATACTTTTTGAGGTCGATGTGGAGTGATGTAGGATTAATTGTGGCAGTGGACTGTCAACTTGAAGGGCAATATTTGGTGGATTAGAGCTAGGCCTGACAAACAGTTAGCTAAAACAGCAGCCTTGCTGCACTGCAAAAATGAACTTAAATCTTAAATTATTTTAAATGAACAATTTGAGAATATTTGTCTTATTTCTTAGTGATTAAGGAGATCTTAAAACAATATATTTTTCACAGAAAGTAAGCAGAATTATGTCAGATACTCTTTGTGACCACTTTTTAGCTTAGAAAACTTGTTTCAAGACCTCCCAGTAAGCATTCACACACACTTTGGCCACAGTTGTAACATATTTAATCACATTCATTTCAATGTTTAAGTTCAGCATCCAAGATAATATCTTGTCAGAACATACGTGGTGTTTTTTAAACTGACAGGGTAATATTATGTATCATCCACTAGCTTTTTAGCGTCGATCAACTCTGTTGCTTGAGCAAGATTAGGCACTGCAAATTTATTGGCTAAAAGATCTCTATTCCAGCCCACTATCTCATAAAGTTGGTACTCAAAATAATACAATGAACTGTCTACCACATAAATGTTTTTTTATAATTCCGAAAACAGGCACTGTCTCATTTGTATTGGTGATTATTAGAGACCTGTCACTAAGTAGGCTACTTGTTCCCATTGAGAAGCCACTTTACTTTGACTGTGTGTTGTATGATCTCCCCAAAAACTCTTGTATTAAAATACTCCATATTTGGTACTTCTGAGACAGGACCCAATTTTCCTGTAAACAAAAATCGGATTCTCCATTACCTATTTCATTTTGACAGCAAACTGTCAAGACAGTAATCTTTATTTTGGCGGGCACATACACTGACTAGAGCGGTCATTGAAATGTCATTAGAGGGTAGACCGGCAACTGTACTGTACTGTACACCGTCACACTTCGCAGGCACGCAGTAATGGCGGCAGACAAGATGGCGGCGCCCATAGAGTTCGCGGCGGATTTGTCTATAGTCACTAGGTGGCAGCAGAGCTCAAACTGATCAACAGGCTGCCTGTTCAAAATAATAGACGAAGAAAACAGGACGCACATCGACTTTCCGTCTCTAGTCCGATGCCCTCATCATGTCCGATCATGTCACGTCTTTTACGTCTTGTCATTCGTGGAGGTTAAAAAAGTAACGAGCCTGTAAGGAGTAGAAAGTACAGATATTTGTGTACAAATGTAGGGAGTTAAAGTCTTCAGAAAAAGAAATACTCAAGTAAAGTACAGATACCTGAAAAATCTACTTAAGTACAGTAGTATTTGTACTTCGTTACTGTACAAGTCTGAACGGGAAGAAAAGAGAAGAAGAAAATAGAGGCCTTAAAGATTTTCTTAAAAAATATATATATATAAAAAAAGCGCAGCCAAATACCAGCCTTGTAACGTAACGTAGCTCTTAAGGTGACCAGATTTCTGTAATGAAATCCGGGGACATTTCAAACCCGGAGAAAAAAAAATTAATTATGTTATCAGGATAAAATGTAGAAACTGGGACAATTGCCGTTTCCTAAAAGTAATAAAAGGAATGAAGTAATAGTTGTAGTGGTAATAGCAGGGGTTGCATTAACCGATTTTCCGTCACTGACCGTTTTCTTAAAACCATGACAGAAAAATCTGAAGGCCATCAGTCATTTTGACAGATTGCACTTCCCACACCTGACCACTTGGTGGCGACTGACCTTATTAATTGGCTCTTGTCTCTAATCGCAGTTTTCATTCCAAATATCATGGAACTTTTGTCAGTGCATGATTTCCTGATACACCGGTTATACTGACCCACACATCAGAGCTCGCCCAAGCTTGCCTAACTGCGCCTAACTATATACTGTACATATGTATATATGTATGGCTAACGGCTACCAGAATGAAGGAATCGGATGAAAACCATTGACTGTATATAGTAAAGCACATTTCTAGCACTGATGGAAGGCAAGTTTTATTTGAAAATACTACCTGATGGAAGCCTTGACAGACGTCAAGCGCAATCTCTGAGTAATAGAGTAATATAACACCACCTGGAACTGAGCACGACCACGGCTAAAAGATTATCTCGTCCCGGGCCCAGGCAAGGCTGTCAGCTTGCCTGCTTGACACCTCTGGTTGTTACACTTGATTCATGATCTTCTCACAGCTGCTCTGATGGCACAGCTATCTGTTCTCATTACCACAAACCATGTCTTTATGTCCAGGTGACAAATAAGCTTGCAGGCACCTCTTCTGATGTGGCCAACTGGGTTACCAACGTTGGTCATGTTGGTCCTCATCAGTCTCCTTCCTCCGAGGACTCTGGGAGCCTGTCCAGGATGGCGGCCAGACGGACTGGTATGGCAGCCAGTTCCTCCAAGCAGCTGTAGATGACTGATTAGCAATAATCAGAGATGTTTTCATGTAACTGTTGAACAAGATAGTCACACCAGATACTGATGACAAGGGTTCACTTACTTTTGCACCTCATAGATACAGAATGTACAAATGATACTTTTTCTTGAATAAACAACTACCAAAATATAATATTTCCTCTTTGTCTACTGTCGGGAAATCTGCTGATGTTTTGAGTAATTTCTCTGCAGAAATGTGGAAAATTCTGAGGCGTGGAAATACTTTTAAGGGACACTGTAGGTCATTGTGACAGTGTCCTTCAGTGTCTGTAGTAATTATGAAGGGATCAATAGAGTAAGTCAGGTTGTGGTGCTGAGCTCCAAATTCCATAGAGAGAGAAACAGGTTGATGCTGATGGGTGAACGCGCAAAACATTTTAATTTTGTTGCACCCCTCTTTCCATTGGAAACTGAATTGTGGCCACTCAATTATCTTACGTTTATTATTACATCAGTGACCTCTGCACTGTATTTGAGAGGGAATGATATGAAGGCTGAAGGACTTGTGTTAACAAGTTAATATGCAGCTCAGTTGCACAGTATAGTTAATTGCATAATTTTTATATTGTTTTGTTTTTTCTTTTGGATGATCTGCACATCTATATATTTATATATAAACTGATCAGCCACAACTTTAAAACCACTGACAGGAGCAGTAAATAACAAAACAAGACCCGATATGCACTGTTCCAAACAATTAAGGAACACTTTGAAAAAACATCACATTTCAATGTAAACTAAAATAAATAAATAAATCCTGCTGGATATCCATACTGATATGGACTGAGTGGTGTCTTAGGAATGAAAGGATGCCACATCGATGTATTAAAATGAAAATTATCAGCTTACAAAGGGCTGAATTCAAAGACGACCTGAAAATCGAAGCTAGTCCTTTTTGCTGCAATTTCATTGCAGCAAGTCAGAATGGCACTTGGTAGTTTGTATGGTGCCCAAGTACCCTTTCATGTCTGTCACATGCGCTCAGGGTGAACCTACTTTTGTCTGTGAAAAGCACAGTGCGCAATTGGGGGAATCTGCCACTTCTATTGCAAATGCCAATCAAGCTCCACAGTGCAAGGCACTGAGCTCAGGGCCCACTAGTGGACATCGGGCCCTCAGGCCACCCTCATGAAGTCAAATACTGTATATAAGATGTAATGAAGTATCAGATTCTTGTTGAATAACATTAAAGCAGCACAAAATGGAAATACAGCTGTAGGTTGGAAATATTTAATATAACATTATTTTTTATTTTTGAAGCATCCTGCCATAGTATCCACAGCAGTGAAGAAAATGTATTCTGGGACCACAGCCATAGGCAAATACAGGCTATAGTAAAAACACAGAAAGTGTTCAATTTCGTCTTTGTTAGTTCACGCAAGGTGTCGCCATTACCACAATTTGCATTTCGCCATCGTGACACACACACACTGGCACGCACAAGGTATACTGTTTAGAGTAGGCCTGTTTGTCTTGTATTATTTTTTAACTGCTGCGTGCAAAGTGCAAACATTGTGAAAGGCAATAGCAATACTAAACTTACACATCTAAAACCTCGAATGAGTCTGGGGAATACAATGAACATCTGTATGGGAATGTGTGTGTGTTTGGTTTGATACAGCCACGTCCAGCATCCGGTTGTGTGTAATTGCGGTGTGTGTCCGCTAGGGGGCGTCCTGCCTCCGTGTCTGTCGCTTCAATCCTCGGTAGTTGCTCTCCCTCCTGTCAGGCTGCGTGATGAAACCCATTAACTTCATATGTGACTGCACTGGTCGTGCACGCACTTTTCCTCTTTACCTGCCACGGTGTCAGGACGTGCTTTTCTTTCCAAGGAGTCCGGGATCATGTAGTTCCAGGTCAGGTTTGAGAAAAATTCCGCTACCGGGGAACTTGATGAGACCCTCGGACTCTCATCAGCCTTAACTCGGCTGGTGTGATGAGCCTGAGAGGCTCCTATGTTTTCACTGACGCGGGACTGCCGCGCCGTGCCGCACCACACCGCGCACTTTGAAGAGCTGCAAGAAGCGGAAAAAAACGCGCGCTTCTCTCTTCTGGAGTCACCCGCAGGTGTGATCGGGGTTGCAGTTTAGAGGAATTTACCGACTCTGTCAGGACAGAGATTCGCTCTGTTCTACTGCAGCAGAAACGAAAAAAGTGGATATTGGATTGAATATTTTGCTTTATGGATGCTGATGCGGAACTGGTTGCATGGAGGAATTTAACGAAATAATGTTAACATTTGACCAACCGCTGGGGACATCTGCCTGACCTGTGACACCAGAGAGGAACGGAGAAGAGCGGTCTGACCGCGTCACATTCATTCAGGGTTGAAAAGATTTAACAGGTAAAAATAACTCAAATTCAACTGTGTATGCTTCTCGTTCTTTTTTTATGGTTGGATTATGATAGAGATAAGACCTCGATCGTACTTTGACACCCTCCAGATATTGTTACTCCACTTGTAAAATCAACAAATGAATCCATCAGCACCAGTCAATAAAGCTCTCGTATTGCAGCACGGGCGTCACGCTGTGCGTTTAAGCTGGGTTCAGATCAAGTTCGGAATTTTTATTGCTCCAGCTGATTCTGCTATAGGGCAACTTGAAGATGTAATGGACTCAATTTTGCGTGTGTACCTCCCGTGGATCAACGTATTTTATGTGCGTCTTGTCGGTGTGCGCTCCTGAAATCCTTCTAGTTAAGATTTGAGAGATGTAGGTATATTCTGACACCAAATTTGACAGAAAGAAAATTAAGGATGCCGTTTAAAAAATAAGAGAAAGGTAAAAGGAGGCGTTACACTGAAACAAATAGCTTCGTGAAAGTGGAGAGGGAGAGAGAGAGGGTGTGTGTGTGTGTATGTGTGTAATCATTCTTCCTGCAGGATCCAATACGAACATAATGCGTGACAGAAACCCCACATCTTAACCATCATCTGTTTAACTACACTATATGGCCACACTAGGTTACCTGAACATGCCATACTTTAAAGACACAATAGTCCATCTCACTTGCAGGCAGACTCAACTGATTCATCACTTCAAACAGAATAACCCCTTTACTCTTCAATCGTATTTTTACATTTAAGTGAATAAGTGAATACACTGGAGGAGCAAAAGATTGCATGTAAGGTGAAGTAATTATACACTGACGGCATGTGCATAAGGAGGCAGTCAGGGTGGACTGATTGGTCCTCACAGCAAAGCTTTTGAGGACCAGTTTATAATGAAACTGTAACTGATGTATTCTTGTGCAGAACCAAATTATTCTTGTAGTTGTTCAGACAAATATACCCACATTTTACTGTGGTATTGAAATCACGGTGAAGCATCATCAGCGCTGTATGCTGGGGTCACTGGGTGTTTTGGCTCTTGCAATATACCCTCACCAAGGTGACCCAGCCAGGGTTAATCTGGCCCCAAATTGTGTGCCAGCAGCCTTTAATCATAGCTTCGCCCTCTTTATCCATAGCTGCCTGGAGGCTTTCTCAGCTGCCTCTGCAGCCCACCTCCACAGCAGGACAGTGCACATGCCACCACTCCTCCAGGCAGCCCTGGACTTTGGTGTTCTGAGGCATTGGCGTGGTGCCCAGGGCTGACCTTCCTGTCATCCACTGCCTTATCCATGCTACTTAGCCAGGTGTCCAACTCTTTGATCGATGACTGGGTGAATACTGCACTTGTTATTGCTGAGTTGCTATCCAGAGAAAGGTGCCTTACCTTAGCACTAGTGACGTGTACTTGGCAGGCTTGAACTCCATCCTTGCCCATTTAGTGAGCCTCCTCCTTGGATGTACTCATAAGTAACTCAACTGTCTATAAAAACTTAACACAACCTGAAATATGTTTTTCCATGTCAAATCTATTTCCTGCTTTTTACATATACACTGGTCTGGAAGCTAGCCGGACTTCCTCCATCCACAAAATGTTTGCTCTCCAGCAAAGACAGATGAGTAACAGCGCCATAGCCACCCACATCATCTGAAAACGTTTACAACAAAATGAATCTGATTGGCTGTTGGACTGTCCAATTGTGTGCAGAGGTATTTTTCTTTCTCCATAAACACACTCCACAATCATACCCAGAGGGCATGTTAGACTCATATTTGATAAGAAGTGAGTTGAGCCAAATAAAAACAGTATCTGAAAAGCCTTAACATTGTTAGAAGTCCTGAAGAATCCAATTATACAGTCCTTTCAAGCGGTGGACCACCAGCTGAGCACAGTCAGCTGGATTGCTCCACTTCCATCTTAGCTGATTGTTAATTTGTAAGTTGGTGACAACAAGGAGCCAGGAAATGCTAAAACAGGTTGTTCCACCACAATGGTATATTTTTGAACTTGATACATACAATACAGCCATACAATGGAATAAAATAAAATAAATACAATATTAAATCCTATGGTATTTTACCCTATTGCTTTCTTTATTTTAATTTATTGTATTTTTACACCATACACCTATTCTTTTACTAATGATGTAATGTTTCTTTGATGTAGAAAAGGACTTTTAGTCACCATTTCAAAGACTACCAGTCCCAATGTCTGATGACAAAAAAAGAAAAACATTAACTTTACACATATACAAGGATTTTTTTTCCCATTTACCCTGTCCATTCATATACAACTTCTTCTCCCTAACTTGTCTCCTTCAAGGCAGTTTTGAACTAGAAACATAGGAATTTATGCCGTCTGCCTGTATTGCCCTCTAAACTAACTGAGCTGTAAAACAGACAAGCTGAATATGTACGGTAGTTTACAAAAACGCCCTTTTACCAAGAAAAAGCCTTGTGCCTAACTCAGCTGACATGTAGCCAATGGACAGAAGCAAACAGGTGTAGGGTTCACACAACTCCTGCTCCATGCATCCATGCATCCATGCCTGCCATGTTTTACCAGACTGAGAGATCTGTATGGCAGTTTGGATGTGACATTATGATGACGTGAGCTTATGATGTGTGCCGGCTATTGTCTGTGACATATTGTTCTTGTTCCGTTCTGCAGCTTCATACATGTTTTTCCAACTGCCTCTGCATGTTTCTCTCCTGGAATTCACACCATTCAGTCACCAATTTACTCTTAACACATGGGTATATTGTTCAAAATACGTTGATGAGGAGGATTCAAAATGTTAGTACCTCCAATCTCCAAAGATTCATTTTTTTTCATTGTTTTTGTGTAGCTATTTGTCGTCTGTATAGTAATAAAATTGTCTATTCTGGCAAAAAAGGTCTCATCATTTAAACATAACTGATCAGAAATCAGCAGTGCTGCTGTGGTGGGAAGATACCGTATAACAAGAATATAAGGAATTAATTGCATTTATATAGGTGCACTGATAGAAGGGAACCAAGGTTTTGGTAGACATGCATTTTAAGAAATTACATGACCTTAGAGCTTAGTAGATCCACCATCAGTAGTGACTAACATAAGACTTGAGGCTGTTGTAGTACTCTTTGTTATTATCGTTTATTAAAATTTTTGTTCTGATGTTGGGCAGCATAGTCAAGTGTAGTTAAGTTGAAAAGCAGACGACTAGACAGCAATGTTGGAGCTGGCCTCTGCTCAGAACAACTACTTGATGGACCTTTGGTTTGAAGACTGATTATTAATAACATATTGATTTTTGTCTGTTGTCTGTGCCTTCACCAGGATTTTTGGGATAATGTGATACTGAAGCAGTAAAGACTCTGAAGTTCACCACATGAAACTGTACCACAGGAAAACCTCAGGGCTCGTAGGTTAAACTGATCACCGTGGTCGACGGTGACCTGGACTTCATGTTCTGGCTCACCCTGCCCTCACCACACTACCTTCATAGCCTTCGCAGCCACCTGCCAGCTGAGTGTGAAATATTACTGCTCTGTTTCCCTGTAGTTCTACTGACCACAAGATGGCAACCGGTTTTAAGACCCTGACCTCCAGCCACTGCTTGTTCTCTCTGCTTGTGCTGAAGAGCTGCTTGCTCCTAGGCACTACCTCCCAGAAGCCCCTTGTGTTAACAGATGGCCAGCAGCCTCTGCAGGAGTATGCCCATTCCATACGTCTCGATGGCGACATCATCCTTGGCGGCTTGTTCCCTGTGCATTCTCGTGGTGAGAGGGGTGTTCCCTGCGGTGAGCTTAAGAAGGAGAAAGGTATCCATCGATTGGAGGCTATGCTGTTTGCCATCGACCTCATCAACAAGGACCCAGAGCTGCTGCCCAACGTGACACTTGGAGCACGCATCCTGGACACGTGTTCACGTGACACCTACGCCCTGGAGCAGTCGCTCACCTTCGTCCAGGCGCTCATTGAGAGGGATGGCTCTGATGTCCGCTGTGCTAATGGAGACCCGCCTATCTTTGCCAAGCCAGATAAAGTGGTGGGTGTCATCGGGGCATCGGCTAGTTCTGTGTCAATAATGGTGGCCAACATCCTGCGCCTGTTCAAGGTAAGAGAACACTGATGTCTTTCCTTGAATTTGTTTGGATTTTGTGTTGTTATTGCAGTACTCCAACTGTGACTCAACTTTGGTTGACATCTCGTTTAAAGCAATTGTCATGATGAATGGCAAACAACCAGAAACGGTAGAGACATACCGATTCATTGGCTATGCATTGGTTGATTCCCATCAGCCTACTGGCAAATGTTCACCAGTGGCAGTGGCCGATGTTTAGCTGATGTGAGCGGGCTGGCTGTGACTCGGTAGGTAGAGCAAGTTGGTGTGTGAATGTGTGTGAGCGAATGGGTGACTGTGACTGTAAGGTGCTTTGAGTACCAATATGTAGAAAAGAGCTATATAAAAGCGAGGCCATTTAGCATGATTTATCATATCAGGTTTTGCCTGGCTAAATGTTTAAGTTTAATAACATTATTTTATTCATTCATTCATCTTCTGTAACCGCTTGTTCCTGTTAAGGGTCACAGGTCTGCTGGAGCCTAGCCCAGCTGTTGTCGGTTGAGAGGCTGGTTACACCCTGGACAGGTCTCCAGTCCATCACAGGGCTAACACAGAGACAGACAACCATTCACACTCACACTCACACCTATGGTCAATTTAGAATCACCAACTGATCTAACAAGCATGTCTTTGGATGGTGGGAGGAAGTCAGAGTACCTGGAGAGAACATGACGATATCTAGACAAAAAGCTTGTCTTATATTATCTAAAATAAGATTTTGTCCTGATTATTAAATAATTTCAAACTAAGATAAGCAGCTATACATAATTCCATACATTCCTCATTTGTTAGACTGTCAGGTACCTCCTTTCCTAACTTTTATCAGCGTGTTTTTATTTTTGCCACTATTTTCTTGTTTCTCTCGGAGGAAATTAGGATGCATGTGGCACTGCAATTTTCAAAGCAGAACAGACAGATAAGTGTTTGATCACTTGCTGCTGCCCATTTCCACAGCCTGTATAAACATTGTGTTGGCCTGAGAAGCTGCAGGCATGTAGAGTTTGAAGAAAAATTAGTCCAAAAACCTGAAGCTACTCAAATGCAACATGAGTAAATGCAAACTATGTGACTGTGGATATAGATTGTAAAGCACAGTGAGGGCTAATAGTAAATATGTTATACAGAGAATGATGTTCAAGATGTAGAGCAGATGTTTCAGACAATTTCTGTATCAGTCAGTATCATATTTTGTTGAATCTTTTTCCCAGTAATGTGTTTTGATCACTGTTATTTTGGAATGAAAATGTTTAGATTGATCTAAGGGCTATTTATCTGCTGAAGGTTGACGCTTTCTCTGTGCTAAAATCTCTGTTCAACACTTTGATATACAAGAAAACTAGTTGTGATACATGTGGTATCACAACTAGTTTTCGAGCCTGTCCAAACTTTGCTTTCGAAAACTGGTTTTCATTTACGAAGTAGGAGAAATGTTATGAAAAGCAGAATATTTTTTGGCATATTCTGTATTTTTCCTTGAGATTGAAGGACCACATTTCCTATTAAGACAATGTTTACGTCTGAAAAGACGGGTCACCATGTCAGATTTGATAATGAAATTATTTAAATTATCGCTGTGCCTCAGCCAAGATAGTGTGGTCTAGCCAGACTAAATTCTTATCAAAATATGAGTCTGATAACACACAATGTGGATTTCATTACGGCTGTGTTTCAACTGATACAGAGAAATGAAATACCTCAGAATGCAAGTGGATCGTCTTACAATCAATCAGAGCCATCTTGTTTTAAACAAATTTAACTCAACAGGGCTCAGATAACTATGTTACTGTTGTTTTTCTGTCCATGATTATATAAAGTCTTCTTAAACGATTTGACTGACATGGCTAGTCTGGTTTCCAGGCTATAGCCAAGGAAGTGTCAGGGCCTTTGGAAAAAAATATAATTAAACCCGTCACAGGAAGCAGACAGTTTAAATGATGCACCATTTAATCACTGTCTTGGAACACATTGTAGAAGTGAGTTGTTTTTGTGTGTGTGTCTGTGTCAGGCTGCATCCTGGTGGATGCATCCACGAGTGTCATTGCTATGGGGTGGGGGTGCCTGGTCTGGTCTACGTGGGTGCTACATGTCTAAGTAACATCCACATGAATGCTAGGTCCAGAAGTTTCCCAGGAGAACACTGAATTGTCACAAGATGGTCAATGTTATTTACTGCGCCTGACACTCATTTGCTGACCTGTTGTCAGTCTGTGGTCCAAGGTTGCTGTTTTGGAGATGTTGCGTGCAGGTCACCTGGCTATGAGGATGTGGTCGTATTCAAAGTTGCTTCGTTTCTCGACCTTTATTCAGAGCTTATTGTGAAAAGTCCTAAACCTTGACAAGTGCCATTGCTGCAACTGATTAGCTTCATTTGTCGTGGTCATAATGTTTTGCCTCATCATGTATTTGTGAATAGAAAATGTATCATAGTTGTTTTGTTTATAGTCACACCCCATTTGTGGGTTGAACCTGAGCAGATCTCACTACTGCTGTAGGCCAAGAGAAGCTTAAACATTCAAACCATTCAATTATTTAACCGTTAACCTAATAGTGGGGGAGAACAGTCTTTTGTTCTCCATTAGTTTCATCCTTCCTCCGAGCTGAATGCATCATAGATAATGTGTTCAGAAGGATGTTTCTCGCATTGTGTTGACATAAGAAGTTTACCCCAGCTGTTGACTTCTCTGCAGCGCGTGCAGACTAACTGCCTCTGAAGGTGGTGAGTTGATGTGCGTAGCAGTGAACAAATTCCACTGTGTTAAATTAATGATGAGCTGTATGATGCATGTGTATGTGTTAGAGCCCAACCAGCCTAATGAGGACAGAAAGACCCACCAACATCACTTATCTAAAATTAGCAGGAGATGCCTCTGGGGGGAGAGGAGAGGGAGGAGGGGTGATAGGAATAGCCTAAATGTGCTGACGCAGAGGTTTCCTCACCAGCGCTGTCACAACCTTCAGCTGCAGTCAGGAGTCTGACAAACCACATTGATTGAAGGAGCTGGTTTTAGTTGAGAATATTCCCAGTTGAGGTGCTATAATAGACATCTCACTGCTTCCACGTACATACCAGGCATTGACCTGCAATCTGATCACTGGATCCAGAAATAAAGGAAAAACCATGACAATGTCCTGTCTCTCTCTATAAGCTACTAATAACAGTACATTAGTTCAGCTGTGGGAAAAAAACACTGGAGACACTCATTCCAGAGAGCAGCACGCTAGTAAAACCCAGTATCCTGGTACTGTATCTAGATAAATGTCACAAGTTAATGGCAATACCAAAAAAGATGTTAAAGCAGCTTCATGCACCGTTTTTCCAAATGAAAATACCGTGAATACAATTGAACCCCTGTAGGGATATCTGGTGTCATCTCTCTTTGTCACAATAGTGGAGGAAGTATTCAGTAAATAAACTGAAGGCCTGGAGTTGTGTGTTTCCTGTGGAGCTCCATACTACATCTGTGTCGTGGTCTCATCAACCTCCCCAGTCTTTAGGCCTCCTGCAGTTACCAACTCCTACCTGAATGATTCCTCTTACATTTTCAGACTGTTATGTAACATCATCAGTTTGTATCTGTATCATCAGATTCAACATGTACGCTTTAGTCAGATATATGTATCTATGACAAATATACGTTTATCTCGTTCCTCCCGCTGTTCTCTTCTCTCTTTTCTGTCCAGTTGGCCTTAGGCAGATGGGTCCCACCATATTAGCTGGGTTCTGCTCAAATGTTTCAATTTAAACCCCAACTCTCCACCAACTCTCTTGTTTAAGCTGAAGAAGCTGCTTATAAGTGGCAAAACATCTTCAAGAAACTCTACGAGTTGTCTTGGTTTTAGCTTTGTTTTTTAGATATACCACAACCTGATGTGTGAGAACCTTCACAGATAATGACTGTAAAAGAATGGATAAAGCAACATCTGAAGAGCTGGATTGATGGGTTTGCTTTTTTATTGTTGTTGTTTGTTTTTTTCTGATTGGAGGCCTGACTCCTGCTGCTTATTCAGCAGATAGTCATGGGAGTTGGTTGTTGGGTGGGCTTTAACAGTGTCTTTAACAGACCCTGCTGCTTCTACAGTATGTCTGTGTGCCATAAGAAAGAAAGACAGTTTGACCAAGAACAAACATTTAGGATTTGGTTTAGGTTAGTAGTTGCTAGTTCTAAATGGGTCTAACTAATATTTGAGTCAGTATTAGTGATACACCAATACCATGTGGTTACAAACCAGCACATTACTTGTTTCATATCTCAGGGCTATTAAACAGAAACATACAGAGAGATAAATATGACATCTGGAGTTCCAATAACAATAAAATTGGGCAAATCTGTCCTGTGTTTATTGGAAGGGGGTTTGCTGTTAACAAAACACACTTCTGCCTCTCCAAAAGCTTCACTGAGCATGTCAGAGGTGAGATACTTCATCCGAAACTGTGATATGCTCTCAGTGCATTTGCATAATATTTGCGCATCCCCTTCACACAGTATAACACAGTCTGAGCACAGACTTGTCTTCAGGAGGACGCTCTGCTGCGACAGTCACTCACGCTGCTGCGCTATATTTCCATCACTGCGTGGGTGAGACGGAACCACAGAGTCTCTGTTTATGAGCTTGCTGCTGGATCAGCCAAAAACACAAACTAAAAAAAAAGAAAAGAGGCGAGAAAATAACAGAAGGAGGAATGAAAACAGATGGAACCTTCATGCATCGTTCCATATGAACCGTCAGAAGGGACAGAAGAGCTGAGTCTCTAGCAACACGACTGCCTCCTTCAACAGAAAGAAACGATAAAAAAAGAAGTGATCACTATGTTTAAGTTCCCAGTTGACCAGAAGCTCCACCTTTCACTACAAGATCTCCAACTGTTCTTCAGTCTGATTCCCTCATTACATACAACAACCACTGACACATTACAACTTCTGTTTAGCCACAGTACTCACAGAGCATTCAGTTTATTTGGTATCTCTAATAGATGCCTTCTAACACAATAATCCTGCTGTAAACCCTGCCTTGAACGGAACTGCACTTGTTACTGTTCAGTGATATAGTTATAGCTGCCAAATGAATCATAAAATTACAGAATACACAGGTCAAGTATTACACCTCTCAGTATTACTTCAGCTGCACTGCAAACTACATGCGCCAATGTGTTCAGGTTGAGTATTCATGTCGAATTACCACCCCTCTAAAGCAATTTAGACGAAACATTTTAACCTTCAGGAGTGAATGATTGATTTCAGAACAGTTATATTAGACAGCTTTAGCTTTAGCTAGGTAAAATGTCCTGGGGTGGAGCTAATGACCTATACTGCAGCCAGCCACCAAGGGGAGCTCCACATGCTTTGACTTTACTTTTAGGAACTGTCATGGCATCCATTGTTCCTAAAGTCAATGGAGCACACTAACACCAAACCAAATGTGTCTTGCTCATCTAATCCACGTACCATGGATCAAACTTCCAAACATCTGGTATGTGGACAACCTACTGAGCCACAGCTGCCCAAACTTAAGTTGGGAAAAATTATGTGTGCTGTCTGTGATCAGTCTATTGTACATATAAGATTTGGTCAGCACAGAGACTGTTTAGTAATAGTAACCAATAACAGGCGATGTAACTCCAGGTCTGTGTTCAGCCTCCTAGAGCTAATTGCCAAGAGATAAGCATACATGTCTCATTACCTGCCAGAGTGACCTCAATATCTCAGTCTGAGCAGGAACATTGCATCCGTTTAGCAGCCTCACCTCACATTAACACCTTTAAGTATAAACGTGAGGGTGAAACCGCTCCGCCACCTATTAGAACTAATGCACACTTGAGGTGTCTGTCGAGTATTCTGCCCCGATCATCTGATCATTCTGTTGTTGGATAACAAATGAAATTTCTTTGTCAGAGGAAGGAAAACAGGGGAGAGGGTGGATAATGGAATTTAATCAGGGGAATTTGCTCATTGTAGCAACAATTCATTAGTGTGGCTGATAATAAGGACCTCATTAAGCTGTCTGAAGCTATTGTCCTGATTATTGTCAGTGTTAATTAAGCCTTTTGTGCTTCATATTCATTTTGATGGCCTCAATTTGTAATCCATCCAGTTTTTTAATAAACCATTCGGAAAACTGCCAGACTACAACCAGACAGATGTCATTTGTGTAAGGGAAGGTGATACTTACCCAGTGCTGTGATAGTGTACAAATGAAAGGCATACAAATGCAAAAACAGCTGATTGATGTGGGAAGTGTTCGTATTGGTAGCCTCCTCTCCGAGGCTTATCTTGAGACCTCCAATATTCAGTGACTTGAAACATGACTGTAAAATATTTCTAGTCAGTAAAACCTAGAAACAAAAGTTCAGCTGCTGCCTTAAGAACGCGAGTAAACTCAACCTGAAAACAGATATCCTGTGTTTCAACACAGTTATAACTAATGGTCATTTATTGTTCAACTTACTATGAGTTAAAACAGTTTATTAGGTTACATTATCCACTGAAGAAAACTCATTTTATCTTGTCACATGAACTCACAATTCCTCACCATTTCAATGCACCTTTCCAAGTTAAGATCAAAATTATATTCATATCAATTTACATATCAAGTTGAGAGCACTAATGTTTTTGTTTCTATTTAGATTTCTCATCTTAACAACTAATGGAACGCTGTAAAGTTACCTAAACTCCAGATAGATTCAGCTCACATCTTGTTTATTCAGAAATGTAACTTATTATGGCCGTTTAGAGTGGAGGACATTTGATCTACCAAAAACAGCCACTCTTCCTCCCTGATGTTTTTTCAACTCAAAACCTAAAGACGTGAGTCAAATGAACATGAACCACACAGACAAAACTCACCAGAATCATGACAAAAAATTTCTTAAGCTACTGGAGGCTTGAATCAGTTGTGTGTCCAAAGACCTGAGACTCTTCTCTGACTTATTTCAATGAACGCGAGACTTTCGTTGGCCATGCTTTTGTTCCTTCATTGCAAACAGAATATATAGTTTTGATATATAGATTTTAGCTGTAATTTGTTCAGAACTCTACAGTGGCAGTGTAAAGACACGTCTGTCCATGATTCAGCCATCAGTTGAGAAATCTGATCCATGTGGGAATAAAATGCTCAGAGTGGAGCTCAGTTAATACTCTGAAATTTCACACGCCAGAGGAGTGACCTCTGCAGATAGATTATCCATGATCAGCAAAGCAGTGACAAAGATCAGAGGTCAGCATAGGTTTCATATCGACCAGTGTTGATTCATCACGATGGAAAACAGTGACTGACAGTTACACATATTCATATTCATTTTCACAAAAAAACATACAAAGAAGAAACGATGCCATGTGTTTGGATTGCAAAATGACAAGGAACACAGTGAAAAGACATTGAGTGATTTTAGAGCATATGATTACCACTCGTAGGCATTGCACTTAGCGGAAAAATATTTGATTAAAGTCACTTTTTAACACAGTGAACAGAGGTGTGTTGCTTGGGCCAGAGTGGAAAAGCAAATTATCATGACAGTTTTATATCATCCAGCCCAACATTTAATGTAGTGCAACAAATAGCACTATATTATATGATTAACTGGAAAATTAGCTTTTTATGTGAATGTCCAATCAGTGTTGATGGTAATTGTCGTCAACTGAGGTTATAAATTCCTCTGTGCCTGCTGTATTTCGTTGTCTTCGTAGCACAACCCTTATTGCACTGCATTACACTCAAGCAAGAGGCCCAGTTTGGGGAGGTGACAGTGTCACACCCAGTGTGCCAGCTGTGTCTGTGTACAAAAAGAAAAAAAATATATAATATATTACTAGACTGTTCGACTAAAGTGAAAAAATGCACAGAAACAAAACAGAATAACACTAGATCTGGCAAACAACTAGCCATGCAGAGACACTTACTTGTATCACCACCACTACTTTCAGCTATTTTTGTAGTTTTTTACTTTTTTACCTGACAAAAATAACATTAATCACTCAGTTATCATCTACCCTCTCAGTCCTCAGTTGATTTGAGTTGTGTTTTGTCTTTAAGATTTTGAAGAAAGTCCTCAGCACACCTCTGTGAGGAATATAACGTTCATGCATTATAAGCCAACTCTGAAATGTATGGCAACAATTTTCTCTTTTGGCAACTGAACCTCCAGTTGCTCCCGGCAGCTCAGTTTCAGGATGGTTTCCCCATCAGCCATGTCCTCTAACACACTTCTGCAGCCTCAAACCGTTCGAGCTGCTGGACTGCATCCTGCTCTCTACACAAATATGAAACCCTGACTGAGACAGTGAACACGCTGTAAAAAGTACCCTATCCGCTTCAATAGAACTCATATTAAAAGATGACATTTTAGCTTCTGGAAATGTCGTTAGTTTGGAATACAAGCAAGAATTTAAGTGGATTCTAGAGTGGCTGTAAAGTTTAGTCAAGTTTTACGTGTAACACTTATCGAGATAGTTTAACTTGCAAATTAGAGATGGGATTTATAGCTATTTGAAGAGCGACAGATCTTGTGGATTTGTTCCTTTCAAAGAGACGTTCAAAAGACTGGTTTGTTTTTATATTTATTTATTTTTAAGAAGCCAGTCTGGAGGTAACTTACTTTATCTGGGAAATAATCACTGAGAGGAATGTTAGAGTAAGCTCTGGATCAGAATCATTTAAATTTAGGCCTATAGGAATTTTGGTGAAGATATTAGATTATACTACCAGTGCTATAATAACCTGGCAAACATTACACCTTGCTTTACCATTTTTGTCATCACAAAAGTGCAGCCAGATGCTGCAGATTTTGTCTTTTTGACTTGCCAGCCACTTACTTCAAATGAAGCGTGTCCAGTGTGGAGTGCTCCGATGATGCCATGTGATATTTATATATCAAACCAGAACCACGCTTGTGCTCTACTGCGCTTTTCACCTTGTGCCTGTTTTCCGTCTGACCCAGTGGAGTAGCAAAGGAAGAGTTGTGGGCATCTGTGTGAAACACAGCAAAAAAGAAAAGAAAAAGAAAAAACAACGGCTGGCAAATCCAACTCGGTTCCCACTGTTTGTTTTAAAAAGCCACTCATGAAAGAGCTCAACATCTTTCTCATCCTCTTCCTTCTTAAGTCCATTTAAGAGAAGAATATCAGTGAACTTGACTCTTCTTCTTCTCCTCCACTCCTGTGGGAGCTCAGTACGCTTTGTCTCTCATCCCTGTGAATGTCAGACCTGCTGCAGCTCATTTATCACTAGCAACCCATCCATTTGCTTTTCGTTTCATAGATCTGGTGAGTGTATGTGTGTTTCTAGGCAGTGGGGATGTTAATATAGTAAATTCTGCAGGAGCATGGAAAACACAACCGTAACAGTGTTGAATTTAACAGGAAGGTACATCACTATGATTTATATAGCGGTATTAACAATTCAGCTTTCCAGAAACTAGAGCCTTAAAGCCCCAGAACAAAACCCAAGGTGACTATGGCAAGGAACAATTCCCTTTTAACAGAAGGAAACCTTGAGCAGAAACCAACTGCTTGAGGCTGGCCCGGTAGTGACAGAAACAGAGAAGAGAAGAGAACAACAAAGATGAAAGCATAGACTGCATAAAGCTGGATGATAGAACAGCTCCTCAAAAGTGAAACCAAATCAAGTGCTACTTACATAGTTATTTGACACTATAGAAACATGTGGAATCATGATGACTACAAGTTACCATGCCAACCCCTCTGTGAAGCAGTCTCGTAGGGCTGTGAAAAAATGAATAAGTAAATAAATAAGTACAGTGTATAGTCCAACATTTCTTTTAATGGGTGGATGTAGAGCAGAGCGCAGTATTAAGCAAATTAAAATGCAAGTGAGCCTGGTCGAAGTGGGGGCAGGTCTTTGATAATGCAAATCTAAAGAAGTGGGGATGCATTGTCCATATTTATATACAGTCTATGGTTGAAACAAAGCAACAAAGTTCAAAGAGGACACAGAAGAGAAGGTTGTTCTTGTTTTACATTTTCACATCTAAACATTCAGTACAAAAACAGTTTTACAAGTGCATGATTATTTCAGTAAAAAAAAAAAAAAAAAAATCAGCATCATTCAGGAGAGGCCAGCTCAGTCCAGAGGTTTCTAGTTCTTCCTGGCTTCCTAGCAAATTGTGGACTCTTCTGGTTTCCCCTTTTGAATGATGAATACAGACCTGCTGGTTTGAAGAGTTATGTTGTTTCAGACATACACAGAGCACATGTGCCAGCTGGCCTTTGGCTGTGGTCCTTGTAGTATGTTCAAGCGCAACTTTTTGGACCAAACACATGCGGTGTGAGGTGACATTAGGGCCTTCATTGCTGGTGGTTCTTTGACATGTTTTTTGGTGCCCTTATCAGAAATGTAAATAACATTAGCAACTCATTAGTCAGTCCCATCCAGCCTCACCTGTACTTGGTGTCTTGTGTTAATTACCAAGTTTACTAAAAACCAAGATGGTACACAAACATGCCCTTTACATGTCTATGTTAGCACTGTCGTCTTAATCAGGTTAACATCCGAATGTTCATTTTGAAGTTGGAAACATGAGCTGTGTTTTGATCAATAGGGAGATCAGACGGAGACGTACTGTATGACAATTACTGACTTTACTATTCGAAAATTCTCATAGGTTTGTCTAGTGTTTTAGGTTTTTACTGATTATCTCAGAGGAAACATCTGCTTTTTATTTTATATATATGATTATGGAAAGCATATCTAATTAAACTATTATATGATAATCTTCCTCATGTATGCAGTAAAACTTAATCCCCCACCAACCCACACAGCCACCCCGACTCCAGCTGTTAACAATTGAATAGTTCTGTGAATATTTATTTTATCTGTATGCTGGACTGTAATTTTATTCGATTTTTACTTTAAATATAACAAATATGAATCTTATTGAATATTTGGATATGACTCTGTAATTGACCTGGACAATCTGCTCCAGAGGCTTCTGAAGAAAGAATGAAATGCAAAACTAGAGCATTCTCAACTCTGCCAAATGAAAGGACAAAAACATTTCAGTCACCTTCAGCACTCAATGTAAATGTAGCCTATAACTGCCAAAGATTTCCTTTGCTTAGAGGCTTCTTTTTATGGAGGTATTTTGTTTTTTAATTACTCTGACAGGCTGCTCTAGGCATCCCACCCATTGACATGTTTGGAAATGTGTTAGTTATGTGTACGGTCAGTGTAAAACGACACTGACGCAGAGGGTAACCTGACTTTTATTGGGCTGCTGATATTTCTGTGCCTGAATGAGTTGCTCAGAGGAGGAGGGAGGACCTGACATCTCAGGAGGTTCTCTCAAATGGAGAAGCCATCTTCTTCTTCCGTCGCTGTACACACTTCATGCTTCATTTGTGTTTCCTCCAAACTCCCACGCTCATATCTTTCCCTGCTGCTTGGTCGCCATATCTAAATGTGTCAGCAGCTCCAATCGCTGTTGTGGAAGAATCTATTTTGCATTCACTTCTACCAGATGATGAGTTGCAGTTGAGCAGGACCTTAATTATTTAGAATAAATCTTTGATAAGGTGATTCATTACAAAACAGTAAAACATGTTGATTCCCATTTCCCAGAGACTAAGATGGGGTCTTACAATATCTGGATTGTCTTGCCAAACATATTAATTTAATCATGATTTTTGACTGATAAATTAAAATGAAAGAGGGGGAAAACTTTTCCCCTCTGTAAACTAATCATTTTGGCACTGACCAAAAGCAGATTACTTCCCTGAATACTATATAATGTCCTGAACCCACTGTATATGTATTGTATAATTAATATTGAACTTGTCACTATTTCTGTGAACTGTTAAAATCATTGCTTAGATGTGTTCCAATCCTTTACAAAAGTATCATTGACTTTTTAACTTTGCGCTGTTGGAAATGTATAGAAGAAACTGTAATGGCACAGAAGTAATAACAGTAAAAGTACAGATGCAGATAAGATTTTTACTTTTAGCTCTTTTTATTCAATTCAATTCAATTCAGTTTTATTTATATAGCGTCAATAACAATACAAATCGTCTCAAGACGCTTTACAAGACCCGGCCTGAAACCCCCAGAGCAAGCCTGAAGGCGACGGTGTCAAGGAAAAACTCCCTTTTAACAGGAAGAAACCTTGAGCAGAACCCAGCTCATATGGAGGGACCCATCTGCCTAAGGCCAGCCGGGTACAGACAAAGAAAGAGAACAGCAAGATAAATATACATCTGTCATAGATACACATATCTGACTAAAGCAAACATGTGGGATGCTATGATACAAACTGATGATGTTACATGACAGTTTGAAAATATAAGGGGAATCATCGGCAGGTTGGAGAATTGTTCATTCAGGTAGGAGTGGATAACAGCAGGATTCCATGGAGACTGGGCAGGCTGATGAGACCACGACAACAGATGTAGTATGGAGCTCCACAGGAAAAACTCAACTCCAGGCCAGAGATACTCAGAAGAAGGGAGAGTTTACAGTTTAATAATCCAAAATGAAAAACTTTGTCCTGAGGGTGGTGATAGACAATGGTTTATGGGAGCATTAACTTCTTAAGCCCTAGGGTGCAGGGAGGTTAAGCTAGCCTAAAGAGACGTACCCAGAAAACTTCTGGAATAGTAGAAAAGACCCTGATAGCAATTATAGCACAGAGATGCCACCGAACCTGTGACGAAAACTGTCCCAGGAGTTTATAGAAATACCTAAAATCGAAATACCTCAAGTACCCAAAGTGTGCCAGATTGGGTAATTACCTATAGGTTATCTGGTCACAAATACTACAGATTCCCCCATGAGGATGTACAGGATTCAACCTTTGGCATTTGGTTTTAATTTGCTCCATGTGACTGTTGTGGACTCCTGTAATTTTCCAGGGAAAAGTCTCTAAGGTATGTTATATACCATTGCAGAGGTCTTGCTTTGCACAAGATGGCTATATTGTGTTTGTTTTCTGTCTAGCCAACAATAACTCACTACATAGAGGCAAAATACTATTATGAAACTGAGGCCCAGGGCTCAGATTCTAACAGGCAAGTCACCAGTTGTCAGTTGTTTTTGGATTTGATGAAATATTAAGACATAAGAAGGTTTCAAATTTGACTGAGACTAACTGCTTAGCTCCAAGTATGTGTCACATTCTATTCTAACTGCCATTTATGCACTGCATAAGGAACACCACACCCTATTGTATGACCTACTTACTGGCAATTAGTTATCTGAGATTCAGCCAGGCTGATACTGTTTGGCAGGTGGAAGGGTTTAAAATGTAAAGACCGCATCCTCTAGAGCAGGGGTGCCCAAATACTTCTCAGTGGAGGGCCAAAAATGAATCAGGGTGGAGGATCACGGGCCAAAACTAAACATTCATGTTGCAGTGCGTTTAATTAAATATGACTATGATATAACTGTGCAAAATAAACAATCATACAGAGTAATTTTGAAAATGAATGACACTTTTGTGGTTAGGGTGACAGTAGTGGATGTTTTATATACGCACTCATTCCCATCACCCTGAGGATAAATGGTAGTAATCACTTCTGTGACTTTTCACCTAGTGCTGTGTAAATAGTCCTAGTTGGTTTACACTCTCATTTATGAGCAAAATCCAAAAACATTTAAATGACAGTTCCCTCAGCTGCACTCGTGTTCATAGAGAATTAGTAAATGTTAGCAAAACTAAGTTGAAGAAGGCAAACATTGTCACTGTGAGGGTGGGATGGGATGATAAAATTAACATTCGGCTCAAAGCAGTGCCGGAAGACTTTAGTCTTAATAATTTGCTCATTTGTGATTATTTTTGACATGTACTCTGACAGCTTGATGTCAGCTGGTGGCTATCTGAGCTCAGGCCCGTGCTGGTTTTTGCAAGATAAAAATGACTCTTTGCTGTTTCTGTGGCTTCTGGTTTTGACTGAAGAAAATAACTAATGACAAAGTCTGACAGCAGCAGATTAACTTTTCAAGCTGATGTGAACAGCTCTAGGGCTGAATCTCACTGCAGGACACAAGCATTCATGTGTCTTCAATAAACATGACACTTTTCCTCTTTGAATCCCAAACCTGAACTGAAGCTGTCCGGCTTCGCTGTCTGGGTTCCGAGACAGACTCTGATTCTTCTTTTATTTAAAATGCTTCAGGGAGAAAAAAAAAAACACACAAGTTATTCAGCAAGAGAGACAAAACCTTTAACAGCCAAACAAATCACTGCTCACCCCGCTGTGCCTGTGGCTTCAAGCTAAATGCTTTTCTTCCTCTGCGGAGGAGGCTATTACCTGGATGAGTCCTTCAGTGATGGTTTAATCACTGTGTTTTTCCACATGTCTTCTGTGTTCTTGCACATCAAACTCCACGTGTTGTTGTTTTTTGGTCTTGTTTCTGTGTCCTTATTGCCACATAAATGACAGTGGTTATTCATCATTATTCTAGACTTTAAATTCTCATTTGGGTGCTGAGCTTTTGCCTTTGTGCAGTTTCTGCCAACTTTATGGATTTTGTTGTTTTTGTTTAATTCCTCCAGTCTATCAAAGGCTAACACAGAGAGACAGACAACCATTCACACTCACATTCACACCTACGGCCAATTTAGATTTACCAATTAACCTAATGAGCATGTCTTTGGATGGTGGGAGGAAGCTGGAGTACCTGGAGAGAACCCACGGAGACACAGGGAGAACATCCGAACTCCAAACAGAAAGGCCCAGTCGGCCCATGGATTCGAACCTGGGACCTTCTCACAGGCATCAGTGCTAACCACCTCTCCACTGTGCTGCCCCTAGATTTCATTTGGTCTGAGTTTATTCTGAATTTAATAGGGAAATAGGAAGCTCTTTTCTTTTGTGGATTTATTATTATTTACAATATTCTCTGCATGAAGTGAATATTATATACAGTTCATTCTGGTATCATTTTACGTTGTTGGTAAAATGTGTATTTGGATTTTCACCGTCATTGCCTTCATTGCTGGGATATTTTCACCAATTTACAGTTATCCCTTACCGATAGCTAACCTAGCAATTCTGGACATCCATAAACTTTTCAGTAATATTTTAGGTTTTTGTCTTTTCATGGTTCTAGTTTATTTAGTTATGCCCCTGGTTATTTAAGTTTTAAGCTTCGTAATTACTATTTCTGGATATACACTCTGACATAACACCCCGCCAGCACATTTGTGATCCACACATTTATTGGACAGACATGTTTCTTTTTGTTTGTTTCTAATATGATTTGACTGACATTATCCTGAAAACTAAAATTCTAGTCTTTATTTTGCTTCACTTTAATATATTCTGTTTGGCCCAGTTTTACAGAAGCTGTGTCCAGATTCTTAGTATTTAAATGGATCCCTGGGCATGCTGCTACATGTGTGTCCTGGATCGAGTTGTTCCCGGCATGCATCCTCATGTTTCCCCCTGGAGGCTGGCGATGGTCGCAGGACACCATGACGATGGATGACGATGTCACAGCATGTCATTGCTAACGTTGTTCTTCCACATTATCATCAAGCGTCTCCTTAGATCCGTGTCTTCACCTCTCACAGCGGCAGGCCAGCGGAGCTGTGACGTTTTGGGGTTAAGCTGTGGGAGGACGGCACTCCCTGCCTGCCGCTGAATGCGATGCTAGCTGACACGTGTCTGCTTGCACTCAGCCACCGTTCAGCTGTCACGTCCAGCTCAGGAGAAGCTCATAAAGTGGACTGCATGGTGGACAAAACGCGACTGCTGCTCATTTCTTTTGCCTTGGTGAGGTGAAAATCAGTCAGAGTGGGAAAATGGTTTCAGATTATTTAGTGTGTTTGAAAAAATCTTTTATTCGAATGTTTGTGTATCTTCTCTGTCATCCGGATTGTGGTAATGGTATATCTAAAAAACAAGCTACTGTATGGTTGGCTATTAATCTACAAAATCTTTACATCTTTCCTAAAAAGTTTCATCCCTGGTCACACTTTGAGTCTGGAGTCTCTGGCCATAATAGATAATGTGAGTGCCAATAACAATAATAACCACAGCTTTCCACCAGTCATTTAGAAGAGCTACTTGGATTAGTGGTGAAATGTCTTCAAGAAATTCTTCAAGTCTAGTGGCCCTTGATTCAGTTCATTTTCATTTTATATCTTGTTGGAACCTTTAATATGATATGCATAAATAATAATAATGTTAAAAACATGTACAGAATAAAATGCCACTGCTCAGGACTTTGAACAGTGAGTAGAACGCATTTGTTTCCAGGGTAATGGACGTGAGGGTCTTGTTCAAGTTAAAAGTGCTCACACATAGCACGGCATGGCTGGAACTGGATCATGAACATGAACTAGTTCATTCATTCACTCATTCATTCATCCATCTTCTGTTACCGGTTATCCTGTGAAGGGTCACGGGGTCTGCTGGAGCCTATCCTAGCCCGGAACCCGGACCCTTTAGTTAATTTTAATCTGTGAACTAATTGCTATTTAACTTGAAACTACACAGCACCCACTCTAGCAATAATATACGGGATCCAATAAACTGCTGCCTGTAACTGTAGTCAAGTGAAGACATATCTAAACATAACACATTCATGAGCCACTAGAATGGATAAGAACTAAAACCATTAAAATTGATTTTATTTATTTATTTTTTTGACAAAAATGGCCGCTCTCATTTGGTTCCAAAAAACAAACAAACTTGGTATTGTCAGTAATGACAACTCACATGTGATAATTGAAACCTTCGGAACATCTTTTAAAAAATGTTTTTAGCAAAGTATTGGTGAGAATTCCCTATCTGTTCCCTGTCCCATCATCCTCTGCAGCTCTCTCTGAGCACTGATGCTCAATGGTCCTGACAGCTCCCTGGTGCTGATTGGTCTACTAACTGACTCCCCTGCTACCTCTATACCCACCCCCTCGTCCTTAGGGCAATCCTCCCGCCTCGCTGGAGATCAGCTGAAAACCTGCTGCCTGTCATCACACTGTCACTCTCACAGAGAGAGAGAAACTGAATGTACCAACAGCTCACATTCACATTCTGTCAATGCTGCTTATTTCCAAGATCAGTTGGTACGAAAAAAGAAAAGCAATTGTTTCTGTCAAGTTCAGCCGTCAGTATACACTGGACTTACTTTACGTTATCAACATCATTGGATGTGGGGACCAGCAGTGGGGTTCCAGGCATGTTTTAGGACATATAGTCCATATATAAAAAAGTCTGCTTGGAATAACATTTTCTGTATGACAGGGTGTTTTCATATTTCCAACAAACATGAAACTGTGTTTAGTCACAAGATGTCTCCTACGATGCTGAAAAGTCCTTTCTCACTGATTGAGCAGTGATTTTGCTTGGATTTGTAAATATAAACTTCACATACAACTGTTAAGCAGTTGTGTGGTTTAAAACCTTGACCTTCAACAGAAACATCAGCAAGTACAAAGCTAGTTGGTCATAGCGAGGGATCAATAGCATAACATAACATAGCAGAAGAATGCAATTTTTACAAGGCAGAAGAGGTGAGACTAGAGTAGAGAAGTAATCAGCTGGAGACAGGATGTGGTTAGCTTAGCATAAAAAGCTGGAAGAAGGAACAGTTGGGCTGTGTCCAAAGTTAACATTGCTAGGATCATTATTTAAAATGTTGTAACGCTATACTTCTCCTTTGTCTCAGTTCAGTTTGTTTTTCCTGTAAGACCTGACCCATCAAAAAATAGCCAGAAAATTCAGATTTTTTGGAACTGAGATGTTTATTAACTCTTATAACAAAATCCACAATTTTTTTTGTTGCTATATCATGTTGTTTATGAGATATTTTTTGTATCATATTTGATACAGTGGGCGTTTTTGGCAAATTTTTGTTTACAAAAATGTTAATTTTAGCCCAAAAAAAGAGTTTGGTCAATAACATCTTGAAATTATAGAACATGAACATGAACTTTTTCCTTTTTTTTCTTTTTCACATAACACTTTCAACACCTTTTAACACCTTTTTATTTCATTTTGTGGTAGGCGGTCGGTATTCTTTCCTTTTTTCATTGCTCTTCACTGACTCCTTTCTGATTGTGTCCTGTGTTGTTGGAACAACATCCTCATCCTCATCCTCATCATCTTCTGCCAACGGCTCTATGTCACTTGTATCACCATCCATTATCATGTTGATGACATTTTCAATGTGCTTTCTCTTTCTCTCTTCTTCCTCTAGCCTTTTTGACATCTAAAAATAGACATATCATATAGCATAGACATTATTTCAGAGGAATTGTTATTGTAAATACTCAAAATGTATTTAAAGATGGCATTTCAGTGATTAATTAGATAATGAAGTCATCAAAATAGTGTGTGTTTGTATTTTAGTAAGCATTATGTAGATTAAATTACAAAAAACGAGAAATGACAGTTTGTAGAAAAAATACATTTTATACCTGCTGTATCAAATTTGATACAGACATTTTAACACGATTAAATTGTAATATAAAGAATGAGTTACTTAATAAATATGCATTCTTTCAATTAATAAACTACTTATTTTAAAAAATTACTTAGAATTTTGCTGTTATTCTCACCGTGACTTCTCAAAACTTAGCAATGATTTTCCTAAAAAAAGCGAGAGGACCATTTACTGGGGGCGGCCATGTTGGAAATGACCAAAACAAGACTTAAGCTGCCTGTAGTGACATGATAGTCCAGCAGGGAGCAGAACACATGTATCAGATTACATACAACGGGTTTTTAAGGCAAGTATTGTTGATGTTGATGAGATAGAGGTCTCAGAAACTCATGTATCAAATATGATACAAATGGCATTATATTAATTATGTTTTGGAACAACTCGTCCCTGAATTCCTGCAAGTATACATCACCATGAGTTCAGTTAGTTGTGTGCAAGTAGTCACACCGGTCAGCAGCAAACCACTTTGATACGGAAGAAAACTGGCCAAAAATAATCATCTTCACGAGGGACATTAGTGACACTGTTGTGTGAGTCACACTCAATCTAAAAAATAACTGTATAATGTCTACGTACCTCATTATGTTTCAAATAAAAACAGTGACTTTAGGTGAAAATTGAGACAGCTTAAAACTACCTCAATAGCTCCATTAAGCTCCAACTGTTGACTATGATTAATAATAACTAAAAGTGCCTTCAATCCATGGCCCAGTCACTGCTAAGTCTCTTTTTCTCGTGGTTAGTTTAGTTGTTTTACTCTATTTCACCACTGAGAATATCTGTAGCAACACTCCCGTTGCTTTGATTACCTGTAAGTTAACAGAACTGGCTAAAGACAAAGGCTAAAGGTAAAAGCATGTTTAGAAAATTGACAAACACCTGACAGCCCATCAGAAGGCAGGGTTGGTCTGCAACTCCACTGTAAATTAAGACAGTCCAATGTAAATGACCACTCTGTTGATTCAGCCTCTTTGAGGGCTTCCAGGGTGTAGCCAGCACCTACCCAGATAACAGAAAATTGATATTTGGGCAGAGACTGCCTGTTCTGTTTACTGTGCATTGTTCACAGTCTGACTGGAGATGTGAGAATGGACCCCACTGCAGGGGCTTTGTTTCAGGAATTTGAAATGTGTTAGCTTGGTCACTGACAATACGACAAGGCGTTCCTCCTCTTTTACTCTCTGTTCATAAAAAAAAGTGACCCTAATTTTTTAGTCAGTCCACATATAGCTCTGATCATAGTCACACGTTTGTCTCTAAAGGGAGCTTTAGCTGTGTGTAATAGTCCACAAAGATCAACTGACTGTTCATGGCCTTTTCTTTTAAAATTGACCTCTGACATGTCCTCCTGTGCTGCAAATTTAAAACCAATCAATAAGAGAAGCAGCAGAGACAATGTTTTTTTTTTCAAGGTGCTGAATTAAGAGCCAAATGTAGTGAGCAGGAGTGGTGGCATTTTGCTGGCATTTCAGTTTGCTGTCTCCCGATAAGAACGCTTTAATAACTTCAGATAAGTTGCAGAATGACTCACATCAGGTCTATTGGTCAAACACATTCACGTCCTCATCTCTGTGAGCTTTAGTCTGACAAACTGCAAACATAGAAAGGACTTTTGGATTCAGCAGGGTACAGTAACAAGAAAGCCAAGTGTTTGTTTGTTTAAATGTTGGATTCAGAACAATTATTTAATGTGGCATTTACACACACTTTGTTTTGGATGTTTTTGTAAAAGGCAGTGTGATGTAACAAACAGCTAGTAAAATTACAAAACACAATGAAAAATCCAATGGCAACTGTTGACATTTCCAATAATTTGAACAAGCGCGCATTTAATCCGCTTTGAAGCATTGCCTACAGATAAAGGTCAAACTAATGACACAAGGAAATGCTTTAGACATTTAAGTGTCTGGCATCATCACCGCCAGCTTGCAGGCATTGATTCAACCATGAATTCTGCACCATTTCAAAGAGTGCTTGAAGATAATGTGCAACACAACCCTAAAGCATTTTGTAACTAAAGGATTTGTGCATGGAAGAGTGGTCTGCTAATGGAGTAAGAGGAGCTTCTGAGGTAAAGTGTGTGCTTACTTTTGGCACAGAATAATACATTTGTATTTTTGTTGAATAAAGGATTTCAAAATGTGAGTGTTGATCAAGTATACCGGCTCCACCTGCTGTACATGTACTGAACATTTCTCACACGACCAAGCTGTGCTACTGCAGTGAGGCTCAGACTATAGGCTATAGTGCCATTAGGTTAACTGCAGGGTCATCAAATGGAATCTGCCATTCACTGATGTTTTAGCCCATCTCCTAGAATGTGGGGGGCAGAGGGGTCACCTCTTTTCTGTGAGATGTGTTAGCCACAAACCAGCCTCCTTCATCCAGTGCCAAAGCCTGTTGCTGGATTTCTCTGCCACTTCCTAAACCTCCTGCAGGTCTAAACCTCTCATGCCAGCACCACTCAGCAGCTGTAGCACTGCTTGGTTGACAAAACAGTGGTGGCATGAATGTTGGGACGTTTTTATTTTAACATTTAATTGAAGTTTCTTCACCAACCTAAAGAAAAGCATTGACACTTTTTTTGCCAAGAGTTATATTTCATTTCATTTTTTGTTGCATATTGTTAAATGTTAAATTTGGCACTTGTTGCAATTGTTGGGACTGAATAATACTTTGAATTAATCCAGTAGTCTGTAGTAGTTCATGTGCCATTAGTATGTCTTGAACATTATTGTTCAGTTTTGATTTTTGACATGAAATGTAAAGCAATATTACATTTTATTTGGTTTTGTTTTGTCATCAAAGGTAGATAATCCTTCACTGCCTTGGTGTCTTTGTGAGAGGTTAGTAGCACATAGACATAGTTTTCAGAAAACTGGCAGAAATGCATTACAGTTTTTATAAACTGTAAACCTAAGATTATAGAAGTGACCCATTTCAAATATTACCTTAAAAATCCAGATTTTGTTCAAAAAATAAAGTGTGTAAGCACCATTACCAAAGAAAAGCTCTAAACTGATCACAATGACTTTTTATGAGTCACTATAAACAGTTGCAGCTATTTGGCAGCCTGCTCTTTTAAAATGTTCCGCTTCAGTTGTGTTGTGTTGTTTTATAGGATGCGTGAAGATGCGAGTTGTGTTCAGCACAAATCCTTGTTAAAACCGGCACAGTGAGAGGTCACACGGGCTGGCCTGGCTCAGTGTGGAACATTGCTGCTGAAGACATTAAGTGCTTTTCAGACATTGAATAGAGCCTGACAGGAAAGTTAAAGTTGCTTTGTAGAAGTGATCTGATCTCGATGAAGGCAATATTTCTGCCAGACTTCAGCCATCTTTCTTGGGAATTGTATTAAAGACATTTCAGAGAAACAGAAGGGCAAAACACAACTTCGTTCCAATTTTTTCTTGCCGTACTGTTCCAACAACATGTCAGTCTTTAATGAAATTAAAGTTTACAATGTCTTACACTGGAGGGCCTTAGTGCCACACATTTCATTTCAGTGTATTATTGTTGGCCTTTACATTTAAGGCTACTACAGGGAAAAACTATACTAAACTATGTTAGTATTTTAACATTTTGGCTGATTGATAACTGAATGGGTGCACAGTTAAAAAAAAGTATGTAGTCAACTTTTAAAGCAGGCAATCGTCCCATTAGCTGACAACTGTAAGCATTTGAACAGAACAATAAAGATGTTAATAATGTAGTTGGACTTTTAGGCAGCTAATGTATTGCAGGTTTGGATACTTCAATTGGATATTTTGTATCACATCGCATTTCCTCAGTATGTTAATGTTAATAATGTAAATACACTGCATTTCCTTCAGGACGTATATTATTTGCTGGTGCAAATTGGTTGTTTATTAAAGTAATTTCTAGAAGAGATGGTTGAGCCTTGAGTATTCATGTAGTGACTACATATTCTGTTGTCCCAGCAATTAGTAATTAAAGCCACATAAATGCGTACTGCATGTGTCCTTGTCAGAACAGTAATTGTAGCCTAGTTAAGGTCTCTGCAGCCTGGTTGTTTGCCTCTCCAAGTCTGCAGCTGTTGCATGATCTACAGATAAATTTCAATCATATTTTCATTCATCAGACTTTGTTGATCAGCGTTCCACCTGTGTGATAAACAGGACTGACATACCTGTTTCCCTTCTGATTCCTCCTCTCTCTCCCTTTGTAGTCTCACTCCCTTCCAGCTGGATTTGCTGTGGGGCAGCATCACCTGCTGTTTGGCCATCAAATGCCTCCCAGATAATTACAAAGTGATGGAGGATAGAGAGCCCACTTCAAAGGGTTCCTGTGGTGCAGAAAGACAGTTTTAGAAAACCACCAAACTGGCTGTTAAACTGGTGTTTCAGATCAGATGGAGACTGGCAACAGAAAGAGTTTGTTTTTGATAGAGTATATTTAGAACTGTTCTGAATATATCTGGATTAACAACCTTACTGTGATAACACATCATCTTTATCAGTCTCTCTGTGCAAATCCCTATGCTTTAAAATGTGAGCAGTTTCACTTAACGTTGCCTTGCTTCTATCTAAAAGGTGCTAATTTTCTTCTCCTTCCCCCGTCTGTAAAACTGCCAGACCTGCTAAAATCCTGCGTTCATCCACACGTAATGAGCCAGTGCTCTCGCCTCAACAGACACCCCCAAAACCCAACAATTAAATCTCCCCGCTCATTGTTATTTAAAGAATGGTCAGTAATTAGATGTATTGAGCCGAGCTCTCAGAGAAATCGTGTGTTTCCTCTGGCAACCAAGCTTTACCTCACCGCTGGAGTTACTGGGCCAAACGTGGCAGAAACTGAAATCCTGTGTTCTTCCAGCTGTGACTGAGGATCAACAGGTTAGACAGGTACGATGAAGATGACAGTCTGGTCATAACAAACATTTCCTATGTCTAGACATTTTTTCAGTCAACCCTCGCTGATAGGATGGACAAAAATACACAACACCTAACAAAACAATCTCCAGTCTCATGCAGGACAGTAGGCTGTAGAAAACAATGTACAGCACATCTCCACTTCCTCCCTTTGGTTGAAATGATGCTAATGTACCACGGATACAGGGAGTGGCATCTTATTAGTTTGAGTTTGTGCAATACTGATTGAGAGTGAGGCCACAATATGGATGTCCCACCCATACTTTTTCTCACCGGCGTTTGAGTTTGATTAATACTGCACTCAATACTGCAAAGAACACCATTATGGATTTAGACTTTGTGAATGCTTACCATCGATTGTTGACTTTTTCCCCACCTAACTTCTGATGTTCTACATCATGTCCTACTTCTACTACCAGTATAAGACTGCTTGAGTGAGTGGTTGTCATGGCAACTGTCAGTCATCATGATATCACAGCATATTTTATATTGTAAAATAATTGAAACAAATGTTCTCATAAAAATTGCCACTGGCTCAAAATGTGGCCATTAGCTCAACAGCATTCATTCCTGTGTGTGCAGTGACATGTAAGAGTGCTTAATCATTCCTTGTTAGCCATGAACACACAGCTAAGTCATATGGCCAAGAGCTAAGACACAGTGGCTACCTGCTAACTTTACAAGCTAAAGGAACAATGCAGAAAGACTGCACCGACCATTTACTGTTCACCACTTTATTTGCCCAAATTCTGGATGTGCCCACATTATAGTACCTTCAGACTTTACACTTCTACACTTAACTTCTTATCTCTTAACTTCAAGTTAATTACTGGGTCTCTGCACTCTGTTGCAGACCCGTTCTCTTTTTGAGTGTGAATTTACAATTTAATGAATAAAAATGAACTGCACCACGGCCTGCAATAATCCTTGTAATAGCATTTTCTACACTGCTCTCATTACCCAAAAGACTGAAAAGTTTATAAAATGATATATTGCTGTCATGTTCACAAGGCCTGAAACAGAAACATGTTATCATTAAAGCAGAGTAGCAATCTGTATCAACAGAGTGAAGCTGGATGGATGGATTGCAGGACTAAGAATAGATGAAGGGAGTGTGCAGAGCGCCAACTGCTGCTGGCTTCACACGGACATGAATTAAAATTGCTGGGTGGATGCTAACACCAGAGCCAATGAGTGGCAGTGATGAAGATAAATGTTGTAAACATCCTGACTCGTGTCAAGGTGAACTTGTAGAAAAACCAACATCTCATTTAGGCTGCAACAGGATTGTGTATGAGCTCTATGAGGAGTACGAAAGGCAAGTCAAAGAACGTTTTGATGATGTTTTCAACTCAACGTCTTTTCATATGCTAATGTGTTTGGAGCAATGCACACTTCTAATTAGACATGCTGAAGGTTGGTGCATCTATCTGACAAAGAAACAAAACATTAGAGACACTCCTTGTCATGGACCAGGACACACACACACACACACACATAAGAAGCCTTCCTCTCTACAGCATAGATATGATTTGTGTTCTCCATAGGTAATTACCTCATTTTACCTTTACCTTTGGGTGGTGCAGCAGTAAATGATGGGTGCAGTGTTAATGTTACTAATGTTACTAGTACTAATGTTACTAGGATGTGGTTAAGCTTCACTCAGAGCTTGTTTCTGTAACAAAACACGTTTCTAGATCTTACTGGTATTTCATGTGCAGTCTGTTTTTGTTTTTTTCTTTTAGAGCAACAGCTTTTTCATTCTAGCAGTGGTTATCAGTGAGTGGCGTCACGAGGCCCAGCGTAGCTTGAGCAAAAGCCCAACAAACCTGGAGCTTTAGAACTGTTTACTTGCCGTGGATGTATGACTCAGCCTTGCTGCTACTTTTCCCCTGTGGTCACTGATGATATTACAAAGGTTTAAAAGCATTTTCCTCATAGAACAGTTGACAAGATACCTCCCTCAGCAAACAAGGTCATGTTTTCTCTATGAATATACCATCCATTGCCTATGGAAAAGTAGGGATTCCTGATGGGGAAAACATTTATTCAAGCCAGGTTCTTGTGCCTTGTGGTAATTTTGATTCAGGTAATTGTTTTAGTCAGGCAATACATAAATGACCATAACTGACACTGTTTCATCCATCACTGTGTTAGATCTGTATCCAAGCAATTGACATCTTTTGCTTACTTCTACCTAGTACCTGTCTTGTAGCATGATCTTTCAGGTAGTCTTTCTAAAACTAGATTTTCCACAATGCTAGCTGCCTACTGTAATGCTCTTCTTTTCCTATTTGGTCACCATCATATATTTGACTGTGTGTTTGGAACCTGGCCATGTACCCATAACATTTTCTTGTAGTATGTACAGAACTGTGCAAACCCACTGTTCGAGTTAGTGTCCAATGATGCATTCCAGTGCACTAAAGCTAATCTAACCCCCTCACAGGAATCAACATCCTAATATTGTCATTGTGATCATGCTAGAATGTAGACATTAGCAGTACCTTAGCTATTTGCAAATGTAATGTAAAACCTCACAGAACAGCTAGTAAACACTCGTTTGTCTTGTTTTTGGTTACGTTATTACTACATAAGCGCCGAACATCTTTTATTAATTTGGTGAGATTACAGTGAAGTTGTCTGTTTTACTGTTTATTCAGTCAATCCTTTTGACTTCACTACCAAGTGGGTCAGTGTGTGTTTGAGGCCTCCATGCTAAAGTGGGACAACCCAAATAAATGTGTAAAAATATACTTACAATGCAGTTAGATAGAACGTCTTCCTGCTGTCAGCTACTGACAGGGAGAAACCATATCTGTTGGTTATTCCTTGTCAACACAACGCGCAATGACAATCATATTGATTGCCAAAAAAACTGCCTAAAATAAGCTTTTCAAATTTTTATTACTAAATTAATCGATTGAATTCAATTATATTTATATAGCTTCAGTAACAATACAAAGTGTCTCAAGATAATTCATAAAACCCTACATGCACACAGGGATTTTACTGTAAAATATTTCTGCTTTTATCGAAGACACCCATTGAAGACGTTCCAAGTCTTAAGTTTAAACTAAATCTAAATCTGACAGAACCTGCAGGAATCACTTGATGCTGACCAAAAACCTCCTCCAATGGTGATGATGGGATTCATTTTACCCAGTGACCATTTGCCTTTAACATTTAACAGTCTCTACCTGGGCAGCCTTAGGCAGATGGGTCCCTTCATATGAGCTAGGTTCTGCTTCAAGGTTTCTTCCTGTCTTCCTTGACCTCCATCGCATTCATGTTTGTTCTGGGTGTTTCAGGCCAGGTTTCAGGTAGGGTTCTGGCCCAGTTTTCTGTGGGTTCAATTTTAGATGCAGACTAAATGTAGATTTTGTTGTAGTTAATTTGTGTTGAATCTAATTTGATAGTTTCAGGTGACAATTTTCTTATTACTGTAAGGCTGTTATCTGCAGAAGTACAAAATGCTTTTTAAAACATACACAGGACGAAACTACCAGTGATGTGGCGACGAGACACCATGGAATTTTAATGAAATGTAATGAGATGACCTGGCCTTTCTGTGTGAAGTTTGCATGTTCTCCCTGTGTCTGCGTGGGTTCTCTCCGGGTTCTCCGGCTTCCTCCCACTATCCAAAGACATGCTCGTTAGGTTAATTGGTGATTCTTAATTGCCCGTAGGTGTGCATGTGAGTGTGAATGTTGGCCCTGCGATGGACTGGCGACCTGTCCAGGGTGTACCCCTGCCTCTCGCCCGATGACAGCTGGGATAGGCTCCAGCAGACCCCCGTGACCCCTTACAGGATTAAACGGGTATAGAAAATGACTGACTGACTGACTGTAATGAGATGACAAAAACCTTTTGCAACCAAGGTGAGCGAATCTCAAGTTTGCTATTGAGGAAAATACTAATAAAGCTGATTGAAATATGATGCATTCCTCAAAATTCCACTGGAAGGAAGCACCTTCCATGACTTGTACCACCGCGCTGATAGCTGCCATTGTTTTCTTTTCAAACAGACAGTGTTGATTGAAAAAGAGCTAGCGCAGACCATAAAAATGTTTTATGTTCTACATTTTTCACTTGGAAACATTTGGGTTGGGAAATACAACAGTAACACAAAAGAATTACAGAAAGAACCAGATCTGTACCAGAATGCCCACTAGTGACGAGCTGTCATCTCCATCATGTCAAATTGCTTTATATATGCCTGTTGAAAAGAAAAAGGAGGCGGATAGTAGTTTCAAATTTCCACATACGTTATGTCTGCCATCCATAGAGGATACTTTATTTAGGCTTTGTAGAGCTGTTATCATATTTTAAAGGTAGAAATTTAAATAGCTTTTGGGTTAACATAACTGAACAGGGCTGAAAACAAGAATTAATCAGTGCAATTGAAACTTGCAAGTGAAATAATAAGACTCAAATCACTGAACGTTTGATGTATAAACACTATGTCACACATGCATTTCAGGTCCTGTCCGTTTTGGGCTTGGTTCATTTTTCCACACAGATTTTAGCTAATCCTTGCCTTGTTAAATCTACTCAGACTGAAGACAGGAAAACACTGACAGGCTGCAAAACTGCTGTTAACGCATGGAATACACACAGTCTGCTCAAACACCACTCCACTGTCCTCCCACACCCACATACAGAACATACTTGAAATATGTATATCTATAATGCAACAGCTCACTTCGGTGAGCTGATGTACTGAACATGAGCACGGAAAATGTTTCTTAACTGAAGGACTGTCCTTAAAGCTGAACACATTACATAATCCCCACAGGGCACAGACCATATGAATACTTGGTGTCTTCAGCAGGACGTTAAGAGAATCTAAATGGAGGGCTTGGTCTCCTTGGTGTTGGGCCCCAGTGTGTTTGCTGGGTGGGCGGAATAGATGCAGACAGGCTGTTCGAGATGTTTGTTGACTCATTTGTTTGTTCTCTGTATTGGTTCCAACTTGTCACTGCTGACAACAGGTGAGGGCTGGCGTTGTCTGGTTTATGGAGTCCAAAAAGCCATGCGGCTGCGTCAGAACCAGCTGGCTGTGACACCGAGCCAGAGTAGCAGGGTCCTGAGACAGGACAGAAGTCAGACAGTCAGATAGATTTCTGGCTGTCAGCAGCTTTCTGTTCCTGAGATAAATATTGCAGCAGTGAGCAGTACGTATATGAATGTGGACAGTTAGGAGTTATTTTTAGCAAACAATAGCAGTGCATTACCTCCGACATTCATTTCAGACTTCAAGGAAAGAAGATGAAAAAGCAATTTAACAGTCAAAGCAATCATGAAATATGTAGATCTGTAGATCTACTGCTCTTTGCATCGGTTCATTGTGTCATGTGTTAAAAATGGTTCAACCCACAGAACTTAAGTTTATATTCAGTTTTAAATTCAAGATCCTTAAGTTTCCGAAGAAGCCAGTTCTGTCAGGCTGGGCTTGACAATTTTTCATTTAAAGACGCTGCAAATACAAACATTGAGTCTTGGAGAATATTCCAGTCAGCGGCATTATATGTTTATTCTTAATACTATGACTCATATTCTGAGCAGTGGAGGTTGCCTCCAGTACAAGTGAATGTCGGATTTTGGCTAAATATTATTTTTAAACATTATTTCATTATACTCAGTACATCTTGTCTTCTTCTTCAAACAGGTTTTCAATGTTCCCAGAGTGCTCTGAGTGACTACACAGAACCATATAAAGGTTTATCCTGCTTCAGTTTGAGTGAATGGATATTCAAGTCAATGGATAGTCAATAAATGGATATATTGCGGCTTCATTAAATGTTTCCTCTTTATGTCCAGTACACTGTTGTGATGTTTTTTTGCTAAATGCAAGGCATGATTTCCCTCAAATATTATTAAACTTGACTTTTTCTTTCATGAATTTAAAAAGGTAAACTGTAATTATGCCCAATGCAAAACGTTTGCACTTTGTAAGCTGCGCTGTGCTTTAAGTTGTATCACAGCTTGCTAATAATCCTTTGATTTATAATACTCGTCTTTACTTCAAGTCCTTGGGTATTGAACACACAGCGTGTTTAAAACTATGAACTTGTGTCTCCTGAAGTGGTTTGTTCTCAATGCCAAGGTCTGTTTTGCATCACTGTCCAGCTGTAGATAGCTGCTTTGACTGACTTCGTGACATTTGCATCTAGAATTTGGTAATATTTAGTGAAAGCTTTTTGGTGTTCCTTACACTAATTGTTGTTATTTTGCTTCTATTTGTGTCGGTATGTGTGGGACAGATTTACAGTGTTTGAACTTACCTATTTTAACTGAAGGCTTTCAGTCGAAGTTGCTGGCCTCATCCTGAGTAAGTGTAGTTTTCTCTCTGACGGTTAGCAGCAGACACTGAGGAGAATCCGTATCTTCTGAAACTGTTCCTGACATCTGAACTCCCTTGGCTCACTGTGAGTCGCTTCAGAAGAAAGTAACAAACAAACAGGGTTTTCTTATCTTCTAATGCAGACGGAGGATCTGTTCTTGTTTGAGCTTCCTTCTAATCACACACTGAACTTCAGCTCACCTTGTTTCCTCCTCTGAGCTTTTGAAGACTGAACACTGCCAGAGACATGTGACCCAGGAAAGTGTTTGCTCTGTTGTCCTCTCATGAATGGATTTAGATCAGTCCTCTGAGGATCTGATTAAAGAGCTTCATAAAATCCACATATTGTCTGAGCTCAGCTGTTGAATGGACAATTTCCACTGTTGCATTTGGAAAGCTCATGGCCTGGTCAGGTGGCACATGTTAAAACAGTGCAGCGTCACTGAAGTTGGCTACATTATGCCACTGAGGTGTATATGTCAGTCAGCCAACACACAACAACACATTCTTAGGACATGTCAGCTTCCTGAATTCTACACTGAAGCTCATATAGAAGACCAAGTTCCTGCAGAATAGTAACAGTGGCACTTTGACCCTTCAACCCAAGCTGGGATGACAGAAAATATATGCAGCAGAACATGCACACAAAATGCAAAAATAAATGCTAAAAATAAAAAATAAAAAAGTCTTAAAGTAAAAAGTACATATGGTGCATATTTAGCTAAATGTCAAATAAAAATGGGTCAAGGCTCACTTTTGCCTGAAGACCTACAACCTGGCTTATTCAGCCATATTTATGAAGTAAACTCAGAATGCTTTGGAATGAAAGAATGGAGAATAGTTGGTATAAACATTTAATTAAATACAGGAAACTGAGTTCCTACCAGGTTGTTGAGTTTGTTATTTCCAGCGGGGTTATTTCAGCGTGACTCATTCTGTTTGTCCCGAATTCAGTTTGAACGTTGCTAGAAGGAAACATTAAAAGAAACAGAGCAGCGACGACAGGAGTCATGTAGCATTTTTCCTCTAGGGTGAAGCTGTTTATTGTCCAGGAAACAGACAGATGACAGAGAACAGCGCTTTACTTTAAATAGGAAATCAGAACGCAGAATGAAAGATGATGGACGTGTGCTGTCACTACTGATGGATTCCGCCTTTTATCGTTCAGTCGAGCAGAAAGCTTAAGGCTCTCGCAGGATGACGAGCATCAATCACTTTTACAGAAAACAGCCTGACATGGCAGAAAATGTCGAGTGCACCTTCTGATGTTAAAGATGTATAGAGATGTCCACATACACGTAAATCTGGCTTAAACATGAGCCAAGGTCTGGATCCCGTTTGCTCTACAAACCATAGCACAGATCAGGTGTAGGTGAAAAAATTATTGCTGCCAGGATAAAATCTAACAAACAAGTGTGTTACAGGCAGAATGATGTTACACTGAAACTATAACTTGATTTTAGAAAGTTACTGGAAAAAGCTTGAAACGATTGTTGATTTAAAGGACTTGATGATAGGGAAAGCTAACCTTTTCACAATGAAACATTTCTTGCACACTAGAGCAGAGAGCGTTTTTTCAACAGCTGACTGTGACCTGACCCCAGTCTGTAGCTGCGGCAACAACCATAATATTATAGAGTTTTAGGGGCGATTGACACAATTCATTTAACTTCCATAACATAAGATAGCCCGTCGCAACACATTCTTAGGACACATCATGTTTCTGAACTCTGCTTTGTAGTTGATGTTCATGACTAAGATCCTGCAAACGCATAACAGTGGTACTTCTCTCCTTCATCCCAAGCATGACCAATAAAAAAATATATGCAGCAGAGCATGCACACAAAATAAATTAACATTATCAATACATCGGAGAATGTGGAGCAATTTCATGACTGTTTCCATATAATAATAATAATAATAAAAAAAACAAGGGCATTTGTGCAAGGTGCTTATTATGGCCTATGGTTAGGTCTCACTGTCACAGCACCTTGTAGTGGCTGTAGTTATTATGACAAGAGAACAGAATGAAGTAAGGGGATGCATTTACAAGGAGGAGGACTAAGGAGGAGGACAGGGTGGATGGCTGGGTTTACAAAACATTGTTCTTAAACACAAGAGGCTGCTGCTTGTTTCCTTGTTCCTGCAAACCCATGATGTTACTGTAACCATGAGATTCTTTACCTAACCTTAATCCTCATTTGCCCCTAAATCTAACAACTGAAATTTATACAAAGTTGGCTGGACAAAGTGAAAAGATGGAAATAGAAGTAAGTTAAGTTTTCAAGTGAAAAGGTTCGAATCTGAAGGCAAATTCAGCTTGATGGATTTGACCCATTAGGAAACAATGAGTTCTTTCCGTCTTTTTTGTTTTGTTTTCTCACCACAATTACTAGGAGGAATAAAATCCTAGTATTAATGATATTTGTTTGTGGTTTTCAGTTATTGCACTGTAACCATTTTTGTTTTTTAACTAGTGATTGCAATGCTGAGAGAATGGAGAGGTGAGTGTGCTCAGAGCTAATCAGCAGGTTTTCCAAATAGCTGCTAATTAAAATTGCAGTCCTAAAATCGTGGCAGGGACTCCTCAGGAAGCTGCCAGCAGGTTGAGTTAGATTTTTCTCAGTAAGTCACTGTAATTTACTTAATAACACATTCGGAACTCTGTGTGAATACCACACGCCTCGTATTTCACAAACCACATTACTGCCATTATTATTGTTATAATCACCATTTCTATAATTTAATGTTAATTTCCTTCAGCTTGACTCATTGCAGTTTTGTCCATTGAAACAACTCGTCCAACACAGAGTAGCTTACATCAGATCAACTGTAATAAGATTTTGCATGCTTATTCTACATTCTGTTGCTACATACAGTGTAGTATAATTTATATTAAATTGACTAAAGCATAAAAAAGTCGAGGGATTTTTTTTTTTTAAAGAAAGAAGCAGCGCGTGTTAATAATAGGAGCTAATGTGCTTTAATGTAGCTGCAGCTGACTGCACATCAATAACTGATGCTGCTGTTTGTTCAGCCCACAATGCATCATTAATGCTGCTGTCGCGTTGCCATTATATTCCCATACAGCTAGTTACGTGCATCACCTCTGTGAAGCTCCATTACGTCTTGTCTGCCAGAAGAAGCCGGCTTTTTGCTTCAGAGCAAGAGGCTGATGCTCACATGACTTTTGACTGAAATTACATGGATTCTGCCACAAACTAGTTCACCTCAACTGTTAGTCACTGGTGATATACTCACAATAAACTGTTTTCTGAGGCCCTCTGAAGGTAGTTTTGTGATTCATTCATTCATTCATTCATTCATCTTCTACACCAGCTTATTCCTGTTAGGCCTCATTGGGCAAGAGGAAGGGGTAGCTTTGTGATTTAACACAGAACAAATAAGTGTTAATATAGAAGTATATTCCACTGAGAATATACATTAACTATAAGACCATGTCTTATAATCAGAAGAGAAAAGTATCTTACATAAGAGACAATTTAAATATACTAATGGGCAATTAGAACATTTCAGAACGAACTCAAAGGCTGTGACAAGTCCCTGGTTGGCTGTTTTCTGGTGTCTGAGCGTTTGTCGTCCCAGATTTTCCAGTGGTGGACTGAGTCCATGAGAAAGATCACTCTGACCGGCTGTTCAGATTTGAGAACCAGTGCACAAGAGGAAAAAAATGCTCAAAATGCACATAGAGGCTTTTTGACATTTTACGTTCCTATTTAATCTGATATGATCTTCTAGAATCAACTGTAGACCAACAGGATTCAGGTTCAGGCATCACCACCTCTATGTGACAGCTTGTAGCTGTTCCTAGCAGCAGATAATATTAGCTCTTCTGATTTCCTGTTTTTTTTTTTGCTCAAACATAGAGCTGGTGGTTCGCTGTAGTCTTTGCAGTGTGTTTGAAAGCAACTTTCACAGGAAAGAGGTAACATACCCTCGGCGTTTGTTGCTGCTAGTTGTAGGGGTTGTACCGACTTTTAGTCTAGTCAGCTAGCCGACTTTGCTGCTGTGCCAAGATGCTTTAAGCAGGAAGTTGACTAGTCGCCGATCATGTGACAATAACGCCTCAGAGAAGACAGGTGAGGAGCCCAGTGGGTCATTGCAGAAAACTAGCACGGGTTCATAAAGTGTGTGGAAATACTTCAGTAGAGGTAAAGCCCATTCTACTGCTAATGCTAGCAGAGGAACTGTCCAAATCCTCTCGACAACAGTCAATTAACAACTTCATTAAACGTTGTGTGGTAACAGAGAAGGAGAGGGCACATCAACAATTTCCTGGTGAATTTCATTGTCTGAAGTTACTAGACCTGTAGCTGCAATACACAGAACAGGTTTCGAAGATATACTGCATTTTTTTTTGTATCCCGGCTACATTATATTATCTTACAATGCACTGTGAAGTACTATTAAATGCTATAGTGGTGATTTATACATGCTATACATATCTGCATATTGAGATCATGTGTTTAAATGCCTTAAGTCTTACCTTGCAGCCCTCACTGTAATTATTTCCATGGCAACAGCAGGACTGTAAATCTTTAATGAAACATTTTTCAAAAAGCTCAGCCATGACACTGACAGTCACGACAGTCAATGGCTGTCAAACTGTTTCTCTTTATATCATTATCACGATCTTAGTTGCACAAGCTTTTTCTCTTTCATAAAAACGCTGCTTTGTTATATAGTTTACTGTGTCAAACACAATGACAGTGTGTGTCTGTCAATACTGCGTTTTATGCTCAGTGCTAGCACACAAAATATTCCAGTATTACATGATTAAAGTTGGAGGCTGTTACTGAATAGCTGACACTTTGGATAGAATTTTTCCTATTTTACATGACAGTCAGTTGTCTCATGTCAAATGGGAAATGTGATTCTCCAAAATAACTGCAGCCATCAGATGAACAGGAGGAAGTGTTTGAAGTATCTTAAATGTAAACCTTAATTCAGCCTCAGACTCTCAGACACGTTATTTGAGCCAAGTTGTGGACGAAATAAACTTCAGCTTCTTTCTGATGTGTTAAAGCTGCAGTCCTCTGATAGTGTCAGCTCTCAGACAGGTTTGCATTTACAGTACAGGTCCTTTAATTTGCCGCCTGTCACTGAGCAAGTCAGGCTGAGTGACATTAGCATTGCTGTCAGGCCCCCGGCCGTCCGTCTACCTCCCTTCTCCTTCTCCTCTGTGAATCCTGATTAGGCGTCCGGCAGTGCTTGGCCCAACACGCCCAGCCTTTGACTGAAGTGAAATCAATCAGCCCTTCAATCCTTCTCTAAAGGACCATTATCCTGCCTGCCGGGCCTGTCGGCCTGCCTGCTGCAGAATCTATGACCTGATCCGCCTCTCCAATTCACACAACAGAGCTTGCTAACTCAGATTAGACAAGAAACTGGACAACAGGAAGCTAAGGAGGGTCACGATTTAATCTTCAAACTTGCCTGTTTAAGTCTCAGCTAATAAACTTCAGTAAGAAAAAAAAAGACAAATTACTCAAAATATATTAAAAGTATTTTCCCCAAGTGTCTCCTCCTTTGCATTGTACCTTCATTGCAGTGGTAGAAATGCCAAATACAATTTTTTTTGTCCTTGAGTCTGTTCTTTGGAACATTGAATTTAAGAGAATGGACACCACATTCAAGTCTCAATTTAAGCAAGTTTGCAGCAATATACTAGAAAGAACTGAGTGGGAGATAGTTCTGTTGAACACTTGGTGCTGTTTATGACTCGACTCAAGGCCTTCAACATAAAGTGGAGACCAGACAAGTCACAAAAATCGATTTATTTTATTCATTTGAATAAATTCCTCAAAAAAAAGAAAAAAGAAAAAAAGGCAATTGGGTGACAAAATAGGCTCTGCAGCAACAGAGTGGCCTTCAGGCCTCTGCAGTCATGCCTTTTATCCACATCTTGTGTCTGAATAAGTTACTAAAGCCCATGTGTTGAGCAGAATTGATTATTTTGTGGAAAATGCATTGCAATCAATAACGTGAGTTTTAAGGGTGAATGTGCATGAACAGGTTGTCCCTGTATACCTCTGCATTCATCCTGTTGCTTCCATCAGCAATCATCAATAAATGCCAGTTTGTTCCAGTGGCATGCAAAAATATGGCAGTGCTTCATGGCAGAGGCGTATCCCCCCAAGCCACGACTTACGGAGTGTTGCATTGGCCCGTGAGCTGCTCCTTTTTCTCTCTGCACACTCTCCTCTTTCCATCATCTATCAAGATGATGGAAAGAGGAAAGTTTCAAAAGTGTACTTGAGCAATAACCTGTTGTGTTTCATCATTTGTCAGACTGACAGTTATGTAAAAGTAGACTGCTCTATCAGTTTTGGTAAGCTTCCAGTAGATTGAACCCTGCTTTTTCTCCACAGATTCCACAGATCAGCTATGCCTCGACAGCTCCTGAACTCAGTGACAACACACGCTACGACTTCTTCTCTCGCGTGGTTCCTCCAGACTCCTACCAGGCTCAAGCCATGCTTGACATCGTCACAGCGATGGGCTGGAACTATGTGTCCACACTTGCCTCTGAGGGAAACTATGGGGAGAGTGGCGTTGAGGCCTTCGTCCAAATCTCCAGAGAGTCAGGTAAGAAATCTCAAGCAGATTTAGTCTGTTTATTGAACATCGTGAATTTAACATTTTATTTTGAAAATTATTTGAGATGATAAGATCTGTAGAGTATAACAAGACAGGCAGGATGAATGGCGTCTCTCTTGGGTTTAAGCTGCTACTTGATGAATTTGCTGTTCACGGTCTTGAGGTGTGTTGATGAGTGAACAGGAGGAGAGGTCTTGTAATTGACTCTTTTTGTAATTACATCAGAAGTCAACACAGTTTTCTCCTTGGCTGGTCACCGTGAGGTAATCAGAAGCAGCCCTTGCCGATTAAAATGTTATCACACCCGGACAAGCACTGACATTAATTGGATTATTATAAGAGGCGTGTTAACATTAATCAGCGTTCACGTGTATGTTAGAGATCAACTGCGCGTCTGTGCATGGTTGTTGAATTCAGGTTCAGGAGATGTGCTGTATTTCAAGGAGTCAAAAGCTGTTATTGCTAGTGGATGTCTCAGACCTCATCACAAGATATTCTCTGATTTCACATTTAAGCATAGCTCATCACCCAGTGTCATTAATCTTGTCTTACACTGAATCTTAAATAAAGCTAAATATATTTTGATCTTTGAGAGCAAGAAAAAATTCTGCTTTTCGTTCTTAAGCTTCCAACTGAATGAATGCACTGCACCAAAGCTGTTTGCTTCCCTCTGTAATACTGAAAGAGGAAAATATGTAGTTACAAGGTTACAAAAAGCTTTATAACAACAGTGAATTGCAAACTGGGTAACAAGCATAATTATTTTGATTTCAACTGTGTATGATATGATACGAAGTGTATCTCAGAGAAACTAAGCTTGAAAGGAAGAAAAAAGGTTGAAGGCCAACACTCATTTTGGATACTTCACTTATATATTTTCAACACCACAGGAGTTTATGTTGTAGACCATAGGATTTCACTTCTGGCTGACAGTTACTACGTTACTACAAGACATTTGCTGTGCACCTACAGCTGCTTTGTAGCTGTATTTTGTCTTTACTTTTCAATTACACAAACTTTGTGTTTATGACAGAAGTTCCACAGAAAACTGCATATGCTTGAGTAGATTTATATACAATTTTACCACCACTTGTTTTATGAAAAGTAATGTACTCCTAGAGGGCAGAAGCGTTGAAAGGTGTTCTCAGCAACAAAGAGTGCCTGCATCACTGTATTGATTATACGGTTGTTATATGTCTGAACTATAATGAGCATCATGCTGCAGCTCATGTTTCATGGCTGAATTAGTGGCAGACACACCAGTTCCTCTACAAACAAATAAATACTAAAAAACAAACAAAAAAAACATACAAAATATAATAAAATTTGTTTTTTCATCTTCTGCCTGTCAGGCTCCCTGCTTTATCATGTTGCTGCTATAATGCCTGCATATTTACCTGGCCTTGAGACACTGCTGTAATCTGTGTGTAAATGGCAGAAGCAGGAGTAATCATGAGGAATGGCTGCGATCGAGGCGTTTAAAAGCGTCATATTAATAATGAGACTCTGTGCAAAGAGCAGCTGTGGCTCCTCTGTGGGATCAATGAGCTTTCATCTCTGCTGCTGCCGTCTCTGCACGCACACACACACACTCACTGCAGCATGTGGAAGCAGGTCCGTATTTATATGAACACAAGAAAGGTTCCACAGTAGGACCACAGCTGACTCTAATGGTAAGATTCCAGTAAAGCACTTTCTGAAAACTCAATCACAAAAGACAAGGCTTTTGTGATTTATTGCTGGGAACAAGCTTCATTGTGTCACATTTAGCTTATAAATACTTCCCATCACGACTACTTAATGGTTACTCTCCATGAGAGGGTAGATGTGATACCGTGTCTGACAGAAGTGATCTAAGCAGTGGTTGGGGCTGAAGTTTGAAAATAAAAACTAATGTGGGGATGTAGTGTCAGAAAGAAGTGAGCTCTGTGAACCTCTATGGGGAGGGGGGATGCAGATGAAAGGGAAGGTTTAGGAAACTAAAGGAGTGGAAGACTCAATGGGAAGCAGTGGAGGAGGAAAGGATGAAACTGAAGGATGATGAAGGAATGTGACAGAAATGGAAATGAGAAAGAAATCTGATTAAGAAAGAGGGGAAACAAGGAAGACACTAAATAAAGGATGAAGTAAAATATACAAGGGAAATTGGAAGAGGAGTAAGCAATAAAGGAGGACAACAACCGTAGGAGGAACAGATAAAGCTGTAAAGGAAAACAAGAGGTGTCAATGAGAAAGGAGCAAATGAGGAATAAGAGGAGGAAAGGAAAAGAGTGAGAAAGAAATTAGAAGATACGGAATGAAATGGGGGTAGAAAAGCATCAAAAAGAAAGAAAATTAGAAGATGAATGGGAGGAAGAAGCACACGAGTAGAGGGCTGCAGGAAAAAAGTTACGGGGAAAACAAATTAAAAAGGAAGTTAGGAAGTGGAAAAGGTAGTAATAAGAGGACAGGAGGACATGAAGTAGAAAGAGCAGAAAATATAAAAGGGGATGAACGGGTGGAGGAGGAAAGGAGGAGGAAGATGAAACAATGAGAAAAGAAAGGCAGGAAGAACGACGGAGTGTAAGAGAAGGGAGGAAAGAATGTGTGAAGAAACACTGGAGGACGTAAGAAAAGGAGCAGATTTGAATGAATATCTGAGGTAACTTCCTGTCGCCGCTGATGAGGTTGTTTCTGCAGTCTGATCCAGCTGCTGAGATGTTACCAGATGTTAGTGGTGTGTGTAACCTGAGGTCTACAGAGACCCGCACTAATGGCTGCAACATAATACAGGATCACTGCCGCCACCGCCCTGTGAAGCCTGTCTCCATGACAACAGCTGCAGCTCCGACTGCAGTGTGCTGAGCGACTACGGGACAGATGGATAAGAACACTCTGATCTCCCCCCTGAGTCCAGCCCTTCAGCAGGTTCTGTGCAAGAGTTTGAGGTGCTAAAATAAAATGGGGACACTTTTAGAGAAAATGCTATGGTTAGTTTTTATTTATTATTAAACTTTATTGGAAGTGTGGAAAACGGTACAAAAAAAAAAGATCGTCTGTTGCATGACTCCCTCTTCTTCTTCTGGCTGAAGATATTTCTTTATGGCTCTGGCGCACATGGAATACTCATAACAACCGCAGCGACAGGTTTGATATTTATTTATTGATCTTCTACAAACTGCAGAAAAAAATATGCTCACCTTACTAAAATCCTTAAGTCCCAGAATGAAAACTTGTTTGAGAAGTAGTGAATTAATTTGATAAGAGTCTGCAATGAAAATCATAAGTAAAACAAACAAGTAAAACAGAAAACAAACCCACACAACTGAATTTAAATAATAAAAACCGTTTGCACCTGACATTTTTTGTCAGGTCATTGTTGGTCAAATGCTGAAAAGACTAACTTTTGTTGTTTCTTGAGAGGACAGTCACATTAATGATTAATCTGTCCATTTGTCTCACACTTGGACACACAGAGCGACTTCCAGGTGTGCACACGTTTAAGAAAATAATAGTTGCTTTCTGAAAATTGCAAACACAAGCACATCAGAGGTTGCTGCTGTAGGCTCCTCAGGTATGCTACATAGGATGCAGTACACATTCACACTCTCTCATCAATTATGTCTTAAAACAAAATGTCCGCTCACACTTTAAACAACACTGTGTGAAGGCGAAGCACTGGGTCACATGACACACAATTTAAACTTATAAAACAGTATACAAGTCATATTTACGATACCACTAGTTTATCCTTTATTAGTACATTCATTAGAACTGTTGCTCCCTTGTCTGATGAAAATGCATTGCGTCTGAGCTGATCATTCATCTCATAGTCGGTTAGCAACACCAAGACTGCCTTTCAGTTCCTGCACAAAAGCTCTTGTAGTTACCACCAGTTTCCTTTGGTTTGGGTTTCTATTATGAACCCTGGAGGCTTGACAGACCGAGCAGTGCCACTCTGTTCTGTGCTGTTGCCAAGCCAGCTGGCAGATGACAGCAGAGTTTCCCTGATAGCAGAGTCAGTGACCTCATTGGCGGGGAGAAGCCCCCACAGATTAAAAGCCCATTTGCATAAAATGACTGGAAATAAAATTGAGAATTTATTCGAGGAACTTCCTCTTCAGAACTGAAGTCTTCACACTTTCTTTTGGGAATATTAGAAAGTCTTCAAATAATAACTTCCTCAGCTTGCTAATCCTATTAACTACAGATAAACTCTTTTCTTGTCCATTTGCCTTTGAAGTCTTTGAACTTTCTCTGTGATCAGCTGCGGGGTGTTTCCTCTGAGGTCTGAACACCAGAGAGTCCCGACCCCCCGCATGCCGAGCTTGGTCACTGTCACTGCTTTTGTGTTCACGTGGTTCTTGTTCCTCTCCTCAAAGATATGAAGCAGAAAATGATGACATTACACAGCTACATCATTGCACCATCATTTACCTAGTGCCATGCCACTGACAGTGAGTCGTGAAGGGACCAGCCAGACGAGTGTCATGTTCCGGGAGCTGCACATGCTCGGATTGTTGGCAAATGTGCTTGGATGGTACAAAGTGGAGATGGTGTATTTGGGTGGCAACTAAGCAACTGGCAACTGTACTAAGGGCTACTTCCCTCCTCCAAGACTCTAGAATCAAGAACTGTGTTGTCATTATACTGTGAATTAGACAACAGTAAACACAATTTAATATAGCACTCCTGGGACATTTGCGAAAAAGTAATCAGTAAATAGTTAGGAGTAATAAAGCACATATTGAAACATGAAAAGGGAGCACCAAGCCACTGCTTCCATCTTCCTGCCTTCCTGCCATGTTTCTGAATACTTTAAGATAAGATTTTTTTGAGTTGTTGGTCTGGCTTGAGGGGTGTTTTGTCAGGTACTCATGACATGACATCACATGAACACCCACAAAATCTGACCTGTAAGTCTGTTGTTGGTGCCAGATGCCAGAGGACACCTTCTCAGGTTGTGTACAGCTGGTTTGGCAGTACACAAAGGACCCACAGCTTAATAGACAGAGGCTGTCATACTGTTTTGGCTTATCAGTAGATGGTCCATTTTTAAGGGCCAGGTGAGGGATTGTGGCTTCTAGATGATCATGTTGGTTGTCAAGTTGAAATGCCGTCTCTAGACACTTCTGACTTGAACCATTCCTTAACTAGCTTAGAACTTCAGCAAACATGTGAATGTTGAGCTTTCCCCTTCGAATGGAGAGCCACTCAGAAAGTTTTTTTCTCAACTTCCCACTTTTGTAAAGTCACTCCATGTATGAGGAGAGCAGCAGGAACCGCAGAAACCAAGAAATTCCTTCAAGATATGTTCAAGGACCTGATGTCAGCAGAGAAAACTCTCACTGATGTCTTTTTCTGTCTATGGCTGATCACACTGTGCAGATTCAACACAGGTTTTTGCTCTCTGTCAGGCGGTAGAGAGAGGTGTTCACATGAAATAATGGAAAGACAAGAGAGGTTAGCAGAGAAACAGAGGGGTGAGTTTGAAAAATTTGTATACTTTTCATTCTAGGGTTGATCACAACAGTGTGAGTCCTGAGAATTACAGCCAGCTGCACCTCTGTTATTGTTATTAATTACAGCCATGATCATTTGGCTTATTATTCCTGTGAGGCTGACAGCTCCACAGTCAATGTGCTGGGCCGCAAATCACCGTGAGATGCTTTTAGTCAACTGGTTTATTGAGGCCAAAAATAAATAAATAAATAAAAACATTCTATAATGTGATAAAAATCAATGTTACATGTAATTTTGCACTCATTTTGTTAATCACATTGTTCTGCAGATTGCAAATCACTTAGGCGCCAAGACAAGACATAGTTTGATTTAGACATTTTTGACATATTTTGCTGACCAATAAATCATAAGAGTCCTGTAACTTATGTCAAAACCAACTTACTCATTACAACTACCGACCCAGAAAAATATGAACAGTAGTTATTCAACTGAAAATCCTAAACCTAAGATCAAGAAAAAAAATTACAGATTGAGTATGACTAGAACAGAACAGAATAGTTTCTTTGCCAGATAAAAAAAAAAAAAAAAAAAATGCTAAAGTTAGAAAGTGCACTTATAGGCCAAGAATAATATATATACAATATATATAACAGACAAAATGTGCATAATACTGTATAGGCACAAAGTCAGGTTCAAACATGATCTTGGGGTCAACTCACTGAGGTTGTGCAGTGTACACAGTTCAGAGTTGCCCATATTACACATTATTAGGATGAGATATGGGATATGAAAAAGTATTGCACATTGTTTATTGTAGCTTATCTTTTAACTGTGTTCTAAGGGGAGTTGTGACACTGGGCAGCTGCTTCCCTCCTTAATATCCTGTGCCACTATTGACAGAGGCTGGGAAGAAGCTCTTGTGGAGGCGGGCTCCGTGGACACTGATGCTCACCAGCCTGCGGTGCCTCAGGTTGTAGCAAACAAAGTGCGGCATTGTAATGCATAGACATGAGAATTTAAGTTAATTTAAATGGCTGACTTATCTGAAAATGTAGTGATGCATTGCTTTGGTAAACAACATGTCAAGGTCAAGAGGTAAATTCCACAGTCTCCTAAAACTGTTTCATAAGATATTTGTTGCTATAGTAGTGTGGGCGAGTTTAAATAATAGTTTTTGGTTTAACAATAATAATAGTACTCAGTAGTTTAAGTAGGCCCAAACTATCCTGTACGCAGTACTGCACTACTCAAAGGGTATCCTCCATCGAACTAGGACTACCTGCTGTACCCAATCATACTCAATCACACCAGGGATTCTTACAACCAGTTTGCACCCTGTCCTGTTATTTAAACTGCATTACCCAGGAGGCATCATGTGTCACTTGTCCTTTCGTCTTCTCATTGGCATTACACAACGCTGTTTTTTTTGTTCTTCCAAAAGTGAAACGTCACACTGTCAATTTGTGCACCTCCTTTTCCTTTCTGTCATAGATTTAGTGTCCTTTCTTTCTACCTTTAGGATTATTTCTCAGAGGGACAAATAATGATAATGCAACTCCAAGGTGATTTTGCAAATACTAATTATTCATGAGACCATAATCAGGCGTAGTGAAAGTTTTGACAAGTAAACATTTTCCTCTTCGGTTTTACTGAAGACGCCACCATAGAGTACAGTGAAGAAGGAAAAGGGAGAACAGCAGGACTGCCTGTTTTATCTCTGACAGCAAAAGAAAAATTGTTCCGCTTACAGTTGTTGTTTCACTAGCATTTTGTTCATAGCCACCCTGCCAGAGGAATCCAGATGTGGCAAATGAGGGGCGTGTTACTGTTTTAACTATTGACTGTATTTAAATGTGGACAATGCTTACCCACTTCCTTGCATTAGTCATACACTGACGCTAGTTACCCAGGAGATTCAGTGTGCAGTCAGGTCTGAAAGTGGAGCCATGCAGATCAATGACCTGCCCCCACTTCCTCCTGACTCACTCACGTTTTGTTTATTTAATACTCTGCTCTGCTGTACTCTGTTGTGGATTATACACTGTACTTGTTTATTTGGTTATTTTTTCCAATCCCAACACTGTCCTATGAGGGCACTTTATGTAGCATGGCAACTTGTTGTTATTATTCTGAAACATCCTGTTTCTAAAGCATCATATAACTTATAACTTCAAGGGTGGTAACTACTGTTTTTTTACAACCTGGAGCTTATTTCTAGCATAAAATACGATCTTTTACTCATCACTTTTGTTTCATTTGGACTCATTCAGGAAATAATTAGGTCAGCATATTCATTTAGATTGAGTAATCAGGGCACCACAACGCAGCCTCCAAATAACGGATTATCTGCGACGAAACTTGTTCATTTCGCCAATATTTTGTTATGATTAGGGATGTCCGATATTATCGGACGGCCGATATTGAGTTAAAATTGTAATATCGGGAAATATCGGTATCGGGTTTTCATAACCGATATTTGTTCTGTAGGGATCAGCATTTCCGAGTGTGCATGAACGCAGCATGGGACGTTAACAGTCGCGTGCTTGATGACGTAAAACAACAACACGCTAGTCTCTAGGTCGCTAACAGTGGCTAACAAGCTAGCTCGCCCGGTGTATGAGATGTCCTTGGTTTGGAAGTAGTTCCAAGTGTCACCTACTAACAGTAAATTTGCGATTTGTAATGACTGCAAAGCAAAGGTGGTTATGAGAGCAGGAAACAAGGCGTCTTCCTTTAATACAGTGATCCTCACTATTTTTTTCACAAGAGCCACATTAGCAGTGCAAAATCAAAAGGCGAGCCACTTTTACGACAACATACAAAATGGACATCCCACAAAAAATAAATAACACGGCCAATACATTTTCATTTAAGACCAGATATACTTTAATGAGCTCGTTTGTCTCTTTTTTTTATTAAAAACCGGTCCATTTTGTGTTTTATGCTAGCTATCGGAGCTTACTTCGCCTGCCTGCAAACGTGCGTTGCGGTCAAGTTAGAAACAATGCCACATGGCCACCTTCATTCGCGCTTTCCGTGATTCAGCTGCGTGAAATGTATTACATCTCCTTATCGCCACGAGATGACAGTTTAAGTAGCATTAAATAGTGGATTGCAATTAAAGGCAAGTGACAGTGTGATACTGCAAGCTACCATGCGAGCCGCCAATTATAGCTTGACAAGCCGCATATGGCTCGCGAGCTGCGCAATGAGTAACTGTGCTTTAACACATCAAATTTGTTCACCCACCTCAAGAAGAATCATGTGGAGTTATACGCTACATTTGTCTTCCTTGTTTTGATATTGTCTGTAGTGTTTGAGGCAAAATATTCTCTTTAAAAACACTCAAAAAATAAATAAATGGCTCTTTTTGGCAACTTATTTTGCACAGACAGTGTTTACTTTTGAAAAGCCATGTTGCATTTATGTTTGCATCCAATGGGACGTCGCAATAAAATTAGGCATAATGTGTTAATTCCATAATAGGTGATATGTTGTTACCTAACAATTTTGGTGTAAAATGACTGCATATATTATCGGGTGATATTGGTATCGGAAATTAAGAGTTAGACAATATCGGAATATCGGATATCGGTAGAAAAGCCAATATCGAGCATCCCTAGTTATGATACACTAATACTATTCCCTATTGAGTCCAGAGTTAGCTGTTATCATCATCCAGGGTCTGTAGATTGACCTACAGACCCTGGATGATGCCTTCTGACCTGGACAATGTCACCCACGATGCTCGCCTTGTTTATCTGTAATTTGCTACTGCTTGTTTTTTGCAACACAGCTAAATATTTTTCCGATTCTGAACCCTAGCATTAGTATTTTGTTTTGGCCCAAGTCCCATCAACTAACATGAAGGAGGTGGAGCTTATGACCTATACTACTGCCAGTCACCAGGGGCGCTCTATCTGCTTTGGCTTCACTTTTGAGGAGCGATTCCCTAGCCTGTGCTTATTTACAGTCCCTGGTCTGACAGAGACATCGCCCACTGCCTCCAAAGCTACATTCAGCTCAAAAGTTAGTTATATTTCATTTGACTACGGACACTTCATTGTCTTATTCTCACATGGTAATTGACAGTGATTCAGTATTCATGCAGAGTATACAACATGTATATATAACAGATTCATTATTGCAACCATTGTGTAAAGACAGAGATTTTCTTCTTCCAAAATAATGGAAATAGTCCTTTTAATCATGGTTTCCAGTCAAATACAGTGCTCTGTGTGTTTTTGTGTGAAGCAGATTAAATAGAGGAAGTGATGATTCTGTATTTTTTGCTGACGTTCTGTTGGATCAGCTGCCATGGAAAAACTCTCCTGTCTTTTCTCCTCAGAAGTGTAAAATCCTGCTGGAGATAATCTGCTTTTCTTTCTCCACTTTCTCTCAGTTCCTCATCCTCTTCCTTTTCCCTCTGTATTTCTTTATCCCTTAAACTCTTTTTCTTTCTCCCTCTAGTAAAGACATACTTTCTGTTTATGTTCACCTGTCTCCTTTAAGTGTTTTGCTTTGCTTTCACTGCCGTTTTATGTCATCCATAGATTTACCATTTTTTCCATATTTTCTTGTTATAGCCCATTTATTTCTATTCATTTCTCCTGGTCTCCAGGACCTTTCCCATCTTCCTGCTCAGCATACAGTTGGAGGAGTGAATGAATGTTTTATGGTGAGGGATTTCTCCACCTATCCTGCAAGTGAGAACAAGAGAGCAGAGCAAAGTGACTCATCTGTAGTCAGCAGCTCACCTTTCCGCAAACGCATAAAACACCCTATTAGTGGTGGCCGGTCGAACACTGTGAGGTGAGGCGCAAGTGAGAGGCAGTGGCAGACACTGAAAAGAAAAAGAAAGGGTTAAAAACTGTGAAAACCTCCAACTTTCAACCAATCCACCTCCATCCACCTAGTCCACACATTATTAAAGGCAGACTGGTCAAATAACAGCAATATACACTATATTACCAAAAGTATTCGCTCACCCATTCAAATGATCAGAATCAGGTGTTCTAATCACTTGGCCTGGCCCCAGGTGTATAAATTCAAGCACTCAGGCATGCAGACTGTGAAACAAGACATTTGTGAAAGAATGGGCCGCTCTCAGGAGCTCAGTGAATTCCAGCGTGGAACTGTCATAGGATGCCACTTGTGCAACAAATCCAGTCGTGAAATTTCCTCGCTCCTAAATATTCCACAGTCAACTGTCAGCTCTATTATAACAAAATGGAAGCGTTTGGGAACAACAGCAACTCAGCCACGAAGTGGTAGGCCACGTAAAGTGACGGAGAGGGGTCAGCGGATGCTGAAGCACATAGTGCAAAGAGGTCGCCGACTTTCTGCACAGTCAATTGCTACAGAGCTACAAACTTCATGTGACCTTCAGATTAGCCCAAGTACAGTACGCAGAGAGCTTCATGGAATGGGTTTCCATGGCCGAGCAGCTGCAGCCAAGCCACACATCACCAAGTGCAATGCAAGGCGTCGGATGCAATGGTGTAAAGCACGCCGCCACTGGCCTCTAGAGCAGTGGAGACGCGTTCTCTGGAGTGATGAATCACGCTTTTCCATCTGGCAATCTGATGGACGAGTCTGGGTTTGGAGGTTGCCAGGAGAACGGTACATTTCAGATTGCATTGTGCCAACTGTGAAATTTGGTGGAGGAGGAATTATGGTATGGGGTTGTTTTTCAGGAGCTGGGCTTGGCCCCTTAGTTCCAGTGAAAGGAACATTGAATGCTTCAGGATACCAAAACATTTTGGACAATTCCATGCTCCCAACCTTGTGGGAACAGTTTGGAGCGGGCCCCTTCCTCTTCCAACATGACTGTGCACCAGTGCACAAAGCAAGGTCCATAAAGACGTGGATGACAGAGTCTGGTGTGGATGAACTTGACTGGCCTGCACAGAGTCCTGACCTGAACCCGATAGAACACCTTTGGGATGAATTAGAGCGGAGACTGAGAGCCAGGCCTTCTCGACCAACATCAGTGTGTGACCTCACCAATGCGCTTTTGGAAGAATGGTCAAAAATTCCTATAAACACTCTCCTCAACCTTGTGGACAGTCTTCCCAGAAGAGTTGAAGCTGTAATAGCTGCAAAAGGTGGACCGACATCATATTGAATTCTATGAGTTAGGAATGGGATGGCACTTCAGTTCATAGAATGAGTAAAGGCAGGTGAGCGAATACTTTTGGTAATATAGTGTATATGGGATACCTAGAAGCAGGATCACCTCCTCACACACTGTGGGTGTAAAAAGTTAAAAAAAGATAAAGTACTGATCAGCCACACTATTATCACCACTGACAGGAGAAGTTACATTGACCATCTTGTCACAGTTCAACGTTCTCCTGGGAAACCCTTGAACCTGGCTTTCATGTGGATGTTACTTAGACATGTAGCACCCACCTAGACCAGAACAGGCACCCCCACCCCATAGCAATGACACTCCTTGATGGCAGCAGCCATCAAATTGTGGTCTTAGCCAGGGAGTTACTGTTCTTTTGTCTCATGTTGTAGCTAAGTTAACTCTTTCTTTAAATCATCCAAAATGTGTTAAAATGTCAATAATGGTGCTGATGAGAAACAGTTAAGGGCAATTCTGAGATAAACTTCTACAGCTGCAATTTCTGTTATATCTCTTAGGGATTTCAATAACAGGAAATTATGACTTAAGATAATCTGCAGTGTCTCTGTGGTGAACAGTTAAAGCGACAAAAGTGAAACAAGGCTCCCATTGTGAGGTCTCTTCTTTCTTTCGCCATCTCAATATAAGAAATTAGCTGCCTTCACTGAATACATCATCAGCTGCAAGCAATCCTGAGTGCTTCAATTATGCAGAGCTTGTTAACAAAGACAAGGGTGCAGCGAAAGACGAGTAGGAACAAAGGCTTCTAGTTCTCTGTCTCTGTTTTAGAGAAACACAGAAAAGTGTTTTACCCAAGACCTGTCGGCAGCCTTTTGTTGGTTTAAAAATCCAATACGCCCCGTTTGCAGAGTCCATTAATTGACTACCTATTAATGCCTTGGAGCTGTCACGGATTACACATACAGTTTCCCCTGCCTCCAATATTTAAGTTAAACCAGACTGACCATGTTTTGGACCAATCTCTCTGAGGTCCAGCGAACCTAAACTGATTATTAAACCAGTGCCACAAGAGCTTGTGTGAGGTGGAGCGTTTCAGAACAAGCTACTGGTACCACTGCCACAAAAACGTATGATAAATACAACTTTCTTGGTCAGGTCAGAAAACAGATCATTGATGATGGATCCGGTTAGACAGAAAATAATAGTTCTATCGTAACTTTTTACAAGCATTCATCAAAATAATCAAGCAGCTTTATTGGAGGGCCCAAACCTTGGCCAAAATTTTCATTTTTAAGCAAGTGTAGGTTGCTAGCTCTGAGGAAATTGTTCATTGTTCTTGTTTCGTGTAGTTAGAGTCATACTGTAGATGCACAGGCTTTTTCATTAACTTGCAGAATAAGTTCCCAGTTCCAAGCTTGGGATTCTCAAAAAAAAGTTGACAGCGTTGTGGAACATTTGAGAAGACTCCTTGTTCCAGCTCGTCTCGTTTTAAAAAACCTTTGAGTCCGACGAATCCTGCTCCATCAGCAGGCACTTTCTGCTCATGTTTCAACAGAACAGAGATTAATGATTTTTTTTTCTCCCTGTGATGGACACACAGAGCAACCTTGAAAAGTATCACACAGGTCCTGACTGAGTTGCAGTGATGAGCTGTTGCGGTGGATTTCATCACCTGCTACAGCTGAGAGAGGACAGACTCGCCCCGTCCCATCCTGACTCTTCATCCATCAGCCCCAGTATTTCAAAGAATAAAAAGATAGTTGGAGTTTGTCTATGGAGTAAATCATTAACCTGAACCTAACTCTAAAACTAAATAGCTATATATCAAACATATGTAAATTTTGCAAGTTGTATGACACTCTTGCTTAGTATACTTGTTACACTGCATTCATGTATGAGAACAACAGGATTAGTGGGTTTTATCTGTACAAACCTGTGGGCCTGTACTCATATACTGCATATACATAGATGAGCCACCCAGTGCGTGGCACTGGTGTGTGAATGTGTGTGTGCTTGTGTGAGTGAATGGGTAGATGTGTCTCTGACTGTAAAAGCGCTTTGAGTACCAATAGGTAGAAAAGAGCTATATAAAAGCAAGGCCATTTACCATTTAAACTGAGGGCATCAGTTGAGTAGGTGGTCCTACACACTGCTGAAAGAATGTGGGCAAATGCAGCCAAGGTGATCTGCAAATGTTGCCGCAACAATCAGGTCTCAATGAGTCCCTAAATGTGCTTTGGGTGTGTTCACAACTATACTGAACCCTCAGATCACCTGAGATCACCTGAGGCACATTTTAATGACAGTTGTGAACAAAGTTTCAGTTCAGGACTTCGAGTTTGGTTTGACTAAGTTAAGCCACTAAAGTGTTTTCTAACATTTCTTTTTCAAACATTAGCTGGCAGCTTATAATAGTCTTTACATTTTTGGCTTTATTTAGCAACAGTTTGATTCAGTAGGTGACAACATCCCAGCAGATTAGTGTGAATGTGAAACACACTTCTCTCCTCCGCAAATGCATTTCAAGACACGGTGCTCATTTTGTGAAATTTTGGCTGAGGTGTCTGCTTCTGGCAGTAATCAGAGGGTATACATAATATTTTAAGCCGTTTCTGACTCTATGTGGGCATCTGGGGGCCAGCCAAAGCTTTTACCGAAAGTTCTGCTCCTATTAACAGCAAGTCTGCAAACTGAAAAGGGATCTTTTTGCACTGTAGCTGAAAGTGTCCCCATTTCCTGCTGTGTAGGTATATTTAGAAACATGTTCTTGTCCAAACTTGCTTGATCTGATAGTATCTGATCCATTGCTAAGTAAAAAAAAAAAGTGGCCAATAAAAGTTATTTTTCTGGCATATGATTAATATTTTGAACTCCCTTCTCTTGCATGGCCTTTGAATATCAGGAACAGATGCTTAAAGGCCAAAAGTATATATTGATGTTCAGTATAAAGAACAGCAGTAAATCTTAGTATATCAAGACTTTTGAGCTGTGTTGGAGATTCATGACACCCTATAAAATCTTAATCAGATGGACAGGTAGCACAACAGCACCCATTCATTCAGGGTGACTTGGTCAGATATCTCAAAACACATTAACAATCTGCACTTAGGTGTGCATGTGAGTGTGAATGTTGGCCCTGCGATGGACTGGCGACCTGTCCAGGGTGTACCCCTGCCTCTCGCCCGATGACAGCTGGGATAGGCTCCAGCAGACCCCCGTGACCCCTAACAGGACTAAACGGGTTTAGAAAATGACTGACTGACATTAACAATCTAGAGCTGTCCATGGTCCTGAATATGTTGCCGTGGGTGTAACACATTCTTGTTTTGCAAAAAGTTGGAATGCTCTGTAAGATTACTGAGAATTCAACAAAGACAGGTTGTATAAGCTGAAGTAGAAACTATCCACAACATTACATTATATGGTTTTGTCTAGTAAACCAGGACTGACTTTATTTAAGGATGTGCATTTAGCATACACTTTATCACTGTTTCAGTGCACAAGCAATTTAACCATTTTGAGAATTTTCCTCATGTGGAGCAATTCCAGTGAGATGACCTTTTCACTTGCAGACAACATGCCCAGCAACAATATCCCAGAAAGTGGCAGCACAAACCAGTGAGGTGCAATATCATACATCAGAGTTTTGCATCTTCATCGTGGCTGCGAGCAACTTCACTCTGATGAGTGCCCCATAAGTGCCCCTAAAGAAGTTGGCAAAAAAAAAGACCACAAAATCTACTGAGGTCGTCGAAATTCAGTTTGTTGAATCAACTCAAATGTGTATGTGTAACATTCATCATTCATGTACGTATGTATGTATCAATATCACTTTTTTAGTCACTAAAAAATAGTAATTAGGAAGCCCTTTGACCTCTTAGCAGCTCATCTAGCTGACGAGCTCATCACAGCTAAACCAGGGGTTCTCTACAGCTGGTGTATCTTTATTATATGATTAAAAGAACAAAAGGAGTATAAATGTGCTGATGACTCATTAGCTTTGTGATGCTTTTGTAACTAAAATGGAGTACATGTTTGTACAGGACACTCCAAGGAAATAAGGTTAGGAACCACTGCAGGGGATTTGGCAGCAGCATGAAGATGGTTTGAACTTTGCCCATGATGAGAATGATAATGTCCCCAGTCGACATTGTGATGGGCTTGCATCTGCCTAAGAAGGAGCAGCTGTTCTTGTGGCATTACGACATTGCCCAAATCTCACACCATTTGATGATGCCCCTCTGGTCCTGAAAATAAATAAATAAATAGTCTTATCAATAGGTATATGACTCAGGAGAGAGCTCAGGATCTCTTGTCATCAAACTCTAGTGTCCCTGACAGAGAGAACTGAGACTAAAACCTGCAATGAGGTTAAGAGCTCAATAATAAGAGGTCCATCATCTTCTGGAGAGGTGCTAGGTCAGCGGCTGGCAGCCTGACCCTAACAGTAGCATAAGCCTTGTATTACAAAGGTCATTTACCTGTAGATTGCTCAGTGCAAGTACTACATCAGTGATCAAAACCAGCTTTTGGTCTTATTGTCAAAAGAACAAGTTGTTGCTGCCCATGTGGTCCTGATGTTTTCTCTGGATTTGAAGGATCATTTAGTGTCTGTTGTCTACACCGCCTTTAAAGATAGACTGATGAGATGTCACCCTTTGGTTTACACTTGAGCCTATTTGATGCCCATGGCTTTTCCACCCTCAAAGCTGTGGTCATTTCCTGAGACTGACCTTTCAATACCGGTGTCCATGATTTAGAATACGTTTATTGTCAGCTACACAAAAAGTTGACTTGACCTGAGTAAAGTTTTGCCTGGGAGATTCCAACTCCTAAAGCTGACGAGGGAAGATTCCCAAGGAAGCCAGGAAGACGCTTTGAAGTTCAAGGATGAGTTTTGTCTTAGGACGGACTGAAGGCTTTGTGGACACAGTGCTTGGCTTGTTTCATCGGGCTTTCAAGTCAAGGCTGTGCATGTGTTGCCGAGGAAACCTTTCATGGGCCAGCATTCAGTGACTCCGAGGCAAGGAATGAAAGAGGCAAGTGGACACATACGTCCTGTTTCTATCTACCACTCCAACTCAGTATTTGGAGGACGCGTGGGGGGTTTCACAGTGATAAACACTCGCTGCCATGGTGAGCTGTTAATTGAAAGGTCAGTGTAAAGACTTTGCCAGAGGCTAGCTTTAATGATAACTGTTATTACACATAATTCCATTAGACGGCATGCCTTTGAATGGTGCTGAGCATGTTTCTTTGGACCGCCTTTGACTGCGCTGGTTCCTGCTGCGAAATTTTCCTCAGCTAAGTTGAAAGGCAAAATCGTATTATTCCTTCTCTTTGGTCTTATGTCCTTTTGATACGCCGCATTTAAATCCACATCATTAAAACTATGTTGCATGGGAGCTTGAGTTGGTGTCCTCAGCTTGAAAATTCCACACTGGACAAAGTGCTCCCCACTGCTTTACTACTATTGTAAAGTTTGAAGGAAAACAATCTTACAAACAAAATAGGGAATAGACAGAAATGTATGCCCATATATGTCCATAGGTATTAATGTTAGTGTTATCTGCAGGGTGGGCATTTTTAAGTATGTGTAATTGCAGAATTTAGCGTGTGAGCCTGTTTTGAGTGAGACATTTATCCATTATCCAATTTACAGGTGTAGAGTTTAATGTTTTAGCCGAGCTCGGTTTTCAGAGCTATTAAATCTACAACAAGGAGCTCTAAACCTCCAGAAACACTAATACCATTAACTTACAAGAGACAGAGGACACGCTTTATGCTTTGAACTGTGGATTTACTGGCACAGTCACACATTTGGAAGCAACAAAGTATGTTTTTCTTTTTGTCCTGATGTAACTATACATACACTACTAGTCAAACGTTTTAGAACACCCTAACTTTTCCAGTTATTTATTGCAATTCAAGTCGTGCAAGTCCAATGAATAGCTTAACATGGTACAAAGGTAAGTACTGAACAGCCAGAGGTTAAAAGAAAGGTTTGGTTACCCAAAACAGCCAAATAATATACATTTCAGGATTATACAAAAAGGAAATTTCAGGGAATATGAAATGGGTTAACAATTTAAAGCTGTTCTGCAGCAATGAAGGTTGAATCAGCTTTGAAAGCTGGTGCTACTAATTCCTAGAGGTGTTCCAACTTTTCTTGGTTACTTACAACCCCCTCTGTCTGCATAAAAGCAGTGTTAGAACACACTGTGGTACCAAACCCTCATGAGCATCAGGTGAACAGTACCGTAGTGCAGAAAGTAGTGTGTTGCAAGAAAAATGGTGAGAAAAGGCAATTAACAATGGAAGAGAGACAGACCATCATAACATTTAGAAATGTAGGTCTTCCTACAGGGAAACTGCAAAGAAACACAAGGTGGCAGTGAGTACAGTTTTCTTCACCATCAAAAGGCACTCAGAAACTGGGGGAAACGCTGACAGGAAGAGGTCTGATAGACCCAAAGCCAAACTGAATCAGAGGACAAGTTTCAGAGAGTTATTAGCTTGCATGATAGGTGGCTCACAGGACAACAGCTTCAAGCACAGCTTAGTAGTAGTCGTAATAAGCAAGTTCCAGCTGCAGGTTTGATAGGACAAGTTGCAGCAAGAAAACCATTGCTAAGATGTCAGAATAAGACAAAGAGGCTCGTCTGGGCCATGAAACACCGCCACGGGACTACTGAAGACTGGAAGAAGGTATTATGGACTAATGAATCAAAATTTCATCAGGTTAGGAACCACTGCAGGGGATTTGGCATATATATATATATATATATATATATATATATATATATATATACTGACTAAGTTAGAGTTCATATATACAGTATATATATATATGAACTCTAACTTCATATAAGATGAATTTATGCATTTAACTCTAACTTCATATAAGATGAATTTATGCATTTAACCTTTGTTAGAATCCGTCTGCACCTTACTGAAAAAAAAAACATATTTTTAAACTTCCCAAAAAGTCTGTCTTCATTTGCATTTTGCGACTTAAATAAAAACCAGCTAAGGATGAGTGAAAAATGTCTTTTCAGACTATGTGAAATTGAGCAGAATGTTGAGCTTCTCGTGAGATTTATCACTATGGCAGAAAGCACAAGAACCCAAATAAATTCACCGATTTAAAGAGAGCATTCAGCACTGTCAAACATATTAAACAGTTTGGAGTGAAATATAATCTTGACAATAGCAATTTAACAAAAAGTAATGAAACTTAAGCAGCACTGTATGACATGCTCCAGGTGCTGATTTTCTATTTTCTTTTCCAAATAAATGTATTTGTAGTGTTTAGTGAATTAACTCCTTGATTTCAGTTGAGCAGCTTATGGCAGAGATGTTCTCTGCAGAGCTTAAAATAAATCCTTAGCCTGTTAGAAACGGCACGGATTTCCTTATCAGTTTTCAAGGAAATGGGAGCACATTCCCCCAGTATCACATCTATGTGAGTGTGTATTGGAGTGCAAATTGTACATGACAACTTTTCATCCCGAGTCTATTATATCCCACTTTGTGGCTCCAGATTGGATTTAATGTATTTGAGCGCAGCAGGAGAATCCCTTGCAGCTGACTTTCCACTTTGGTTGTCTTTTATTAAAAAAGTGTCATCTGAAGCTAAAGATTATTAGCTCATGTGTGTTTTCAACCACTGCCCATAAATGTGGAAATGGCAAGGGGGGAAACACACTGGTTTTGCAATATGTTTCCGTGTTTGTCATTTCCACATTTATGTGCAGTGGTTCCCTCAAGAAGCTTGAGAGAGCCCTTCCCAGACTTTACAGACAAATGTTTCAGTGAGTGGGAAGAGGATTAAAAAGTATTTATAGCCATCATTTCCATAATGTAAATATGGATAAAATAGGTCTGATACACACATACACAGAAAGGTGCATTTATTTTGTTCAAAGGCATTGTCTCAGTTTTTTATACTTGTAACATGTGAATGTGTGCATCAGTAAGTTAGCTTGATCTGTTTGGATGTGTCAGCTTCTCTGCAAGCTCCTACAGCTAATAGCAAAGTCATTTGCTATTAACATGTGTCTGTGAAGGTTCTCAGTCCTCCAGGTCATGGTAATCCAAAAAAGTTTCAAAAAAGCCAACTGGAGTTGTAGATTTTTAGAGGGGATGTTTCATCCACTCATCCGAGTAGCTTCTTCAGTTTTGAACTGGATTAACATGTGTGTTCAACTATAAGTCCAGCTTTAAACATCTACTGAGTCCTCTCTTACCAGGTTATAATTACTGCCGTGAATGCCCATTTGGTTCTTCAGCTGATGGTTCAGCAGTTTCTGACACATATAATGGATTGTAAAGTGGAACTCTGGCTATCCTGATTAATATGAACACATTAACACAGATACACTGCCCACAGGAAGATCGGATGTAAATAAAAGTGAAATAAAATTGCAGCCCAGAGAGCAAAGTGGACAGCTGCAACGTGAGCTAATGTTCACATGTGTAACAACACCTCAGGGCCTGGAGAGTGCATTGTGTAATAGTTACAGCCCTTTTCCATTGTGTGATATACTGTTCAGAAGTTTTTGTAGCTTGTGTTAACTGCTGATTTGATCTGTTATCTGTTTATCTGGGGGAACTGCTGTGCTAATTATGACTAAACTGCACTGAGAGGCATCATATTTCAAACAACTTGTGAAACAAGGGACAGAAGGAGCTTTTTTATAGAACAGTGATGGTGCTAGAGAAGAAAAGCAGATAAGTGATATTGATTTGAATCAACAAAAAGCTAAAGCTGCATATTCTGTTGTTGGAGGGTGAGCTGAGGTTGATTTTCTCTCATGTTGAGATATTTATGAGAGTGAAGGTGAAAAAGAACCCCAACACGAGTCCTTATTATTGAAATCTGTAAGTGTGTTCATCATTCATTAGATTACATACATTGCTTTAAGCTAGCTGTTTAATTGGCCATTAGGGTTCTGGTTACATCTAACTCATGTGCTGTGTATGTATGAGCGTAAACACAAGACGAAACTAAATTATAAAAATGATGGTCATAGGTGAAAGGCACTTGTTTGACTCCATCTCACATATACCATGCTGCTGGGAATACTCAATATAGCGCAATATAATCTGTCTATAAAATAGTCCCCAACAAATGTACTACTGGAGTTTGGGTCACATTTGCTCAAAAGTGCTGAACAATATAGTTGGGTGCTAATTATTAATGTTTTTGTTTTAGTAGGAACTGGGGTGTTTGCAGCTGAGTGTAACACACTAAGGAGGTCAGAAAGTTGATTGTTGGTTTGAGTTGTTTGAAACACTGCAACCGAGACAAAGGAAATATTATCCTGTTGATCTCACGGAGCGACCTAGAGAATAACGTTATTAAAAAAGAAGGAATCATCGCGGTTTGGCAGACAGATGATTGATGGATGCTGAAGGGAGGTTAGCTGCCTGCTTTAAAACACAATGTAGCTGTCAACAATACGTGATGCAATAAAATCACAGGGCTGAGTAAGAGACGGCCTTCAGTGTGTCAGGGAATACAAATACGGACGACTGAGCAGGAATCATCTCAAAGAGCGATTGTTTTATGCAGCTAAATAAATGAAAAAGACACATAAAAAAAGACAGATGTCCTACTTGGATATTTAAAACACAACATGAAAAGAAAAGTAACTCTTACTTAAGAATCATATCTTATTCAAATTTGGTTTCAAACCTTTCTAGTTTCTTTATTTCTATCTATTAAAATGTTTTACCAAGTGTTCCAAGCGATTTCGGGAAGAAAGTTGGTACACAGTTGGTCGTTTGTTTGGGCTGCTGCTGAAACGCCTACCTTCACAAGCTGAGCAGGTTGAGCCCCAGATTCCCAGTGGCAGAGATGAGAACTCCAAGCTGAAACAGCTTGCAGCAGAAAGCAATAATGTAAAATAATTTAAACCTCTTCAGGAAAAACACTGAATATCAGAAAGTACTCTTTTAAGTGGAATAAGTTCACTTCAGTGTATTCAATAGGACTGTGATACAGTTGTTTAGGTGGACATGAAGTCAAACACCATGTTAAATATTTAGCTGAAAAATATTTTCAGTCAGTGAACACACATGTCCATGGATTTTATCACCCTGGTTTCACTACAGCCTTCTTCAGCTTCTGCTTTTTGTCTCTTCCTTTAGTCTAGTAGCCAAGTGTTCAGTCAATGGGTTGCAGCTCCTGATTCTGTCATATTGTCAATTCTTAGTTTTCTTTCTTTTTAAGCGAGACGTTTCTCCTGATAGATTATTTTGTTGCTTTGTTAAGCCTCGTTGTTATCTCCTTCACGTGCATGGTCACCTCTTTACCCCTCATTTTCACAAACAGCTCCAGCTCAATCTAAATTGCAAGACACACTCTGACACATGTGAGCCCTTTGTGCACGGGGTAACACTGACATTGGGCCTTGCAATTCCCATATCTTATTTAAAGTGAATGTGCTGAAGTCTGAAGAACAAATGTAGAATTGTTTAAATTCTACTTCACACACCATTTCACCCACTATTGACTGGGACCTTGTGAGGTTACTTTTTTGTTTTCGTAACCAGCCAGGGATCACGAAAAGTAAAGTTTAGTTGAAATTCCAAGAAACAAAAATGCTCACTAAGATGTGAGCTGAAATTACTACCATTACACTCTTGGCTGCCTGACCTTCAAATCTTCAAACGCATAGTCTCACAGCATTGCTATAAAGGAGCCTGTGCTAGAGAGAGGTGGCAGCTCCAATCTGACGCCCTGATGGTCCTGTGTAATGCAGGGCTGAGTTCACAATGGAATCAATTTTACTCTGAAAGCACCTGAATGAAGCAGCGTCTTTGGGGAGTGACAGCAGATGGCCCCTGAGCTCCTTGTGGACATTGTGGGGACGGTGATAATGGCGGCAGGGTCTTAAATGTTTGATCTCCATCTTTGTCCCTGCAGACTCCGAGATCAGCCTCAACAGATGAGATCTGAACTCTCTCTACTTCTCTTTCTTCAGCGGCGATAACAATTCAACCCTATGGCATTCTTATGATAGATGACAGTACTTTAACTCCGCTGCTGCTTCAGACGTGAAGTGATTGCTACACTTTATTTTATGCGTCCAATATTTATGGCAAATTTTCTTAGAAAGAATCATCATCAAGTGCCACTTGCAGACAAGATTTTTCACATTTCAAGTGACATATCTCAAGGACTACATGCTGTTTTGCCAGCTTTATAGTCCCCAGAGAATATAATGCATATCCTACTGATTGATGATGAAGTGATGATGAAAGTAACATGGTTGGTTGCATGAGTGGAGTAACTCATACACTGTGATTTGAATTTGTATCATCATCAGGTGAAGATTTCAGTTTACATTTTGGGACAACTTTGACCGTTTCTCTCATTTTAAGTTCCATCTTTGGTTTGCAGGAGGCAACAGAAACACAAGGTTTGTCTGTCTGCTTGGCGTGAACAAAGTGTCATTTTTATAACTGTTTTCTTTTGTCACATTAATCTTTAAATGTCAGTTTTTACTCCTTTAGGAAAATAACCAAGTGCAGAACAGTCTGACATGATTATTTTCAGCAATACTCTTGTTTCTTTTCCCCTCGAGATGTACTGCGATAGTTGGCAGGCGAATTGTTTCATCTTTCTGGCCAAACCCCCTAAAAAAAATCCTCTCCAGAGCCAATTAAGTTGGGACAGCTTACGGTCTGTGATTTGGTTCTTCGGCTGCCTCTGGTGTATTTTACTTCACTTCATGTCACGGGCACAAACTTCATCTTCACCGCCACTTCTCTTGTTTAGCTGTCCCAGAGGCAACACTACAGGAACAATATCACCAACTTTAAGAGTGTTTTTACTTGAAGAAGACTTTCACTTTAAGTCTTCACTGTGGACAAAGAAGAGAGTTTTTGATGACAACAGCAAGGACAGCTTTTATCAGCGGCTTTCAGCTGTAGAGACAAGAAAATGGAAGTAGTCACAACATTACAGATGTAAGGTCAAACCTTCTTTTATGCCAGATTTCAGAGAAGCCGAAGAATTGTTAACCTATGCCACCTCAGTGGCAATAAGCAAACTCAATTTGTCTAGTTGCTGTGATGTAAAAGCTTGAGAACCTGGTACAAAAATCCTCCTGTATCCCAGGTCAACTTTAGACATTCAAGCACAAGATAATCCAGAGTGTTTCAAACTGTTTTGAACATTTACCTGTTATTTCAAACACAGGAACAATCTACAGCAGAGGCTGATGGAAAATGCCATTTGTTTTACAGACATTTTGTTATAAAGCAGAAAATTGGACAATCATCCTGGCACTAGATACAATATCTAGTTATCACAAGCCACCCTGAGGAGGACATATATTTGAGTAGCACCAAGCAGCAGTCCTTCCAATCGACGTTTCACTAAAACCAAGAGGGTTCACTTAAGTGACACAGAAGGGTTAAAAGGAATGAGACCACCAACCAAGTCAGGAGGTAATCAGCTGTCATCATTGGTGCTCTTTTACTTTGGTGTCTTCCTCCTCTCTGTTCTCCTTTTATATCCCCCCTTTGCCACTCCTCCTTTTCCCTTCTGGCTTTTTCTACTTGTCATCCTCTTTTTCCTCATCATCAGCCTACAGCATTAAGAAGTAGAATTTAGCAGATGAAGCTAAGAATAGGCAGGTATTTAGAAATAGATCAAATAATCTCAAACTAAAGTTTATTTCCTTTTTTTTGAGAAACTATAAATCGCGGACTCTGAATCTGATTTAACAGTTTAAGAGGCATTATAGTAAAAGGAAATGCAGAATCCCACTGGCACAGTATCATTAGTGATAATCTGACAGTGTTGAGGGTCTTGTGTGTGAAGCATTAATAAACCCCCTGACCTTTGTTTCACCGACAGCAGATGAAAGATTAATGGTCCTTGTGGTGGCTCGTGAGGCAGCACAGAGAAGTTAAGAACAAGACAAACAGTGAAGATATTTAAAAGAATACAGCACAGAAGTAATATAATATAAATAATACAACAGTCAACAGATAAATGGTTGAAGACGGAACATGTTCATTAGCAGACTGACAGAAACAGATGTGTTAATGTGTTTGCAGAAAGATATGCAGGTTGGGATGGAAGTTGATCATGTAAAAGAGGTCTTGTCTGGTTGACTCCAGACACTGCAAAGACTGAAATCCCAACAATTTGATGGATGTTTATGAAATTTGAACAGATGTTCACTTTGATATTCCCTGACTTGTCAAATAGGGAAGAGGGGAGCAGCTTAAAATGTTTGTGTTTTTTGTGACATTCTCCGCAACTATGGAATGGAAGGTTAGTTGGTCATGGGTTCTCTCCAGGTACTCCAGCTTCCTCCCACCATCCAAAGACATGCTGGTTAGGTTCACTGGTGATTTCAAACTGTCCATTGGTGTGCATGTGAGTGTGAATGGTTGTCTGTGGGCCAAATGTGATACCAGTTTTCTTTAACCATGAATGCGGAGAGGAAAAAGAGGAATGAAGGTGACAGTCTGTTCAAAAATTGATGCCTGTCGCCGAGACGTAACCCATCATCACTGTCTGGCAAGTGTTTGTGAAAAGCAGACAGCTCTGATTGGATTCTCTGATTTGAACATTTTGGACTTGAAATTGAGCTTTCTAAAAGTACCAAATACTTTCTGTATTAGACATGGACCTTTATATTTAAATAAAATAAATTAAATATCGAAAAGCTGGACTGGACCCTCCCCTACATGTGTCTGAGTGAGTCTTATACCCATAATTTCTGACTATGATGGACTAATCTGCGACAATTACCATCTAAAACAACCTAAATATCTTCTTTGCTGATCCCGGTATAACTTAAAAATGTCTCTCTCTCTCTCTCTCTCTGTCTCTCAGGTGGTGTGTGTATCGCTCAGTCTCTGAAGATTCCTCGGGAGCCGAGGCCCGGCGAGTTTGACAAAATAGTCCTCCGTCTTCTGGAGACACCCAATGCCCGTGCCGTCATCATGTTTGCCAATGAGGATGACATCCGGTAAAAATAGTGTCTCTATACACCCAACCTTTTGTTCAAAACACATTAATGAACTGACAATAATGAATACTCTGACATCTTCAGAAAGCTAAAGGTCTTTAAGGGTAATATTACTTTAGAAACCAACACATAAAATACTGTTGACTGTTGAAGGCTGTTAAGAAATTAGATTTATAAAGTGGAAGGAATTTTCACTGAGGGTCAGGATTGTTGAAGCAGAAGTCACTTGGTGACCTGGTTTCATAAAAGTTGGATAAAAGTTGAAGGTACTGAACAAACTTGCTTAGATATAATTTTCCAGGAAGAAATAACCCTGAAAGGTGCATTTCAGCATGAGCTTAAACATGTGATATTCAAAAAACTACAGCTACGGTCTACAGCTTAAATCAACTTTCTTTTATATTTAGTTTCAGTTTTGACTGAATACAGCAGCCATGGTGCCACATTTTCTCTTTTGAATTCCCTACTGTTCTGATTCAGAACAAACTGTCCTCTCTCTCTGTGCTCTCTCTCTGTTTGGCTGTCTCATCTGTCCCCTGTGACACTAAAAGACGAATCCTGGATGCAGCGAAACGCAACAACCTGACTGGTCACTTCCTGTGGGTGGGCTCTGACAGCTGGGGCTCCAAAATCTCTCCGGTGGTCCAGCAGGAGCAGGTGGCTGAAGGCGCCGTCACCATCCTCCCCAAGAGGGTGTCTGTGGATGGTGAGGAAGGAAGCATAGTGAGCAGCACGTCGTGTAGCAAACTATGCTGTGATGGTTAGACGTTTTCTTTCTTTCTGCAGCATTCGACCGTTACTTCAAGAGCCGCTCTCTGTCCAACAACCGCAGGAACGTCTGGTTCGCTGAGTTTTGGGAGGAAAACTTCAGCTGTAAGCTGGGGATGCATGGCAAGAGACCTGGCAGCCCCAAGAAATGTACAGGTAGGAGGTCAAAGGTCAAAAAGAACTTTATTATGTCAGCAGCAACAACTTTTCTTTCCCCTTCCTCTCCTTAATTGTATCCTCTTTTTTTCTGTGTCCTCTTTCTCCTTACCTCTTTTACTTTTCCACGTTCTACTTTCCTTTTCGCATCTTTCTTTTCTTCCTTCCCTCTGCTGCTTTCTGCTTCATTTTTTGGTCCCTTGGTTCTTCCTGTCCCTCTCTATTTGATCATGTGCATCTCTGCCTTCCTCTGTCCTTATCACACCGTCTCCCTTCCCTCTGTGGCCCAGCTGTGGGCCAAAGATACAGCTCGTTTTATTTGGTTTAAAATGCCTTTGAGGCTGATTTGCAGCTAAAATTGACTTGACTCAAAAATCTAATTATTAACTTTGCCCTATATGATTTTTTTAGACACAAAAATGTATGCACATCAGCACACACACTGCCCCTATATTATTGTCCCAGAAGCAACAAAACCCACACTCTAGAACCTCCAAAACTAGAAAGTGATTCAGTTAAATTCTTTGTTCCAGGCTCAGGGCGATTTCAGGGGGCAATAAACCACGGTACTTTCTCCTGCTGCAGATATAGCGTGCAGAGCTTCAGCTCCATTGGTGAAATTTGTTTTAAAGAATGTGATCCGTTTTTTTCCAAAATATATTCCATAACAAGAATATCAAGATATTTAGATTAACATAACAAAGTTTTACCACAATGTTGATAAGGTATAAAAAGTATATGTTAGAAAGAATGGACCAGTTCAGTGTTATATTATAATATAATGGGAGCACTGGGGGAAGGGAATTTACATGGAGCAAGGGTTAACAGTTCTATATAAATGTTCTTTTATTTTCTGTGTCTTTTTGTCCTCTAGAGGTTATCAGAGGGGCTGGAGCCTATCTGTCACTGGGTGAGAGGTGGGGTACACAGTGGACAGGTCTATCGCAGGGCTAACACAGAGAGACAGACAACCATTCACACTCACATGCACACCAGCAAGATAAATCTTAGTAGTCCAGACATAATGCATCTTTGCCTCTCCACAACCCATTCATTTCCATTCAGAGTAAATATATGCAAATTTCAGATGTGTGTTATTTTGTACATATCTGAAACGAATGCACTTGCAGTAATAACTATTAACAAATATGTATGGTACAAATATGGTTGTTCTGAACTGTGTAGAAATGGCAACTTCACGCACATTTTATGTGTCACGTCTGTGAATGTTGCGTTTTTTTGTTTGCTATTAATGGCATACAAGCATGTGTCCTCAAGACTGAACAGCATAAAAGGACACACAAAAAGCCTAGCAATAACACGTGGGCTCAACTTTTCCCAAGCAGCTGGTGTTGCTTTTCCTCCTTTGCCTTTCCACCTTTTCTCTTCATCTCTCTTCCCTGTGTGAGGACAAATAGAAGCTGCTGATAGCGGTGTCAGCCACACAGTCTGATCAGATTCGTGTCTGCTTTTTTTTTTCTTTTTTCAAAGGGAATAAATCATCAGACTGTGACAGCATGATAAGAAAAACCTGCACAGCTTTTGCTGTAAGTTGGGCTGCGTGATAAGTCATAAGGGAAGCTGCTGGAAATGTGTTCTGCTCAGAATGGTTTGGGATTCGTATCACTCTATAAAGTTTTGCAACAGTTCAGTTAACAAATATGTTGTGGCGCCTTCAGTAGTGTTAATAGATAAATTAATTTTGACAGTGCAGGACGAGCAGCCAACAAACCCACCCTGGAGAAACAGGATTTAGGTTCTTTGTTTAGCAGAATGCTAAATAGTCAATTATGAAAGCAGCTCCAGTTTCTCTAAACTTTCACCAGGATTTATGATATTTCTGCCTGCAACTGCCAGCAGCATGTTGTACACTAATTTTTTTTTTGAAAAAACAGTTTGAGTAGTACTTTCGATTATATCAGATTATATAAAAATAAAATAAATATGCAGAAACCATCACTGTTGGTGTTATGAGCTAGTGTGTAGTAATTAAAGGCTACATTCAAAAATACATTAAACGAAAGATTAGGAAGACGATCGGCCTCACTAGGTAGAGTGGAGCTGTAGGGTATTGATATAGCAAAAAAGGGGTTGCCATATTTCAGATTTATCCATGCATTTAATCTTTTCCACTTTGCTGAAAATAAGGACACCTCGGGTCCCAGCCTCATAGGATGTAGGAGAAGGAGAAAAAAGTAGTGTGTGTTGTCAGGCTAATAGGGTCATGAAGCTGTTGATGCAACTGGATCAAGACAGGCCTGGAGTACCTGCTGGGTAAGATGGGTAAGACCAGAACACACACACATTTGTCCCTCCTCAAACCCCATTTGGTAGGTACCTATCTGTGCTGACCAGGGACAGCTGACAAGCATTGCTATTTCAGGAACTGTTCCAGCTCAGTTTGTGATTTGTCTCTTGTCAAATTCCTCCAGGTCTTTATGTCTTTCCATTGATTCTTCACTCGCCACACTGACCATGAGACCTAACTGTTCAGTCACCTTTCATACACCTGAGACCGTGCCGTGTTTCATTGTTATGAAATAATCAACACTGGAATCAAAGAACACAAAAAGGACAGGAAGTGAATGCAGCATCACCTTGGACACATTTACATGTGTGGGGCAACTGTGGGTCAGTGGGTAGAGCACAAACCCACTCTCCATGAACCAGAGGGTTAGCAAACGAATGGGTAGATGTGTCACTGTGACTGTAAAGCACTTTGAGAACCAAGAGATAGAAAAGTTTTAGCCATTTACATGAATTTGAAATAACTTATTATATTATATTTAAGTGAAAGTACATAGAACCTGATGTACTGCTGGTATCTTATTTTGTCATGGCTCTCCAGCATCTCCCCTATGTTGGAGGGTTAACAGTCTGTTGTTTCTTTGGGTCATTCCAACACTCTATTTATATTCATAAGCAGGATTTGTGACCACCACTGACTTCCAATTAACATGCTGGATAATCATTCTGGCGCCCACCCTCTAAAACGTGTGACACAAAACATCTGTAACACCTTCACAGAATAATTAATCCGGCTTACATGCACTCACTCTAGGTGTAATAATGAATATGAATCAGTGTTTGTAAGGAACAGATGAGGGTCAAACGAGCAATGCATGTTGTGTTACATTCTGATGGATGAGATTTTCGGGATTTACAAAGGAGATGCTTGAAATGTCATCTCTTTGATAGGATTTACAAAGCAAGCCAAAAACTGAAATGAGTGCTCAGATAGGAAGATGTATCTGTGCAAGCCAGAGAGACATCCCTACAACTGCAATGAAACTATGTAGTTTAGTGCCTTGTCCTAAGTTATCAGAAGACAAACAGCTTTCCTTTGACCACTGGATTTGCAGTTTTCCGTCAGGCAGCCTGATGTAAGAAAAAGAAAAACACATAACTTGTTGAAATGAATCTGAATAGCTTGTCATCAAATCCTTGTCATCTTGTCATCACATATATACTAATTCTCTTGAGTCTTGATGTCTTTACTGCCTAGACAAAGTAGAAGAACATAAATGCTCAGGGATCATTAACATCACAGGAACTGATATTAAAAACACTGTAGATTATCCATCATTATAGTTTAAATGGTAAATGGGTGGGGGTGCCTGGTCTGGTCTAGGTGGCTGGTAACATCCGCATGAATGCCAGGTCCAAATGTTTCCCAGCAGAACACTGAATTGTCACAAGATGGTCAATGTTATTAACGTCTCCTGTCAGTGGTTTTAATGTTGTGGTTGATCGGTGTATACACAACTGCAAGCAGATCATTGCACTGAGCTGCAGCATTCAATTATTTCTAATACTAGGATCAGTTGACCTGATTCTTGACCTCTTTCACGGCTCCTCAGACCAATATCTGCTTTGGGATGTCCTTCAGGGTGAGGGACTAGAAGGATTTTTGCTGTCATGAAATCTACAAGACCCCTAAAGGTTTCCGCTGACATCTGGTAACCAGGTGTTAGAGAAGATCTGTAAGTATTCAGTTGGAGTCCCTGTGTCAGACTTCCAGCAAATCCCCCAGTGGCAGTTTGCTTGCTAGGTACCAGCACCTGTTGAGTCTGAAAAGATGCTATGACCCAGTCATCATTGATGCCCATTTCTCCTCCACTCAATATATTGACAACAAAGAACGACTATTCACTACATGTCTTCCAGACTTTGGCTTTGATAATCTTCATTATTGGTTATTTTTTTCTTGTAAACTGAGTCCCAACACAAACTAGCTGTAACACTAACACATTAACAGACTAAGAAGATACACTCATAGCTCAGGATGTGCCAAAACCAGGGTAGGGTGATTTCAAAGGTGTTTAAATAAGACTGCTTAAAACCTAACCAAAAGGAAGGTGAATCTAATCTGGAAAAATTATTGCTCACATCCAACACTCAGCTGAGTCTCTCCCTGCTGACTGTGCCTGCAGCAGCAGCATGTAATCCTGCCCGATCCAGGAGGGCTTCCTCTGAGGAACAGTGGGCCACTGAGGGCCAAATCGTTTACAAACATGTCCGACACACAAAACAGGATTTGTGGAAGGTGGTGGGGCAAATACCTGTGAGCGTCAGCCGCCCCTCCAGCTGCAGATAGAAGTGAAACAACAGAAGAACAGCGTCAGCATTCTGGGGAAAGCTGCAGTGTCCCAGCTGCTTCTCTGATAATGCTGCGAGCTTTTACCTGAGCTTTGATCAGGCTGCTGCTGTCAGGTCCCAGATTTCACGTGATTGTGTTAAAGGCTCCAGATTGAGTTTTGGAGCTTCAGCAGTCATCACACAAACAGACAAACAGCTTAGCTAGCAGTTCAGCATTTGTGTGTGTGTGTGTGTGTGTTTGTGCAGTCTGTCTTTCAGATCTTTAAAAAGCTGTGAGTGCTGAATGGCTGCAACGTGTGCATGAGCCTGTATGAGTCATAGTTTCTTTACATCACATGTTGTTAATTTAATGAATTAATTTATTTTTTTAAATGGTTGGAACTACACCTGAACTTGTGGATAAAATGCCTCAGATTTTTTGTTAGTTTGAGGTTGAATAAATAATAGCACTCTTCCATCTGTCATTAAATATGAAGCTGGTTAGCCTAACATAACACAAAGGCTAAAAACATGAAAACATCTAGCTTGTACACGTCACATCAGCCATCTGCCATCAGCATGGACATTTATCTTAGAGCAGCACAGCCCCACAACTGTAAATCATCCAAAATCAGGAGCTTGATGGTAAATAGCCTTGCTTTTATATAGCTCTTTTCTACCTATTGGTACTCAAAGCGCTTTACAGTCAGAGACACATCTACCCATTCACTCACACAAGCATTCACACATTCACACACCAGTGCCACGCACTGGGAGCAACTGGGGGCTCAGTGTCTTACCTACTGAGCCACAGCCGCCTTGATGACTTCTGTTGTTGCATCAGTTCACTTCAAGAGAATAACATCTCCACCAAGTCAAGCAATCAGTAGTTTTCTATAAACTGATCATCCTGTTCTATGTTAGCAGCTCCTTGTATTGATTGCTTTCTCACACCAGGGTTTACTGCACAACAAGTGCAACTTGGAAAACTCAGTTTGCGCCTTTTAAATAATGCTGAAACCATTTCAGTTTCAGTCAAAGTAAAATAAAATGTATGAGGCCTGGAATTAACAATTTCTTTTAATTTTAATTAAAATTACTTAATTAATTACTCACTACTGTCATGCCACTCTCCATCTCAGTAATATCTCACATAAAATAATGCCTGGCCTAACAAGCCCTCATGGATATAGACTGATAATTACATGTAAAAACAACACCCACGTCTCTGTGGGATTTAAACATCAGCATGCCTAGTACAATGCGTCTATGAGAGAAGGTCAGCTCATCAGTTTGAATTAATTAGGAAAATTAAATATCCATTAGATGGGGTGGCTAGGGTCTGAGGGTGATGATCTATCACCCGCCGATCAGGAGTAATCCAGTACGTTCAGGATCACCGCCTCTGAGCTCCGTGTCTCCTGCCAGATCGAGTGTGTCGCTTTTAAAATGCAATCCAGTATTGTATTTATACTCCAGTGTACACGTCCTCCCCCTCCTAAACATTTAAATAAGAGTAAATTACAAAGCTTTGTATCCTACTCTCTCTTTCTTCCTTCATTTACACAGTCATTATGAAACAATGTTTATCCTAGTCTAATTTCTTAATAGATGGAGAAGTAATTCTTAGATTGTTATAGGTTTCCTCTGTGTCTTAAGCCATCTGAATGGTCTTGTGTTCATTTCAAGACATTTTTAAAGGTAAATGCTTTACAGTCTTTTAGTTTTTTTACTATATGAAAATATAAAAATCAAAATGGAAAAAGCATGACAATGATCACAGAATGTCGTAAAAAAATGAATATAATATTAAATATCATAATGTTTTTAGTCAGTGTCCTGTTTTTAATGTCTGTTTTTACTTTGATTAGGCCTAATTTAAAGGTTCTATGAATGGGTTAGTATGCATATATAAGTGGGTTCCATTTTTTGCTTATATTGAAATGTTTCATTTATTCATTCATTTACCCCTAAGGTACTATTACAAATATTCCAGTAACACAAAAGTTAAGGGCAGAGGGATGAGAATCTGAATGTCAAACAAAGTGATTCTGTCTCAAGTGAATCATTGGAACATGAATGTAGTATCCCACTTTTCCAGCCGACAGAAAAGCAGCTGTGAACCAAATCACCCGTCAACCAAATCACCGGCATTAATCTAAAAAAAATCACTCTGTCAGATTCTTTTCACAGGTGAGCTCCTCTTTTTCTCTGAAGGTCAAGATCTGAACCACTGCGCCCTGACATCATCCCTGATCTCTGTAGCCTTCAGCTGATGGATTCTCTGTCAGCCTTTCATTGATTGTGATCTATAATTAGTGTTCTGTTTGTTCGTGTGCAAGCAACAGCAGCCAACAGAGGGGCTTGTTTGGATAATGGGGACAAGTGTGTTGCTTCCTGAGTAAGGTGTTGACTTACAAGTTAGAGTAGGAGTCTGAATCTTAATGTTGTGCTAATGCACCTTTCTGGACAAATCTTGCCCAACACCAGTGGTGTCACACAGAAGGTACTCAGAAAACAGTTTTGGTACCTTATTACTTCTGACTTTAGGACAGTCACATCATGTCAGCCAGGTGTCATATGTAAAATGTGACGTATATTGTAATGGTGCGTCCTCACTAGCAGTGAGAGAGTGACGAGCTGCAACACATTTTGTATGGAAGCTGATGTTACTGTACATGTTCCTATGTGTCAGGCTTGGCTCCAACTTCATTTGTGTCTTCTCTGATGTAGTGACACACATTGTCAAGGATTATCTTTTCAAGAATTTTGAGATTGCTCTAAGGCATCGATTTCCAGTGGTTAGTAGCACTCAAGAATGATTTGTAAAATGTGATCGTTCTTTTTCATTTCACCTCTCAGTATTGACATACTGATATGGAACTGCCGAACAAAGATTGTTATTTGTATTTATGTTTTTTGGGTTTTAGTCCAGCATGAAATAAGTTGGATTCCATTAGACCTTTAACCCATAACTGTTGTGTTGAGTGGTGAGGAGGTAGGACCTAAATGCAGACACAAGAGGAGGCAGGAGTAGGAATCAAACAAACTTTGATGAAAACTTACTAAAACTGGAACAAAAAGTGCTGCAGGGTAGGCAGTGTATCCAAAAACTAAAGAGAGGCAAGAACTCAGACAAGCACGAGGAACTGAAGTGAAACACTAGGAAACATCAATGGGGCTAAATCCACAGACTTAACTAAACGGATGTAACGGGGATAACTCCACAGGCTAAACTCAACAGGGGAACCTTCACAGGGGACTTGACCAGGAACAAAGAAAAAGACAGGACTATATAGTACACAAGGGCAGAGGTGTCAATGAAAGCAAGAAAACACAGGAAGTGCTGCAAGAAATAAAATACTAAGGAAGAGACTTTCAGAACAGACACAAAACACCAAACAGGACTGCAACTGTCTCAGTCATAATTCGTGTTGCGTGAGCTGAAACAGAGCTTGTCTTAATGGTCAGTGTTGGTGTCAAACCATGACTTTTTGCAAACACTCCGGACACAGTCTTGACTTTTGGTCTTTTCTTGGATCTTGATTTGATCCTCAATCGTCTTGACGTGTTTATCTTGGCCTGGGAGCTGGCTTGTGACCTCTGGCTTGACTCTAGGCTTACCAGAGACCAGAGGATTACCTGAGGATGCCAGGCAGAGTGGCTATGTTTCATGCTGTCATCAGTAAGACTTCATACCCCGGAGAAAGCACTTGAGGAGAGGAGCATTTTGTCTGTGCAATTTCTGATTTATTTTAAAAATTGCTTTGCTGTTACTGCGTCTGACTTTGAGCCCGATATCTTGGTTTGGGCTCGAGACTGATGGCATTTCAGTGACTGCTAAGATGATTTATGTGGCTTATGTGCTTACTTTTTCTCTGTGACACGTCATTCTGTCGGTCTGTTGTAGCAGGACACTTTCCAAATAGAGAGATAAGCAAAAAATTAATGAGACCCTTTTATTATAGAATAAAATAGAACATTCTGTGCTGATGTGGTTCCAGCAGGGATTGAATGATTGAGCAGTTCTCAAACATGTGTCCTGGATTTCTATTACTAGTAGTCAAAGTCATGTTGTGAGGAAACATATTAAACCTCTTCTGATAAGTCTCCTCCAGAATGACGCGATTAATAAACAACAGAGCCAATGAAAATAACTCTATTAATGTAAATGTATTCCGGCATGAGAGTTGTCACAGCACGGCATGTTTCCCCTGAACTCCTCCCAGTCCCTGTAACCTCTGTAATTAGTTTGCTGTTTATCTAATTTCAAAATCTAATTGAAACAGAAGTATGCCTGTGAGGAGGAAGTGTGTGTGTTTGAGTGGGTGTGTGTGTGTGTGTGTGTGTGGAAGGGTGGAGTGGGATGAAGGGCTACAAATGCGTCCATCCCGCTGAGAAGGAATTAAATTCACCCTGTAAGTGATGTGTAATTGAAATGCCAACAGCCGAGATGAAGCTGTCTGTCCAGCATGCTGTTTCTCCTCTGTACCTGTTAGTTTCACCACCGCCATCATCATCATCGATCATTGAGGCTCATTAGCTAATAGGGAGGCGAGCGTCCCTGTGGGCCGTTACTACCTGACTACACAAGCTGCTCACATTCAGCTAGTAATAATGTTCATTCAAAAGGTTTGAAGGGGTTAATTCATAATGCATTTGTTTTAGTGTGTGGGTGACGCTGTTACTGCAGTTTTGGACAAATTAAGCTGATGTTTTGAAGCAGTTTCTGCAGTTCATGCAGAGAAGAGACTAGCTCAGTTGCACATAAAAAGACACTCTTGAAAACCACTAGTACCCCCCATTAAAGTTTTGCATATGTACAAGTTTTGCATATGTACAAATGCGCAAGAAAAAGAGACAGAAGTAAATATACACTATATGCATAGTGTCACTCAACAGCTTTATTAGAGGCTGGTACTGGGTTCTCTTTCCTCATGGCAACAGCATGCAGAAATGACAGAGATAGAATAGATGATAGACATATTGCACAGACTGGTGTTATTACACCATAAGGTGTAATAATATTGCACATATTAGGAGTGCTTGTTGTAGAGCCTAGCAGCAGCAGGAAGCAAAGACCTTCTGTATATTTCCTTCACAGATATCTAATGGCCACCATGTTGATGTTACTGTGGATATTTTATAATCACAAGTGGACGTATTTTTTACGCATTTTTGCGTTATAAATAAAATTTATTATTATTATTATTACTTTTCGAAATTTTTAGTTGGCGTCAGACTTTCTTGAGGAACATTATTGGAATTTTGAACTCAATGGCTAGCACTCCTTTGGAATCTCAACATGCATTTCCAAGGAATTAAAACCAACACGAGTCAATTCCACTAGTGCACACCAGGGATTCAGCTCAACTTGATGATTAAAGCGTCATGGGACAGAAGTGAAGCTGACAAGACTGTACAACCCCCAGTAGACATACAGCATGTCATGTGCTGTTCTGGTTGTTATTTATTACATTATCCATAGCAGGCTGTCTATGGAGAATGAGGCGACAGTTAGTCTGAAACTGATCAAAACGTCTGTGTGCTCATATTTGAGTTATGACACCAATAGTAACTTCCTTACATGTGCCCTTCCTGTTCAGTTGGTAAACCTTTGTCTCATGATATGAAAACTTCTAGAATATACACAATCTTTTCATGGAAAATGGCTAATGGTACAAAATATAGCCCAAACTATAACAATAATCAGTTTTACCTACCCAATTAAAGAAGATATATGTCCAAACCTGGCAATGCTGCTGCCAGTTCCTGTCCCATTAGTCTCTTGTATATTATCTTGTGATTACAAGAGTATTCTCTCCTCCCACGTCCTCCTCATAATGTGCCATTTAAACAGAAAACAAGACATTACAAGAATAAAATCTTGCAGGGTTTCAGAGTCATCATGATCCTATCCATGCAGACGACAACCTAGGTATAAAATTATATGTACAATCATTACAACCACAATATAATGTAGTTTTTGCACTGAACAGTTTCTACCCGTGCTTTTTCACTCAGAGCTGAGTATTACGAGAGTGTTATGGGAGAAAACACTGCATTCAGGCACCATTTGAATTTCTGCGATCGAACATGTGCATTCTTTAAATATTGAGAAGTCGCTCATAATCTGCAGTTGGCCGTACATCTCCTGTGTGCCGCGGCTCTTTGACATACTCTTCTCTCTGCTCGCCGTTTGAGGCTCATTCATTACTGTCCTACAGACGTGTAATCAGTCTTTACTGCCGGAGCAATGTCTCCCCTCAGACAGATCCCTGCCGCCTGCCTGCTATTAAAATTAAATTGGATTTCATTTCTAAGCTCCTATTAATTCAGAAAAGTCTTGTCGGTTGATGGAGAGTTCAGTCCAGCAGTTAGTTGCGTCCTCTTTTCCTCTTTCTGACGGGGGTGTGTGTGATTGCAGAGCACCATGGCTCTAATAGCAGTAATTAATTTTTTGGAAGGGCTTTGAAGAGCTTAAAAATAAAATATGGTGATGTCTTCTCCACTCTGTTATTCAATCACAGATAATGAGACTGAATGAGTGTATTTTTTATGTTAACTGGTTTGTTATAGGAAATGTGTCTCATTTCATATTCTCATAATCCCATGACTCCTGTGATTTACCTTGCCTAGTGGCAAGGACGAGCTGCATAAGCTCCAAAAGCTCCAAAATAAAATAAAATGCGGAGAGACGGAAAGAGATCAACTCAGATGGAAATCAAGTCAAGTTAGTTTAACTGGTTTTGTCTACGTTACTTTCTGAATGTTTGGTGCATACTTTTCCAAAACCTGTACCATTTAAATTTTGAGCAGCATCCCATAGATGAATGTTTCAACCATCTATAAAGTGGACAGCAATCTGGGCAGGCAGCACATTCAGCTCTTCTTGTGCTCCCTATTATTTCACACCATCTTCCTCTGCAGATTGGCTGGACCAGTTGAGACAGGACTTCTTGTTCTGTTCTTTTGGAAACAGCCAGTATTGTTCTGAGAGGGTCCACAGTAGACCCTCTAGTGTTTAGATTAACGTTCATATCCTCTTCCTTGTATGTTCCAGGGCTGGAGAAAGTTGGCCGTGACTCCACCTACGAACAAGAGGGGAAGGTGCAGTTTGTGATGGATGCCGTATACGCCATGGCCCACGCTCTGCACCACATGCACCGCGAGCTCTGCGCAGGCTACCCCGGCCTATGCCCACGCATGGCCAACATCGATGGCAAGGAACTGTTGGCCCACATCCGCGCAGTCAACTTCAACGGTAAAAACTTCTGCTGGGCGACTGAATGGTCGCCAGCACCAACACTACACAGTTCAACACAAACACAACTCATTCTCAAGAGTTTATTATCTGACACTATAGTAGTTGCTCTCAACACATTAGTGCGCAGTAATGCTGCAGAAGAAGAAGCAGTTATAGTTCTTTGTTTTAAGTTTATGTTGGCTCTGTGTCCTCACTGTACAGCATGTGCACAGAATTCTATTTGCTTTGACATTCATCAAGGCTTTATAAGAACATTCGCTGTCTGGTTGTGTGTTTGGGAAGGAGGCAGAAAAGGAAGTGAGTGGGTCAGGGTTCCCGAAGACCTGTGAGTCATTCATCAACCAGTAGCCTTGCACAGTTAAGTGTGGTGGTGGCAGACCTTGACGTGTCAGATCTTGAGAGTTCTTCAGTGAGTCTGGGATCAACCAATAACATTCAGTACGGTGACGATGAAGCATGAGATGAAAAAAAACAAAACATGATACAACCCTGTTAGTCATCCTGACCTTCATCCCAGAGACAAAGATCAGTGTGTTTTGTCAGAATCTGATTGCTTCATTTTCAGATTTACCTGCATCTCATCAACACCTAGCACGAAGACACATCCATTCAATCCTCCTCCTCCTCCTCCTCCTCCTCTTTATCCTCTTCTTCTTCATTTCCCTCTCATCCTCGTCATTGTTGTGTGAGGACTACTTGTCATGGTGGGCCTTAAGTCGAGTGGAAGCTTTTGTCAGCAGGAAGTGCGAATGCTGAACCCGTCATAAGGGAATTCTACACTCATTATTAAACACCAAATATGGTGTCTGGGTTTGATTTGCTCCTGTTTCCTGATTCATTATTCTCAGCTCAGTGGGAGCTGCCATAGTCGGATGAGCTGTCTGTTTTTACACAACTTTAATAATCACACAACTTAAATCACAGCTGTGAAGTATTATGTGTACACTTAAATGGTTATTCACACATCCGCATTTACTAATGAAAAGTCTGTAGATTAACCTGTTAAAGGTCCTTGGGTCCAGTTCTCCTGAAACAATATTTAATATGCCATTGTCTGTAGTAAATGGATCAGTTGCATGCAATGCATTGGGGAATATGTTATTCATAAGGGAGAAAATTAAAATGCCTTCACACTAGAGCTGGGCAGATGGCTCCTATGTACAAGACCAGAAAATTAGCCTCTAATGCCTGACTCACCCTTGCTGATACGGTGTTGTAGTTGTTTGTATCACATGTAACTACAATTATTGCTGAGCACAAATACGTACAAGACAGAGACAAAACTGTTTGTACAGAACACAGCCACAAAGAGAAAGAAAAGACACTGCTAATTTAGTATTTTGTGGATTGTATTCTTAGATTATGATAATAGTGATGGCTGACCCATCACCAGAGCCTTTCCAAGACAGCCGAAAGACTGTGAGGAGAGAGCCTATTTATTAGGGAACTGTCAGTCTTGATGTTGTATGATGTAGAGGAATAGGGAAAATAGTGGGCTAGCCCCACTGCATGATTTACAGTTTTGCTTGAGTAGTAATCTCGCCATCATCGTGTGACAACACCACATCCAACTGAGAGTTTACATTAGCGGCACCTGGTCATGTTAAGTGTCTGAAAGCCTACAGTTTGGTTGCCACTGTTCTACTCCAGATGGGACATTTCAAGACACTAACCCTTCTATTAACAAGCGGACATTTTTTTAACTCTTCATAATAGAGCTGAGAATGTTAAGTCTTAAACCAAATTACACAGAGTCTGCTCAGCTGTCAGTGAATGTTGATCTTGCTGTACAAACAAGTAAAAGCTTCTGTTGTATGTTGTATGAAAAAAACCTGTCCTGACTAGTGGTAGAGGTAATGGTGTGTATGCATCTCAGAGGTAATGGTGTGTATGCATCTCAGTTTGCACAGTTATCATACACATTTGTTATTCCTTGGTAGTAGATGATAAACTGGACATAATACATATGACTGGTGTCCCTGTCAGGTAGATCCTTTACTAATCATTTTATTACAGATGATAAACTTGACCTTTTTTTTAATTTAACCAAGATGCAGTTGGATGTAACACCCTGAGTGTATTCAAAAATAAGATGTTTATTATCAATTAGTACTTACAACTCCTTGATAACATTATTTCAAAGGTCTACTTCGGCAAAAGGCAACATGCAGGACAGCCATGCAGGTGGGGAGAATGTGAATTGAATAATTCAATTCAAATCGATTCAATTCAGTTCAATTCAATTTTATTTATATAGCGTCAACAACAATACGAATCATCTCAAGACACTTTACAAAAGCCTGAAGGCGACGATGTCAAGGAAAAACTGTTTAACACTGATGTACGACTATAGATGATGTTATCAAACGAATACAGTGCTACAGAATACAGACAGAAGCTGTAACTGTGTGTTCCAAAATGTTCTGCTGTTAAAAATAGTCATTATTTTGAGAGATTTTGAAATGAAGGAAACCTTAAAGTGTCTGCTCACTTCTGAATACAAATCTTTAGATTTGGTGTCATCCTAGATTCAGACCTGAATCTCTGAAGTCACCTTAAAAATATCACAAAGATTTGAGAGTTTATGTCAGAACTGGTTTCAGAGAAACCCACCAGCTGCTGACAGATCTGTATAAAACAGCAACCACACAGCTTCAGCTGAGCCAGGTTGTCACTGAATCAACTTCAAAGTCCCTCTGGGTATCTGTGAATTGCTAGACAGCTGAAGTCCAAGATAATTATCAGATCTTCTGACCCTGTGCAAAAACTTGCTCACCTGCCTGGATGACTGGTTTGGGAACATGGTGAAACTGCCTCTAGCTCAGACAAAAATAATGCTGGCTGCTTTTAAATCCAAAGGTTTCATTTGTTTTGATTGTAAGTTTTACTATTTTTAGTGTTTTTTTATTTTTATTTTTTTTGTGCATTTGCCCTGCCTTGATGGAGTGCTTCATCCGTTGTTTGCTTAATTCACTTCTCTACTCCACTACTGTGCAATACATTAGGCCCAAGCTAATGATATCTGCAATACAAGCTCCACACTTGATGCCGCTGAGCCACTTAATGATTCTTTAGCAGTCATGGTTGTGTCTTATACTTTGCATTCAAATACTGTATCTAAGATTAACATTCTCATTCTGGTTAAAAATGAGTGGGGGTGCTACAGTATGTACTTGTGTAGATCGTTTTGACTTGGCCAAAAAAGTGTGGGCACCCCTGGGCACCCCCCTAACAGAAGTTTTTATTTTTTTTCCTCATTCATTTCTGATCATCACTGTTTATTGCCATTGTTGGCTTCCTTTTATAACTCTGTGAGGAGAATTTCTCTAATTTAAAGCGGAAAATTAAAACACGTATTCCAAGCACGTTCCTGACTTTCTTCACTTGTTTTCTTCTCTTCAAGGTCAAAGTGTTTGTTTACTGTTTACAGGAACCATCTGAACACGACAGCAAAAACCCAACACCCTCCTAGATCTCAGTTGTTGACACATGAATAATTATTTTTTACATACAAAAAGAAGAAGAAATAATCTCCAATTAAAAAGGCAGAGTTTTCAAAATATTTATAATTCTTTTTAGATATGTATACTGCAGATTTTAAAATGTAACCGGGAACATTCCTGAACCTCGAATGGAGAGGGAATCAGATCAGAAAAGGGCATGGGTTGTCTTATAAAGTCAGTCTGACTGGACGTGTTTGTTGGTTTAATTTCATTTTTGTAGTCATGTCACCAGGTTTCCGGTCTCAGTTATTGATTATTATTAATAATAAAGATAGGTGTTTTATGTCTATAAGATAGTATCGTAAGAAAAATAAAGAGGTTCGAGTGAAAGTCTACAGCCAGACTTGAAACGGCCACACTGAGATTCATGGTTGGCATGTATGTGAGAGACCCATCTCTGTACCTCTCTGAATTTATTGAGAGAAACATCTTAGTAGTGCATTTCTCTCAGGAGGAAAGTATTTGTGTCTGTAGATATGGAAAGGTACAGTTCAACAATATGCAAAAAAATGTCGAATGAAAAATCTTTCACTCGGGCTAAAACGGTTAAGTTCATTTAAAGATGATTAATGAGCTTCACTGACAAGAGACAACAGCAAAGGAGCAAGACTTAGGGATTAAAAAATTTTGCGTTTCTACACCCAGAGGCTGTTTGTTAAATTAAGAGAAACTACAAATGATGATAGCCTGGTGTAGCCAAACTCAGGTCTTATCAGAACATCAGTCTGTTAACACGCCCTTGAGAGTTCATTACGGGGCGTGTTTCAGGGTTTCAACCACTAAAGAGGGGAAAAAAGAAAAAAATACAAACAAATGCAACCTCACAGCCCTCAGGCAATGTGTATGACTATCTATGTTACTCTTCTGTCCCTTACTGCATAAAACTTGCCTAAACGATTTAACTGGCCTGGCAGCACAATCAGTTCCCAACGGAGCGAATCCAGACCAGCTGTCTGTCACAGCATATTTGTGGGTGGGAAAGGTTTGGGCTTGCTTCCATGCTACAAATGATCCAGCAAACTGAAGCAAGTAATGCAAGGTGAAAATTCACTTTGCTTTCTACCTGCTCTATTAGTTCTGGCAATATTACCTGGAATCAGCTCAGAATAAGAGTTTTGAGTATTATGTCACTAAACGTATATGAAATCAATCAATAGATAAATCCATTCCTCTGTAAGCATAAAATCCTCTTCTTTATTCTTCTCTCTGGTATAGTTGTCTTCCACTCCACTGTAATCCTGCTGTGAATTGTAATACTTCAGACTGGAGATCCTCCCATATGTCTTGCTCTTCACCTCGGCTTGTCCCCTCACTCCCAGACTCCTACTTTCGGATGGGAGATTGAATTTGAATAATTTTTCTGTATATCTGCTCAGCACAGCGAGATATAGGACGCAAATCTAAAACAGAGGGAGGAGGAGACAGAGCAGACTTTGAGCTCTCATCTCTGTGTCGGGCCTGATGGATGTGAAGAGCTGCTGGATGTTATTTCTGCAGGAAGAAGAGAGACATTAAACATTGAATCAGTGGTGAATTTCACCCCCGGGGCCACAACAGTAAATCTGTGCTCAGTGAAAGCCGTGTGAAAGGATGCATGGCGTGGCTTTTAAACATTAAACAGTTTGTTACTTCATTTGGTGAATTACAGAAAATGAGGACAGAAACAGGAAACATGTCACAGTCTGGATGATTAGTTTGTCATTTTTTCACATTAAAGCCCAGAGGAGAAATCTTCACTGAGGTTCAGGATGTATTTATGCTAACTCAGTCTTTCAGCTGGTTGACCTATCCTGCTACTTCCGTTTAGCTTATCACCCTCTTGGAGGTTTTTGCCTTAAGATTTGAGCAGATGGAATGTAATATACTCCATTTAAGGAAGTGGCAACATCTATGACGGCATAGATGGTGAAAATACCAACAGAGGCGATGGGCCGAAGTCCTTGAAGAGGTAATATAAGACGGTTGACACGTGACTGTTCCAAAACATGACGTCCGTAGAAAAATTGTTTCTGTCGTGCTTACTGTCCGAAGACAGAAAACAGCAAATGAGACTATTGAGTGGTACAAAACCCAAATGAAGGGACAGCTTTCTTAGTTGCTTCATGCTATAAGGGCCCCCTAGTTTGCACTTGCACTTTTTTCATGTGACACTTGACTCATGTGCAACAATGCTTGAAACTGATTGGATAGGTCAGAGCATTTTCCTTTTATGTACTTGCCCTTGTGTAACTCATGCTCCCAGCCAAACTGAGCTCTGTTATTGAATTTTATTTATTTTTACAGATGAGTGGAAAGCCAGTCAGTAAAGGTGACAGAAAAGGGCGGGGCTCAGTGCTGGGATGTCACAGTATTTAGAAATTTAATTCAGAGCACTTGTTACTTGTCACTCATGTTTCATGCCTTTAGTACACACAGTGACAGAAACGTCTCCACTGCTGCCATATAGCACACAAAGGGAATTAAGGTAAAGAACACAAAACCCTGCCTCCTCCTTTGCTGATTTCATCTCACAATTCACATGTTGGTTTTGATTCATTGTTTGTTGTCTCCAGAGTTTTCTAATGTCTGTTTAGACTGTTTAGACCCTCAGGCTGGTGTTGCAGAGCACTGTATGCCAAAACTACCCGCCACAAAGACAGTTTCTTCCCTCGGGTTGTCACTCTGACAGACTCTGAGCAGTCCCAGAGTGTGAGATCCGTTCACATGAACAATAACTCGTTAATTGTATATACTCACTGTACAAACTCCTGGATTGAAGTACAGATTGAGATTTACTTTTTGGATTTATTTAAGTTCTATATATTTTGTACAAGAAAGCAAAAGTTATTCTGATTCTGAGTAACATCCAGATGGCAGTTAGCATGTCATTTATGAAGTAATTTTTCAAAAATGGTATCTGGTTCCAGCTTCTCTAGGGCATGGCTTCTTTTTTCTGTTTTATGTCACTGCAAGTTGAAAAGTCTTTGGCTGTGCACATCTAACTTCTGCCCCTAAACTGACCAAACCAAATTGAATATGACAATGAATTAGACTGCAGCAACCTCTGTGCAGATTCTGAGTGCTGCAGCAGCACACGTGCATCACAAATGTATCCTGGCTCAGCGACGTGTGTGTGGTTTGTGCCTGATTGAGCTTTTTCTTATTCCGACCGACACACACACACGCGCAGACACGCATGTCAGACTGTGTTTGGGGCTTTCCTGTGTAATCTGTGAACAGCATGCTCGGTTAAACATTCACATACATCAAACGTTGACATAAATCAAACTCGAGCTGCTTCTCTGTTTTTTATGCTTCACTTCCCTGAACGCAGGACAGTGGGGTTACCCATAATTCCGTGTATGAAATGCAGCAAATCCAGGATGAAGGGGCGCTCCTTGGCTGTGGCAGCCGGGAGGCTAATCGCCAAATCAGCCGTGTGCTCCTCGCTCCGTGTGCTTATTTTTAGAGGAGCGTCAGGAGGCTAATCGAGACACTTTTACTAATGTTAGCACTCACTGTGATAAAGCCATCTGCATGAGGTCTTTGTAGTAATGTCCTGTTTGAACACGTTTAGCAGAGCGAGGGAAGGCGGCGGGTGAGGAAGGAGGAGGAGGACAGCAGGGAGATTCCCTCCTGATTCATTTGGACAGCGAATGCTTACTAAGAGGCGATAAAAGCTTGTTGTTGCCGTTTAAAGGGGGATGCTGCATGACTGGCCTTGCGGAGGCAGAGGAAGAGAAACCCTTTACAGTCAGATCAGTGGTCGAGTGAGGACGGGGGGGGGTCAGATACCGTACGTGAGTGAAGTGATGAATATGTGAATAGCTTACTCCTGCTGTGACCTCCCATCTGATATACACCTTTTAATGAACTGCTGAACAAAGCCAGAAGAGAAAGCAGCTGAAGACATCTCAGCTTTTCGTCCTGTCTGACAGACTCGCTAAAGCTTTCAAACATTTATATCTTGTTTGTTTAACACCAACCAAAACTGTAGAAGACACAGTTGGTGGTATTATTTGAATACATTTCACCATCCATCCAAGTAGCGTCTTCAGTTCTAAAAGACTGGTGGGAGGCATGTGGGTGTTGTCCACCTGAAATTCGCTACTTACCTGTAATCTGTGTGAATTGGATGAAACGTCTTGGAGGCAGATGTTAAGAATGTGTTGCTTCCTTTACTGCTTTTTAAAACAATCTGTCTTCTCTGGCTAACATGTAGAGGTGGACAGCTGAATCCTGGCAATACTTTTGCATTTTTGCACACAAGATGGATCTTCTCAATGCACTGGGGCCTCATCTTTGATGGTCTCAGGTGTCATTGGGCGTTTTGGGTCTGGGACACCATCTCCCAAGTGAGTTGTTGCAGATAATGTGCCATCAGACACTGCCTCCACAGTAGGTTACATTAGCAGCCTCTAAGAGCCTCTCAGCAACATGATCCAAGGATCCTCTTCAAGAGCAAATAGTGAGAGAAGATGTATTTTTCGTGCCCTGCTTGTGTAGGTTTGCCATATAGCGTCAATAACAATACAAATCGTCTCAAGATGATTTACAAAACCCGGCCTGAAACCTCTCTGGGCAAGCCTGAAGGCGACGGTGGCAAGGGAAAACTCTCTTTTAACAGGAAGAAACCTTGAGCAGAGCGACACACCGCTGTTAACATGCCATACAAGTAGCATCAGAGAGTGCATGAGTAGTAATGGAGAAGAAATTAAATAAGGAATTAGAGGACACGAGCTTAGCGCGAGAGAGAAGAGAGTAAAAGACGAATTTCACTTTCAAAGTTCATACAGCTGAAAACTTCTTCCTCTGCAAATTTTCAGCCTACTGTGTGCAGCCATGATTGGAATCTTTGAATTAGCAGGTGTCAACGTTTCTTCCTTTCTTCCACTAGGTTGTGCTTGAATGGTAGCTTTTTATTTATTTATGTCTTATTTATGTTACTTGGATTTCATTTTGGATGGTGTTTCAACCGATATAGAGAAAGACATAACTCTAGAAAAAATTGGATAGTCCTACAACCAATCTGAGACATTTTGTTGTCAACAAATTCAGCTCTATGACTCTCAGATTACCTATACCACTACATTGCTGTTACTCTTCTTCAATCAAATCTGTATGATTTTTAATAGCTGATGAAAAGGACACGTGCAAAATCAGAGCAACGTTGCAGAACTACTAGCGGAGCGAATGTGCAAAAAGGCAGAATGTGCAGGATGCGTTCAGAGGAATTAACACACAGATGAATGGAGGAGCTGACAGGCTGCAGCTGGAACTGTTCGATAAAACTCAGAGACCTTACCGTGCTGTGCTTCCTGGCAGGGCACTGAAGTTCTGCTCCTGTCGAATCCATTCAGGTCGAACACAGGGATTAATGTAGTATCAAGTCTGTTTCTGCTTTGACCTGATGACAAACTGCTGCAGAGTATTGACATCCTGACAGTTAAAGTCTTCTGTGTAAAGTCACTCCGAACACCTTGGATGGGTATTTCTTGTGTAGATGGGCTCATTGTGAAACAATTACAAAGTACAGGTGAAGAAAATCGCAGAGAGAAGGACGGTTGTTCTTGGTGGTTCTCATGAAGAAGCTTTTCATCACCTTTGCCTGCTGTGTTTTTGTTACACGTATTTATTTTGTTGTCCGATCTGGGGCCAAACTATGGCTTTGTACATTATTTGGAAAAGATAATGAACCCAATCCTGACTCATTCTGCCCATTTGGTTGTTAATAATAATAAGAAGGCAGTCCCTGATGTAAAGAGTTTAGAATCACCAATGAACCTAACCAGCATGTCTTTGGACGGTGGGAGGAAGCTGGAGTACCTGGAGAGAACCCACGTAGACAAAAGGAGAACATGCAAACTCCACACAGAAAGGCCAGCCAGCCCATGGATTTGAACCTGCAACCTTCTTGCTGTGACGAATCAGTGCTAACCACCAAAGAGAGACCCTGCTGATAGAAACACTGAGAATGATTTACACAACACACATGCTGTAAGAACGGGGCTCAACTACACTTCACTGTAACTGGGTGGTTCAAACTTAAATCTACTTGTGCTGGAACTGATTGTCTGATGTTTTCCTCTGATTTGAGCAGCTTATTTCTCAGACAGGACACCATACGTACTGGTCAGTGATGGACTGAGGCAACTATCCAGTAGTTATCCAACGTTTCTGATTAGATGTACAGAAAACAAAGGCACTGCTCTAGGAATCCACCAGCTTTATGTCATAATCTAGTACTATGGCCTGAACTGAAGCCTGATAAAAGTTGCTCAACAAAAAAACAACAAATTGTTATAAGTTACATCTCCCCTTTAAAGACGATTTATTATCAACAGGAGGATCAACAGGAGACTTTTTGTTTTTCACAGTGGCTCTAATTTAACACTGTTTCTTAAGGATCAGAGATGCTTGAAGGGATGTTTAGTTATGGATTTAGCTCCATAGGTTCTTTATGTCCTGAAGCCATTTGGAATGGCATTCTTCATGCAGATAAACTTTGGTTTGAGCCCAACATTAGACATGGCCTAAATAGACCCGAGGATGTGGACATGAAGATCCTGAACTGACCCGAACAGGACAAGGATACTGGATTTCTGATTTTGTGTGGCAATCTGGCCATTTGGATGTTTGATATATCTATTGGCATGGACACTAGACTGGATCAGGCCATCTAAAATTCTGGGTCAGGGCTGAATTACAGACTTCTGGTTGCACTGACATAAACATCTTAATCCTAGTGTCACCTTACTTAGCAGGTGCTGTAGTAAAGGAATGATTTCAATTTCAGTGAGCTAATATATGTGTAAACGTGGTGGTATGGCTCTTTAAAGAGACTTTATCCTGCATTCTAAAGTAACGTCTATATTTTATTCTACAGAGCAGATTGTATGCGGGCCATCTTATTGTTTTGAGACAAAGCTGCAGCATGTGTCACATCAGAGTTATCATGGTTACGATGTATGGAAATAACGTGGAACGGGGATGTTAATTCTGTATCAACCACCGATTCTCTGAAGTGAGGTGAAGTGAAACGAAGCGAGGGATAGAAAGAAGGAGAAATGAAGGAGGAGGTAGTGACGGTTGGGGGGGTTGCTACATCCTGAGGCAAGCTTTGGTGATTCATCTCCACACTGATGTGATTTGCGCTGCTTTTATCCATACTGAAGAAAGAAATCGGGGCAGGATTGAATCAAACTGGCGCCCACTCACTTCATTATGAATCTGTTTCCTTTTTTTGTCGCTGTTGTTGTTCTACTCTTTAGCTGCAATCTGCTGCTCGTCCTCATATCTTCAGCAGTTTCAAATGAAAGTGCCTCGAGTCCAAGACTACTGATGTAAATTTTCGCTGTAGCAGAGAATGCATCGATACTGCATCCAGCAACACCGTGAATGCAGCAGCGTAGGATTAACTGGTCTTCTGGGTGTTTTTGTGTTGGTCAAATATGCTGAAGATTTAAAATCAAAATAACAATACATGCCAACAACACTGTGCTCGATTTTATATGTAAACAGATTGTAAACCTTTCTTTTTTTTTATTATATATTGGATTTCTCAGTTTTTTACAGGAGAAGAGGATAACATTTTAAAGAACTGGAGCATTGCTATATATTTTCTATATCTTTAAACATGGTAAATGCTTTGCTGGGAGAATTTTGCAGACACATTTATTATCAATACTTTGCAGCTTTCCTGGTATCTACAAAATCCTACTCGTCACCTTCAAGGCATTAAACAACCTCGCCCCTCAGTACCTCACTAACCTGCTCCAAATAAACATTCCTACCCGCACTCTTAGGTCATCTTCATCACAACAACTCAACATCCCACCTGCTCGCCTGACCACCATGGGGTTTAGAGCATTCTCCCATTCAGCCCCCTGCCTCTGGAACACCCTTCCTGAACACATAAAAATGTCTGACTCAGTCACCACCTTCAAATCTCAACTCAAAACTTATTTATTCAGACCGGCCTACTCCATTCCATAGTCTCACTTCTATCACCCATTCTATTTGTAATTTGTATGTAACTATATTATGCTTGTGTGTACTTTAATTGTGTTTATTTCTTGTATTTGAACTGTGTTCTATTTTTAAACAATTTTGTACGGCGACCTTGAGTGTCATGAAAGGCGCCTATAAATAAAATGTATTATTATTATTATTATGCTAAAACAATTATTGGAATAATTAATAAAATAATTATTCTAACTAATCCAAGGTACATTACATAGCCTATCAAAATATTTGCATATTTCAGTAGGACAGGAACACACTTCATAGAATTGGAGGAGCCCTCTGTGAAGATGATGTTGATGGTGTTTAAACTATAACAATGAAGGCTTTTAGAAGAGCCCTCTAGCTCTTATGTCCCTAGCAGTTTTTTTTTTTTTTCTAACTTCCATCTGAAAAAGAAATCCCCAATTTCAGTCAGTTACAGCTCCACAACTGTAGGCCATGTGAACAACACTGGGCTCTGTGTCACATTTGAGAGAATATTTAAATGCAGTAAGTCTGCTTGTCATCATTTCAATGCCACGGTGAGATTTGAAAACACTTTCTTTTAACTAACTTAAATTTAAATAATTTACAGCCTTATGACATCCACAGAAAGAACAACCTGCTCCTTTCCTGTAGATGACCTCTATGCTGAATGACCTGTCCAGTCCGTCTGAGTAAACCATCTGAATTAGAGCATTTGTTTTAGCAGTTTTGCAGAGAAAGGATGACCTTAATATAGCTGATGGTGTAAAACTTCATCATTCAATAATCTTATCCAAGTCATTATTATTGTAACCGTGCCGTCAATGGTTATCTGGTTTCACCTGAACTCTGTATTTGTCAAGGTATTTGTTTATCGTGCATCTCATGTTTTCTCAGAGTCATTTCTGTGTTGTGTTTCTGCAGGAAGTGCAGGGACTCCGGTCACCTTCAATGAGAACGGCGATGCTCCTGGACGCTACGACATCTTCCAGTATCAGATTAACAACAGATCGACTGCGGAGTACAAGGTTATCGGGCACTGGACCAATCAACTGCATCTAAATGTAAGAACCTGGTGGTTTTGAAAAAAAAAAAATAAAAAAAATTTAAATCCAGGATTTTCAGGGTCATTCATGAACATAACCTCTTCTTGCTGAGCAAACCTAAAAGAGCTAGAAATGTGTTGAGTGAGAGATAAGTTCCACTTACCTGCTTGGTGTGGTGCTTTAATCTATATGTCATGGTCTCTGAGTTTTCTGAAGCATTTTTACAACTTGTCATCCTACCTTGACATACTACCTTGCAAGCAACAGCTCAGCAGACATCAGTCCTCTTCAGAAAGCCTCGGACAATATAAAATATGTGCATATAGACAAATCCGCCGAGAACTCTATGGGCGCCGCCATCTTGCCTGCCGCCATTACTGCGTGCCTGCGGAGTGTGACGGTATACAGTACAGTACAGTTGCCGGTCTACCCTCTAATGACATTTCAATGAAAGCGGATCATGCTCATTAAAGAAAATGTCTGGTGAAAGTGAACATTGGGTAGATGGTGTCAGGCAGCGACCAAAACTTACCGATAAAGGTAATTTAGAACATAATGTAGGGCCTATTAATGTAAAAATGCGTCAGCCAAATGTAATGTAATGTAATTGAGACGTGTAGCTATAAGGCTAAGCTAATTGATAACAACAATAAAACCGAACGTCATTCTACACTAGCTGTGTTGCTAATATGTTCACAATTTACTGACAACATAATGTATTAATGTAAAAATGCGTCAGCCAAATGTAATGTAATGTAATTGAGACGTGTAGCTATAAGGCTAAGCTAATTGATAACAACAATAAAACCGAACGTCATTCTACACTAGCTGTGTTGCTAATATGTTCACAAGTTACTGACAGCATCATGTATTAAAATGTATTAAAATAAATTAATGTAAAAATGCGTCGGCCAAATGTAATGTAATGTAATTAAGATGTGATGACAACAATAAAACCGAACGTCATTCTGCACTAGCTGTGTTGCTAATATGTTCACAAGTTGCAAATAACTATTAGCCACGACCAGTTGTAGCAATAAAATATCCTACATGTTCTACATATTCAAGATTATTTTATTAATCATCTGGCATGCGATGAGCTTCAGAACCTAAACTACAGGGCATTGATTGAAGGTCAGAATTACATGAGCTCCGGATGGATTAGCCAGATACTGCATACCATCGCAGATGAGGTTCGTGAATTTCTCAAACAGTTTTATTCCAGGCCTGTAGTTTTGTGCTGTTGTTAAAACAGCCAGCCACATAACACGATCTTCCTGGCATCACTGGACAGGATACGTACTAAAAAAAATAAACTGGCTAAAAATTTCCTTCAGCTATCTGCTACTGCCGCCTACGGGACCAACACGCTACTTCCGCTATTTCCTTAGCAGCAAGGCACGCAGTAATGGCGGCGCTGCTTTACTTCCGGGTTTCGCCGGATTTTGTAGATAAAACATTGACTATGAGTAAGTACCTTTTATAAGAAACTGTTAAAACAATATAACACATCCACAATTAGTCAACACTCACAACTCAGGGCTCAAGCCTTCCTCTCTGAACCGTGGTTTCAAACTATTTAACGCAAGTTGTTTCTCATCTTTCTGCATAGATTGAGTCGCTCCAGTGGACTTCAGAGGACTTCTCCCTACCGACCTCAGTTTGCAGCTTTCCCTGTCGCACTGGCGAGAGGAAAAAGGTGGTGAAGGGTGTCTCATGTTGCTGGCACTGTGAGCGCTGTGAGGGATACCACTTCCAGGCCAGCGAGTTCACCTGCGAGCTCTGCCCCTATGAAAAGCGACCCAACCAGAACCGCACTGGATGCCAGCCGATCCCCATCATCAAGCTGGAGTGGCATTCACCCTGGGCGCTGGTGCCTGTCTTCATCTCCGTGCTGGGCATCGTCGCCACAACTTTTGTCATTGTCACCTTTGTGCGCTACAACGACACGCCCATTGTGCGTGCCTCAGGCAGGGAGATGAGCTATGTCTTGCTGACAGGCATCTTCCTGTGTTATATCATCACCTTCCCCATGATTGCTGCACCTGATGTCGTTGTCTGCTCCTTCCGTCGCATCTTCCTAGGCCTTGGCATGTGCTTCAGTTATGCAGCACTGCTCACCAAGACCAACCGCATCCACCGCATCTTCGAGCAGGGCAAGAAGGCAGTGACGGCACCTCGCTTCATTTCACCAGCCTCCCAACTTGTCATCACCTTCTCGCTTATCTCAGTTCAACTGCTGGGCGTCCTCGTGTGGTTTGCTGCCGACCCACCGCACACTTTTGTGGACTACGGTGAACAGCGCACACAGGATCCTGAGAATGCTCGCGGTGTCCTCAAGTGTGACATCTCCGACCTGTCCCTCATCTGCTCCTTGGGATACAGCATCCTCTTGATGGTCACATGCACTGTTTATGCCATCAAGACACGCGGTGTGCCAGAGACCTTCAATGAGGCCAAACCCATTGGATTTACTATGTACACGACCTGCATTATCTGGCTCGCCTTCATTCCCATCTTCTTTGGCACAGCACAGTCGGCAGAGCGGGTGAGTGCACTTCTGATAAATAATGTACTGTCATGTTTTATGTAACATTTAGAGTTAAATGGAAAACACAACTTCCTGCAGCACTTACACATATTCTTACACAAACTGTATGTATTTCTTTGGCACAGACAACTCCCAAATTCCCAGACTACAGAATTATGCAATTTTGCCTTTTAGTTTTTTTCTAATTTGTTTTCATGTAACTCTTGATACAGGTATGACAGCTATGGATACGTTGCTAATCCAGCCAGTGCACTATAACTGTTTAAGTGTGGAGGTTGGATTGAAATACTCAAGTGAAGTGCTAATATAGTTCAAAGATCAAGGATATATCCAGCAGTACAGTCAGCAGTAACTAAATAATCATCAGACTATAATACGGTAATACAGCCACATCAGCAAAACATGTACCATCAACATTTATTTCTATTGCTTCAATAACAGATCCGTAATAGCAAACAGAACTATACTCATGCAGCTTTTCATTTTTATCATCAGGCAGTGGCTGTCAGTGTTGCTGAAAATGGTAAATGTGGCTGGCAGATGTCAGTTGTAACCTAGTGATAATAAGCTTTGTGAGTAGGCTAAAAACTAAAGTGAGAATGAGAGCCCTGTAAGTATGGTATTTACAGTATGAACTTGATACCTGTATAATGCTATCAGCATGATCCTTGTATAATAATAACAGTGATTGTACATTATTGCTAGTCTGGTGTGGGTAGAGTCCATTCTTGAGAACAAGAGCAGGAATTTCATTATGTGGTGTTTCGCACTAGATTTAGAGAAAGAAATACCGCTGCACACAGTTGGTTAGTCCTACAACCAATCAGAGCCATTTAGCTGTAATAGAAAGCTCCATAGAAAGCAGAGGAGGTGAGACTGTCTTCCAAGGCAAGTCTTACTGCTTAAAACTCAGATACCATACCACCCAGAAGAGCATCACTCCTTGGATCTTCCTGTCCAGGAAATCTGGACGAACCCCAGGAACAAACAGCTAACAGTGTGCCATGTCTTGGGTTACTATTAGTAGCAATAGGCATACTATGTGTAGCATCTTACTCCAGAACAGAAAAACACCATTCGGTACATTCTTTAACTTACTTTATACATACTTCCTGGGCAGAAGCACTGACACAACCATCCAAATAGTTTGGATACTGGATTTCTTGAAAAGAGAATAATACTATGCTTCATAAACAAGGATGGGACTTTAAAGTGCTGTCCCCAGAGCTAAAACTTAGCTTCTAATAGGTCATTATCCCTACTGTTCAAGTAAACTCAAATTAAACTGTCTCATTTTCTGCCTCTACATGTGTTAACTGCAGAAGACATTCCATTTGTGAAGCAATTGTCTGTACAAACCAGATTAACAGTTCAATTCGGACTGACTGATTGATGATTGATTAGTTTCTGATCACCGCAGGCACAGCCCAGCCTGCTCTGCAGGCTCTTGACACAAAACTAATTAGAGCAGAATTAAATTTAGCACATTCAGACAACAGCTTTTGGGTTGAGTTTGCTGTAAGGGAGCCTGCCAGATGGAGGATTTTGCTCATTATCATGTCTGTGGGGAGATCTGGAGGACAGGTGGAGCGATTCACTGAGACTTCGTCTAAATGTAGTTTATCAGCTGCTACTGTTTAGTCATTGAGAATGTAGAGACTTGTTTTAATTAGATAAGTGAAAGATTTAACACATCATAACTTTAAAACACTGTTCAAAGTAAACTCAATAAAATCAATATTGGAATCTTGGCCTTCCATCCATTGAAATGCATAATAATTATATCATTATTAATTTATCAAAAAACAATATTTTACTAAGAGATATCAGCACTGTGAGCAAAACTATGTCTTATATTAGATATTTTCTGTATTTGGTGATATCACCTTCTGCAGCAATAACAGCAACTTAATGTTTCTACAGTGGCTTGGAGGACTTTCAGCTGTATTTACTTTTATTTATGCAATATTGTATTAAAAGATGAAAACCATCTGATGCCAGTTACATTAACTAATACAAAGGAAGAAACTCTACAAATCCAGTTGCTATTCTTTTTAACGTTTTTGGACTTACCACCTGAATGACTGAGAACTTTCCTCAACCATGAGATGTAGTTGACCGCTACAAAAGTCTAAGTGGACCAGCTGCATAACTGAAATGTTGAGATTTTGTCTCATACTCTGATCTAATAAGGTCCAGACCTCATTTTTACTTAGAGATACGACTGATGCAGCAGATTCAGACTGAATGCTCAGACATGCTTGAATGAAGATTACGTCCCCATCCCTGAACAGATATAAGTGTCACATCAAACAGGTTTTTAAGAAGTAATGCAGTTAAAAGAATCCAAGTTGCCATGCCATACCATGCCATACCATGCCATGTCACCCAAATCAACAATGTCACATAAACATTTAAAGTTTTACATTCACATCTAAGGTGGTTCTTTCACTGAAACCCTTCTGCTGCATTAATGTGAAACAACTTTACAACAACTTTGTAAGGCAGTACTATAGAGGATGACAGGATGATGTGATCAAAAGTAAAAACCTTTCTCTTTCAGTAAAAATACTGTAACAATTAAAGTTAAGGAATATAATTAAACACAAACTTGTAGACATTTTCGACACTGCCTTGACACACTGGACTGAAAATATGAACGCTGTCAGTTTAATAGTATAAGCACTGAAAGTAATTTGGATGGACGCTGACAACTAAAGATTTAGTTTAAGGCCAAACACTGCAACTTATATTTCCAGTTGACACAGAATTGAAACGATTCAATTCAATTCAATTCAATTCATCAATTCAATTCAGTTTTACTTATATAGCGTCAATAACAATACAAATCGTCTCAAGACGCTTTACAAGACCCGGCCTGAAACCCCCAGAGCAAGCCTGAAGGCGACGGTGTCAAGGACAATTCCCTTTTAACAGGAAGAAACCTTGAGCAGAACCCAGCTCATATGGAGGGACCTATCTGTCTAAGGCCAGCCGGGTACAGACAGAGAAAGAGAACAGCAAGATAAACATACATCTGTCATAAATACACATATCTGACTAAAGCATACAAGTGGGATGCTATGATACAAACTAATGATGTTGCATGACAGTTTGAAAATATAAGGGGAATCATTGGCAGGTTGGAGAATTGTTCATTCAGGTAGGAGTGGATAACAGCAGGATTCCATGGAGACTGGGCAGGCTGATGAGACCACGACAACAGATGTAGTATGGCGCTCCACAGGAAACACTCAATTCCAGGCCAGAGATACTCGGAAGAAGGGAGAGCAGCAGTAAATATTCTACATAGTAATAGCACAGAATTGCATGACTAGTAGCAGATAGGAAATAAGAGGACAAGAGCTCTGTGCCAGAGAAAAAGAAAGTGTAGGACACGAGAGTGGAGAGAGAAGAAAGAAGGAGAACATGTGTTTGGTGCATTGTCCCCCAGCAGCCTAGGCCTATAGCAGCATAACTAAGGGATGGTTTAGTCCAGCCCTAACTATAAGCTTGATCAAAAAGGAAAGTCTTAAGCCTGACCTTAAAAATAGAGAGAGTGTCTGCTTCCCGAACCCAGAGTGGGAGCTGGTTCCACAGGAGAGGAGCCTGATAGCTGAAAGCTCTACCTCCCATTCTACTTCTTGAAATTCTAGGAACCACAAGTAGGCCTGCACTTTCAGACCGAAGTGATCTGTTGGGATGATATGGTACAACGATGTTGAGAATTTAAGTGGTGAGCACTGAAGGAAACTGAAGCATGTTTACAGAGTGATATTTTTTGAAAGGGGTGAAGATACAGAAATGACACAATAAATGCATCGGGAAATATTTTTAAAACTGACAAAGATGTCAAAGTTTAGCCCTGAAAGCATGGGGAGGAGTTAGGGCTGTGTTCAGTATAAGAAGTTCTCCTTAAGTCTAGAGACTAGTGGCAATGAGAAAAAGAGAAGGCTGAATGAGATGAGGAGGGGACTCTGGTGAACTCAATCTTTGCTGTGTAAGTTAATACTGGATTCAATTTGAAATAAATTTGACAGCAAGCATGAGTGATTCGATCGAGGCCAAATCTGAATGGTTAAACAGGAAACTTTCACAGTCAGCTGATTACATTCATTCATTCATTTTCTGTAACCCCTTGGGTCGTCAGTGGGCTGGAGCCTATCCCAGCTGTCATTAAGTGCGATTACACCCTGAACAGGTCTCCAGTCTATTATAGGGCTAACACAGAGAGACAACCATTCACACTCACACCTACGGCCAATTTAGAATTCAGTTCAGTTCAATTCAATTCAATTCAATTCAATTCAATTCAATTCAATTCAATTCAATTCAATTCAACTCAGTTTTATTGCTTTATAAAACCGAGCCTGAAACCCCCAGAGTAAGCAAACTGATGTGAGGGACACACATCAGTTAACATGGTGTACAGTAATAGCACACAATTGAATCACCAATGAACCTAACCAGCATGTCTTTGGACAGTGGGAGGCAGCTGGAGTACCTGGAGAGAACCAATGCAGACACAGGGAGAACATGCAAACTCCACACAGAAAGGCCCAGAACTTTATAACACAGGGAAAAAACAGAGACAATAAGAGAAGGCTAAAGCTAGTCTTTCTGACTGAGCTTCATTTGTAGAACAATTGACATTATTGTCATCCTGAAATGGAAAAGTGGACAAATTATTGAACCGTCCATATTTAAACATGATAGTGACATGTGATCTGTAACTCAATAATTTAACCCATGGCTACCAAAAACCAGCATATTTAGAAATTCCATGAATTACTCAGAAAAGAGAAAACTACCCTGAAAGTCAAACAAGAGATGGCCAGTTTGTTTGTTTAGCAGAAGTCCAAGATAAGACAAGGTTGTAGTTTTATTAAAGCTAAATGTCAGCAGTAAGAAAATAGACGACATTCTTGGTAGCAAATACACAGACGGTCAAAGGTCAGCATTATTTTTGTTCATTTAGTGAAGAATTGGTGGCGCTGATCGATTGTCAGCTTGTCAAAGGTTGAAGCTGTTCAGGATCGCTGTCAGCTGAAAGAAAAAGTGGATCTAAAACAACCACAGTGAACTGAAAGGAATAATCTAAACACAAAACTAGACTGTCAGTTATTTGTTGTTTATTGTGAATGACACGAGATGTTAGCTCTTGTTACTTTGTCCGTCCACCTTTCATGCTTACAGACTGCCAATACTCCACTTCTGGAAGTTCCACTTTTTACACTCTTTATTTATTCATTTATTTATTTATTCCACAATCCTCAACAGCTCAGCCTCAACAGCAAAGTGTAATGCCATACTGCTAAATCTCCACTTTGGAGACAAATCGTTTCCTAGAGTTTCATCATCCTCTTTTTTCCTGATATACAGCGAGTGCAGAAGTGAAGGTAAAAACAGCATCATATTGCCAACAAGGACTCAAGTTACTGCACTCTGCTCATCAGCCTTGAGATTGAGCATCAATACTTTCTTCATTCTGACAAGAGGTAGCATGAACTGACAGATGTATGTCAGCTCTGACAGCAGTAACTTGTGTCTTATGAGTTTATGAGGTTAACTGGAGACGGATGTTCAACCAAACCCTCCTTCTCTTCCCTCACATCAAACTCTAACAACACAGATTTAGTAATTTCATGCCTTTAGGCACCGAGGTCTCAATTATGCTGTATTCTCACCAGAGGTGGACAGAGTACACACCTTCACTACTACTACTGTAAAAGTACAGATACTCCTTGTCAAATATTACTCCAATACACGTAAAAGTAGCTTAGTCAAAAAGTTACTTAAGTAAAGTACTAAAGTATTTGCTCAAAAAAATACTTAAGTAAAAGTATTTATTTTAGAAAATACAGGAAAGGAAAGTAGCTTTATTGTTATTATACGATCCACTCTACAATCCACAGCCTCACTGTTTCTCTTGCAGACAGCTTCTGTCTCTCTACAAGCTCATACAAATAGGTTTAAAATGTTCATCAGCAATTTAACAAGCATCAAGCTAACTAACGTTAGTAGCTACGAGTTCTTGTAGGCCGTGGTATAATTTGTTCGCGGTAAGCAGAACAAACATTTAAACTGAAACAAATCACTTTTTGTGGCAAAAATCTTAAACATGCATTTGAGATAAGGCCACCGGTGCTCGATGGGAGCTTCTCCAGGTGTTTCTCCAGTTTCTTCCTGCATTGTATGGATTGTATGGCATGATGTACCAAATCAGCAGACACAGTTTCTCAGAATTTTGAAAATAATAATAATAATAAAAACAAATAATCGGCTGACGTAAGCTCAAAAGTAGCGAGTAACGAGAGCATCAACAGAAATGTAGTGGAGTAAAAAGTACAATATTTGTCCTTCAAATGTATTGGAGTAAAAGTAAAAGTATCCCCCAGAAATAATACTCAAGTAAAGTACAGATACTCAAAAACTGTACTTAAGTACAGTACTCAAGTAAATTTACTTCGTTACTGTCCACCACTGATTCTCACCTGTTCACCAGACATAGTTCCTTGGCAACATGTTTTCTATATGAACTTCTTGGGACTTGCTGGTAATGGAAAGGAATAACACTTTTGTTCAAATTCAGCATTTAAATGCCGTATTTTATGGTTTCCATCCTAGCGCTCCCTGTACTGGGACAATGTTCAGTCTGTTAGGATAACACCCGCTACTGCTTTAAATGGCTTAATCCTGGTGCATTCAATGAAGGACTCACTCATACACCAAGACTTCATTTATTTTGCATTAATTCTGGCACAGCTGCAGCTGAGAAATTTTAGCAGTAACTATTGAATACATCTACACTGATGCTATTTCAGTCTCTTCTGAGTAACTGTAGCAGTCAGCCAGGAGAAGATGTCATCAGGTGACGTCCAACTCTTTCTCTTTTGCTGTCTCCCCTAACCTACGGACAGCTGCCTTCATCTCCCCTATTGCTATTCCCAGAGCTGTGAGCATCTTCCACACAGACTGTGCTGGGAAACCCCTGCAACTGACCTCAACTGGGAATAACCAGGTCTGCCATCCTTTGTCCCTGCATTGCTCAACGAGGTCCTGTTACTTGGAGGCTTTCCTCTCAGGAGCCTCCTTGCATCCGTCTTCCCAGAGGACTGTCAGTACGATCAGGATGATCTTCTTTGCCTCCTCAGACCATAAGACCAAGTCAGGCCTCCATGATGTTTATATAACCTGGGGGAAGAGTATTCTCCTTCCCAAATCAACCCTCATCTTCCATGATTGTGTCTCTTGGAGGAGGCTCTTCTTGGTCTTCTTGGGGGCTGGTGGTTTTTCTCCTTCCCTGAGGACATGTATGGAAGGTGCTGGTCTCACATTGGTCTGATGCTTTTTCTGTCTCTCGGTCAGTGCACAGAGAACCTTGTCACGGTGCCATCTGTATCATTCCTGGCTGAAAGCTGTCATGCATCCCACCAGTATGTGCACCGTTGTTCCTTCCTTTCCAAATAGCCTGCACAGTGGGTCCTCCCTCATTCCTTTTCTGTGGAGGCTTGTGGGTGATGGTAGAGTGTCATACACTGGAAAGAGATACAGAAGGGCTCCAGTCTCCACAGTTCAGGCCCATTGTGATCCAAGTTTGACAGTCCTAGACCATTTCTTCCTCCAGGTGTTGGACCTCGGCTTGGATCATGTCTCTCCTCTGCTTTTTTCCACCAGCTTTTCCCCACTGCAAGAAGTGGGTGGAAGCGTGCAGAGTCCTGATCTCATAGTGACGCCTGCACTTTTGACCTTTTCATTGGTGGAGTCTTGGTACATCATTGCGACCGTCCACTTTGCCACCTTGAACTCTTCAACCACTGATGATAGGGATAGTTGTAACTGTCCAGACCTGATGTGAGCTGACGCAAAGCTTGGTGGGATGCTGAGTCGCTTGTGAAGATGTTTTTTCACTCGTTTCTGGATTTTTCCACTGCCGTCATAGGCACTTCATAGATTGTAAGTAGCCACATGAGTCTTGGTAGCGGACTGGTGTCAATGACTTCTTATAAGACTGTCAAAAATAGTATGTAATAAACCGATAAACAACTGTTGAGATAACGCATTCTTTGTTTTTGACATGAGCTCAATTCTATGTGTAGGTCGCAGATATCACTAAGTCAAGAAATAGTCTGATTTATAACCCCCAATAAAATAGTGAATTGTCATACATAATAATAAACATAATATAAGTTCTTAATTTATGAACTTCAGGGCTGCTGTTATGTGTAAGTTATTCATTTACCTAAGTTCATTGTTGAACTTGCAGTGGTGTTAAACTGAAACTGCATGACAAAGAATGTTAGAAATGCACTCAAATGTAATTTTCTTTGCACTGTGTCTGAATCCCACTCTATATTTATACATGCAGATACATACTGCTATGCTATGCTATACATAGTCATTACAGACCTGAGATTAGTCTCTTCTGACTTTTGGGAGGGACTTAATGGAGGTCACCATTAAAACATCTTATTAAACACAGTTCTGAAAGTGAGCATGTATTGATCTTTGTCCATGCTGCAGATATCACTAGAAGTTTTCCAGAGCTGGCGCTTGCCTCACCACAGGACTTTCCAGTCGATAAAGATTACGGCAGAGAGCTCCTGTCACCCCGTTCAGTATAATTAACTCAACATACGCTCGTCTGCCGCTCTGTCATGTGCTCAACACATTTTGAATCTATTTGAGGAGTGAGAAATTCAGCGTGTGGGTGCACAGTGTTCCATAACATAATCACTTTCTGGTCTGAAAATATCTTTACGCTCACAAACACACTGAATACTGTGTTTTTCATTGTCTTGCTTACATACAGTCCTCAGTCTATTGAAAGTTCTTTCTTCTAACCACAGTTCTAGCTCATAAAAGTGAGCTCTGCATATATTGGACACACTCTAAACTGGACCAGTGGAAACATACCTAAACCTTAAAAAGAGGTGATGTCACATGGTGGATAATTAGACTCGTACAAACTGTGAAGGTGCGGAACTAATGAGCTGATCTTTCAGGTCAGCCTGAATTTGGAACGGGATGCTCAGTGCTGACATTTACAGTAGCAGCAGCAGCCAGCCATGTGCTCGCTTTGTTCAGGCTGCAGCTCTGGCCAACAGAGAGGGAAGCCAGAGAATGACTAATAAGCACTTCAGAAGGGCTGGTCCCTCAACCCAGTGCCGTCTGCCCCAGGAGGCTTTCACATTCACAGGCAGGTAGACTGAGAGGATTCAGGGCTGCTAGGAGAGAGCCCCGTTGTCTTGAAGCAGAACGAACCGGGCTTTGAAATTCAGCTGGTGGATCTGAGGGACGATTAACATGCAGCTTCCACCCACAACATTTCGCCTGGGGGAATCGAACTCCTCTGACCTCAACTGATGAGCTACTTTATCATATTAATATGCGAAGAGTGCTATTATTAGTGTTATTATCAGTGTCTAGAACTGCTTCACACTGCCAGGAATCTAACAAAGAATTCCCTCCAGCTGCAGTAACCCCAGGGTTTGTATTTAAAGCCCAGACAAGACCAGATTAGTCGAAATGCAGTGGGTTATTTTCTCATTTCATGGAGCAAGCCTAACATTTTTTAGACTTAGATAGACTATTGATCCACAACGGAAATTGCTTGGTCACAATAGCTGCACATAAAAAAAAACTCTTAAAACCTACTAGTAAATAGAAAAAAATGTGTAAGATTCAAAGTTCAAATAATCATGAATGAATGAATAATAATAATAATAATAATAATAATAATAATAATAATAATAATAATAATAATATATGAATCTATATATAATATTAATAAATACATAAAAAATAGAATAGGCAAAAAAGGTACAACATTTGCATATTTTAAATGTACAAGAAATAGAGACTTATGCACTATATACATAGGATGGATAAACAATGTGCAATAATATGGATTTTCCATCAGCTTCCAATCTTTGTGCTTAGCTATGAAAAACATATCCTAAGCACAGAGAGATTCAACTGATTCCTCTGAAGCATCAGAGTCAGTACTGTAAAGGGATGTCCCAATCAAGTTTTTTGAACCCCCAATCTGATGCCAATCTTATATTATCAGACAGCCCGAGTCCCAATCCAATCTTAATTTGACAGAATTTCCTCCCCTGGAGATTGATTAAGATTTTTGGTGCAGCCTTTTCCTGACTGTACTCTGTGTATTCCATTTTTAGTAGGATAAATAAAGTATCTAATTTTTTTTTAGATTAGATTCAACTTTATTGTCATTACACATGTACATCTACAGGGCAACGAAATCTAATCTAATCTAATCTAATCTAATCTAAATCACATTGGTAGTACTAAACTGAATGGGATAATGTAAGATCTGACTTTAAACTGTGTCGAGCTTGGACAACAAAGTGGACTTTGACATAGAACAATCCTCAAAGTTCTATGTGAGGTTTTTCAGAGGGCTGATGATGAACATAAAAACCTCCAATGTGTGCCTTTTCACGACTACCAATTTATCCTGCTTCTTTTAAAAGAAGAAAAAGGAATGTGCGTAAGCAGCCATTAGCTTTGCTTCACTGCTTATTTTCTTCCCAAGCCTTAGACATGAAGAAAGGAAGTCAGTACTGAACGCACTGCTATAGCCTGCCTTCCATGGCTGTTGTTAGAGCAGCATTTATATTGTTGCTCTGAACCCAAAGATGAGAACATATGAACAGTTTACAGCGATATGAAGAGGTAATGTTAATCCAAAGGTCTCCACACTTCTCATTTAACAAGAAGACAACAAAATGCTGGATTTTACAACTGAATAATTCCAGTAAGACATTTTACTTTTGCATAGCTCTCTGCTGCACAACACACAAAACAGACTTTTCTGCATGTTCATAATGCATTTCCAACTGCAAAGACAAAGTGTGAATTGTCTTCAATCAGTGCAGTTGTTACATTTTCAGTTTAGCAGTGACTCTCTGAATGTCTCTTGATGTGTATCTTACAGCAGCAGCCTCTCACGAATGTTGTCACTCTAGCATCTCAAAACAAAAAAAAAACAGCAGCGGGTTTCTTCTGTTATCCTTTGATAACAGATACAACAGATACAGCCTGGATACAGCTGGGACCTCTGGGGTGTAAAATGTTGAGTGTTAGAGAAGCAGAGGCTTCATGTATTAAGAACATGCAGGATGTGTCTTTCTGAACACAGCAAGTTTCAATTGTGGCAGCAGCAGTGTCCCCAGTAAGCCTGGCGTAGCTACGCTCACTTCTTATAAGAATATGAAACTGGTAACACCAGTAGGTTTGCATTATATTATATTCAACCAATAGTCCTAGATAGCAATTTGATAGTCCATTTTTCAAATAAATGAATAAAAGTGAAGCTCATTTTTGTGGGTTTAAGGCACTTCAGCATCCCTCCGGGATGGGTAAAATAAACCAGAAAATTTAACATTTATTAAAAAACTAAATTTCTTCGAAGTGTTTTTTGTATATAGACCAATGTGAACGAATGAGAGAAGACGGGTTAATGTTTATTCATGACACACAGGGCTCTGTGAATTCTACACATATTTATCCAATAATCTTGTGTTATGATCCTGCCTTCATTCCTCTATTCTGTTGTTCATATTAATGATCTGCTGTTCCAGTCTTGCCACTGCAGTCTGAGTAGTAGAATAGTCTTGAGGTTTAAAGCAAGCAGTAAGGTTGCTTGTAGGTCACAGAAACAGGCACCAGAGTCTTTATTTGACCTTCCAACCCATCTTAAATGACACATTTAAGTTGGAGTCAGTCAAGTGAGTGAAACCTTAGGAGTTACTGTGGTTGCATCATTACATCAAATGGAAATATTTTAGACATCTTTCTGAATAATAACCCTTATAATCCTTCTGTCCAAAAAATAAGCAACTCAAAGAACTGGGGTGTGTTAAAAAATAGATTCTACTTCTACTAGATGTTCTCACTTCACCCCAACTTTCTTCATTTTCAATTACTCCATACCTGACGGGCACCAAGACGTTAGCAGCTGTATTTTTTTGAGTTGATGCTTCACTGTGTCAGACTTGTTCCAGGTAAAAAGACTTGAGTGGATGGAATGGACTGGGGAGCATCCTCAAAGCTGAAAGAATCTGATTCATCAAGCTTGTAAATTATAGCTATTAAACAGACGTTTTTGAATAAATCTTCTCTTTTGGATGCCAGGGCGGCAGAGTGGAGAGGTGGTTAGCACTGATGCCTCACAGCAAGAAGTCGCTGGTTCGAATCCATGGGCCGGCTGGCCTTTCTGTGTGGAGTTTGCATGTTCTCCCTGTGTCCGCGTGGGTTCTCTCCGGGTACTCCGGCTTCCTCCCATTAGGTTAATTGGTGATTCTAAATTGGCTGTAGGTGTGCATGTGAGTGTGAATGGTTGTCTTTCTCTGTGTACCCCTGTCTCTTGCCCGATGACAGCTGGGATAGGCTCCAGCAGACCCCCGTGACCCCTAACAGGACTAAACGGGTATAGAAAATGACTGACCGACTTTTGGATGCCAACACAAATTGTATATGTTAGACTGCATGCGTTCCCCTTTCAGACTGTAAGGTGATAAGGTTTATTTTACAGGGAACAAGGTCGATGACTAGCCTAATTTATTAACAAAGTTTAACTCTTCTGTGTCTCATTTCACCACTAATGTCACTTGATAGGCTAGTCCACGTGTAGGCTTTAGAACACTTCTCCTTTAATCCTCCCTAAAGTGTCATCAGACTCCTCTGACCTTCAGATGGCTTACATTATTGGTTTTTCAGCTTGTACAGTATCAAAGAGAATACATAAATCACCTCAGGGCTTGTTTTTTCTCTCAGGCCCACAAATGACTTTACGCTAGTGTCTGTCATACATTTTCATAATGATTTCGTGAAACTGGAATCACAGACATGGTTGTTTTCCCACTCTTGGGGAGGGAACTTGCCATCTGTCTCTGTGTTTCTCCATCCTCTGGGCCCTGGTGGCTGAGCTGAGCCCTGCAGAGAAATTCCCGCTGTCAGTTTGACACTCAGTCAGAAGGCCATTAACCCAGGTCTCAACGTACCTTCGACCATCGCTATGGCAACGTGGGTGGTCTCCAAGCAGTGGGTAGCAGTAGGTGGTTGTGAGCCTGAGCCCAGGTGTGTTGTGACAGATGCTGCAAGGTGGGTAGAGGAAACAGAGGTTTGTGCGACCTGGTCTAGCTCTGCATGGTGTGTGTTTCTGTGTGCGTGTCTGAGTGTGCGGTTGAGCGAGTTTGAAGCAGGCTGCTCACTTTCTGATAACTGAGCTGAGCCCATGTTTTTTTTTTTTCCCCCTGCTGCAGCAGACAGTTGTTTTTTTCACCCTGAAACAAGTTCTGTCACCATCAAAAGTGAGAATGAGAGAGAATACAAATGATACTTTAATGCTTCCTGTCACAACTGAGACCACACAGATTCCTTTTCATTTTACACACAATGTCCACTGGATGATGCTATGTCTCATTTCCACTCTGTTGTAGTTGTTGGAGAGGGTCTGCTGCAGTATTTACCTGGGGCCTCATGTACAAAGACTTGCGTGGATTTCTTACTGAAAGGTAGTGCATGCTCAGATCCAGAAGCACATTTCCTTTGTGCATTTTAATCAATGTGGAACTGAGCGCACATGTTGTACCTGACGCCTCCCTGTCCAAAATGAAAACATAAGAATAAGTAAGGGGAACTACTGTTCACGTACTCGTTCATTTCACCAACATTTTGCTATGATACGCTAATGTGATTGCCTGTTGAGTCAGGAGTTACCTGTAATCATCATCCGGGGTCTGTACATGGACCTACTAACCTCTGACCTTGATAATGTCATCTCTGAGTGCTACGTGGAGTAATTTGCTACTGCTACTTTTTGCAACACGGCTCAATATTTTTCCGATTCTGAAGTTGTGGACAATGACTTTGTTTATGATGGAGGATGTGGGAGGATGTTGCAGCCTCCTCTCTGGATATTATAGTAGTGGAGGATGAAAGTGCTCAGTCTGATAAAAAGACCAAGAGCTTGGCAGAGAGCCTTTGTTCGTCCAAAGTCCAAGAAGAAACTGTCTGTAAAAATCAAGACTAAGGGCTTTTTTGTGAAAAGGTGTGACCTGCTGTAGTCAGATCAGAATAATTAAAGTCATCAGAAGGTGGTGATACAGGGAGCGTTGGGCCTCAGCAGTAGGTCCTTACTGTGGTGGTCACTGTTCCTGATGAGCAATTTCCAGAGCCCACCGCTGTGGTGCTCATAGACCCTGAAGACAACCCAGCCTAAGAAGCTGAGTAGTACAGAGTAGAACAGAGTAGTTAAAGACATCACTGCTCAGTCTGAGGTTGAAGAAGTCCGAGGTCTGGAAGAAAGGCTTGCTCCAGCCACACGGCCAAAGTCTAGGAAGAAATTGTTTCTGAAAGGAGTGAGTACTGCATTTAGTGGCTTCTTTGTGAAACCACCTGCTGTTACCCCTGACTGCATCTCACCAGAGTCCACCAACTTGGAGATCTTTGTGCCTCAACACCAGTTGGTAGCTGAGAACAGCACTGCTCAGTCTGAGGTTGAAGAAGTCCAGGATCTGAAGAAGACACCTGCTCCAGCCAGAAGTGAAAAAATAGATTTCCGTTTCTGAAAAGAATGAGGGGAACATTTAGAGGGTTGTTTATGAAGCGATGTGTTGGAGCGGCATCAACTCAACCAGACGTTACTCCTGCCCACATCTCACCAGAGTCCACCACTGTGGAGGTCAATCAACGTCACCAGTCATCCAAAAACAAACCAGCCCGAGGCATGGAGCAGATGGAAGCGTCCTCTCTGGAGATTATGGTAGTGGAAAATCAAAATCTAAGTCTGACAAGAACTATAGAAGAAGAAATACTTGATGAGGCCACAACAGATGATCAAGAAAGGTGCAAACTGTATGTCAGCGTTTTTGTTGAGAGTAGTAGTAGTAGCTTAGTTTCACGGGCCTTTGCAAAACCAAAGATAACATACGATTTCATGAGTTTGAGACCATCAGCTACAGGCTGTTCACCAAAATCTGTGATGAATTCAAGCAAGACAATGTTAACATACCCCTGGAAAGGGTCAGGAACCTCCACAAGGCCGTCTTGAAGGACCTCTGGAAGAAGTGGAAATCTGAGGACAATATTGTGCTTTTCATGGATCTTGGCTGACCAGTGATTGACAGAGTGATCGTGGCTTCTGTCAAAGAACATCTGATGAAATCTACATGCAAACTCAGCAGCAAGCTCTACAGCTATTAAGTTATAGGCAGTCCTGTGTAAATCATGGGAATACCTTCTATTCTAGTGGTTTTACCAGTGGAGCAGGGGTTCCCTTAAAGGGGAAGTACTGTTTTTTTACAACCTGGACCTTATTTCTGGCATAAAACAGTAGTTCCCCTTTAATATAGGTCAGTTTTAGAGTTCTAAGACTCATCTTGCTAGACAGTAGTACAACCTGACAGCTACAAGATGAGGGTGTGATATCCTGTCCTCAGCTTTTGTCAGCTTGTGCTGCTGTCTACACTGGTGCGGAGGGTTCTTCCCGGGTACTCCAGTTAGTTCCCTAATTTTTCATTTTATTTCCTTTTATTCCATTGTATTCCATTTTATTCCATTAAAGAAAAAATACATTTGAGTACCCCTTGTCTCTTTTTTTTTTTTTTTTTTTTTTTTTTGTCAAATCAACAGTTAAACTGAATTTCTACTTTTTCCCAGTAGAAAAGACTGCTATGTTTTGGGGGGTTTAGTTTTTCTTTCTATCAAATTAAAAAGCTTTGCACAGACACTAAAGATGGTTGCATGGCTCAGTTGTATTACACAATAGCCTCTTTTATTTCCTATGTCGGAGTTTTGTCACTGGTTACTGTTACTGTGATGATACATGACAGTTAAATATTTAATCTGCGTCTATAATAACCAGATCCTGACATGTAAATGAGACATCTGTATAAATAAACAGCACCAGTATTTACAGATTTTGATTAACCGTTTTTATATCCAGTGATTTTAACTACTACTACTGACAAACATTGGGACAAGAAAATTAACAAAGTCTGCAAATCATAATAACACACTGCAACCTCCTGGCTGCCTTTTACATATTTACATAGACATCCTAACATATTTTATGATTAAAAGAAACACATGAACACCACGATTCCTTTAAATCTCTATGCCTTGCTAAACCAACCGGATGGCTAGTCTAGAATAAATCTGCTCCCTTGGCTGGCTAATTAGCTAGTTACCTACTTCAGCTACCAAGCTAGCTGTTTTGGGCAAAGATACCAAACATGTAAATATATTCGAAATTCACTCACCAATAAAACTGGAGTGTACTGTTGGTTCAACTGCAGCACCATTAGTCATTAGCTCTGGTGACCGCTAGCTAAGAGACTGCAGTTAGCAGCTACTGAGCTAAAATCGTCACTCAAAGCCCCTAATTATACAGAATCTTTAAACTTTCAAAATGTAAAATACATGAAAGTTGACGAACTGACTCTGTTTGAAGGATCGTCTGCCTCCTTTACTGAGACCCGGAAGTTGAGATTGGATATGATATTCAATTATATGTTAATGATAATAATAATAATAATAATACGGTTCAGTACATTAATACACTAAATTAGGTTTTAAACGTACCCGTTGTCAGTAACAGCACCGCAGACAAAGATAAGAACACAGAATCAATAGTTTCGTTCTGGCTCATAAATGCAGCATGGAGCCTAATGATGCCTTCAGGATCATCTGAGAAGAGGAGACAGTCCCTTGCACTGAAGCTGATCCTGTTTAAAGATTATCAAGGAGTTATCAGAATTATCCTTAGTAAATAACAGCCCAGCTGCTCACGTGATGGCACACCAACAGTTAATCCACTTCTGAAAATTTGGGATTTATACAGCGCACAGTTAACAAGGTGAGGAGAGGAGGCACCAAATGTGGATTATGAGCTTAGTATTTATGAATAACTTTTCCACTGTATACGCTGTGTGGATACTTATGGTGTATTTACCTCTGTGGTTGAGAGAACCAAGTCTATATTTGAAACAGACTTTAATTTGAGGAAGACTCAAATAATCAAATACTCGCTTTTCTCTTCGAGACAGATAACCTGTGTTGGCTTCTTGCTATTTCCACTTCTTCTTATATAGTTATATTATCACCCTTCCTTTTCTGCACTGGTGTTTTCCTTGCCATGTAGGGTTTGATTGTGAAGACTTTACAGTGTTGTGTTTCAATAGCAGTATCAAAATTATAAAAATTTAAGTATTATCCAAGTATCCAGTGGAGAAGGCAGTACTATCAGTAACTGAGTCACCAGATTGATTCCAGTAATTGAATCCAGCCCACTCAACCATCTTACTATTCATTAAATACTGATAGAATTATTATGTTGAGTTTATGACTTCCTTCACCATCATCCGGCTTATCTGCATGTAGTGAACTCTCAGCTGAAATCTTTATGCCATCTCAGAAAAAACAAAAGAAAACACACACACACACAAACCTGATGAAATAATGGTTTATTTGAGGATCAAATGACTTAATGTCACAACTGAGTATGAGTTAAAAATATAGGTGAATTTAATGACTGTTGAAAAATCCCAGAGAGTAGTTCACAGCCATTTCTCTTATGAGAACAAATAAAATATTTCGAGGAATGATCAGGACATACCAATTCATTTAAAGCCACATTCATACATATTCATATATTAAAAATATTTTGTTTGTCTGTATGAATACATAATGGTAATTTAAGGGTTAAACAGTAGAGTTTCTCAGATTATAGAAGAGATAGACTAAAAATAGGATCCTTCTTTGGATATTTTTTACCACTATCATTGACTATCCTCTCACATATCTCCCTTTAATTTCCTCCACAGATGTACATCCAGACAGCCACGCTGACTGTCTCCCTCAGCCTCAGCGCCTCTGTCTCTCTGGGCATGCTCTACATGCCAAAGGTATACATCATAATCTTCCACCCTGAGCAGAACGTGCCTAAACGCAAACGCAGCTTCAAGGCCATCGTCACTGCTGCCACTATGACCAGCAAGCTGTCGCAGCTTGCAGCCGAGCGGCCCAATGGTGAAGTGAAGACAGAGCTATGTGAGGGCGTAGAAGCTAGTGGTGAGTTTGTCTGAAATTGTATCTTTGACAGTTGACACTGTGTTGTGCTGCTTGTACAAATTTAGAACACAAGAAAAGCAAAAGGAATCCATTAACAGAGTGGGAACTCATCACCCCTGGTCATAAGCTCCCCTCCATAACAAATAGGCCCTTATTAAAGGCCCCATTCAGATTTAGCATTAACATCCATTTTAGACAGTCTGCTAGTGGCCAGCTTAGTAGTTATACATAGACTGTATAAAGATGGATGACGAAGCAAGTAGAGCTCAACCCGGAGTCTGGTTGTGGTATAGGTCATAAGCTGATGCGTGCATATAATGCTGATGCATGTTCAAGTGTTAATTAATTTTTTGGATAAGTTTCATTTTAGTTGGTTATTTGAGGATGTGACCTCATGATGACTACAAGTTGCTTTGCCAACAACTCCATGAGTTTAGTGTATAATAATTTCTGTTAGAGGTAAAGCAAGTGGGGGCATGCTGTCCACATTATGTACAGTCAGTGACCTGTATTCATACCTGTAATTAAACTGCATCTCCACGTGAATCCCAGCCAGCACTTGAGATCCTATTTTAGTTCCATGCTCTCTATGCAAATATACACTAACAGTGTTTTGCGGGCAGTAGAATATTATACCATCTGCTGTCTCAAATGGATCCCTACTCACTGCCTTATCAGAACCATGAACAGCTGTTTGTCATTTTGAGTGCCATGATTTCCATATTTTGTAACAAGTTGTGAAGTCTCTCTGTCATCGAAAGCACACACGTTAAGTTATTATATTAGTAACTATATATAATGGGGGATGAGTGCCTCACATTTTGTTGACTGTCAGTGCCATTAAGAAACAGATTATATCTCAGATCTTCATGGACACCACTTTTACAAGATAATCAAAGATATTCTCTTCTGAAAGAAGTCATGTTGCCTTGGTTCACCTGCACTAAAGTGAAAAGAACGTTCAGTTGTAGCTAAATATTAACTTTACCGTCTTTAAAGTTTAGAAGGTTTAAATCCATCCAACTTCAGACAGTCCAGTAGTAGTTTTAAAGGGTTTGCGTCGCTGAAGTTTCTAAGTCAGATAAACCTGAATAGCCTTGCTTGCCTTGTAAACTTTTACTCATCAGAGATGTTCTGACTGAATGGTAAATGGTAAATGGCCTTGCGTTTATATATCAAACAATGTACTGATCTGCTCTATTTAAGAAGCAGCAGCTGTGGCAATAATGGCAACTGCTGGCTCCACTTGAGGCTCATTATTGCTGCATTAGCAACTGAAAATAATCTTGGTCCCACAGTCTACTTACTTATTGTTGCTGATCAGTATGTAGGTTTTAAGATTATAAGAGATAAGATTATCCTGTATTTATCCTCCAGGGTGCTGGAGGGTTGACCTCACCTAAAAAGATATACCCAAAATATATCAGGTGTATCTCCCATCTGTTCCAAAATTAGAGTCAAGCAGTGTACTGTAAAGTCAATGTAAGAAGGTAAGAAGGTGCAGATAACTAATAGAAATTAAATCACTGTCACATTACTAACTTATTGTTTTTTGTCCTCCACAGTGCCACCGACAAAAACCACTTATGTCAGCTACACCAACCACGCTATGTGAAGAAACACTTTCCAGACAGGGACGTCCTGGGACACACTGATTTCTGTCAGAGACATCACCACGGACTGAGACAGAAATTAGGTGCTCCAAACATTGAACCAACACATCTGTTGTGTTTTTCTGTTTACAGAAAGCAGGGAACTGGCCTCAACTGCACAAAAATTATGATAAAAGGAAAAAAAAAATTAAGAGGAAATTCTAAAAATAGTTGGGACCAACCATATTTGTTGTTATTCTAATTGTATGTTTAAAAAAACAAAACAAAAAAAAACTTGGTTGTGACTGTGAAAATTTCTGATTCTTGTCTCATGTCTGTTCGTCGACCTGCATTATGAGATGAGTCTGTTCTGTTTTTGGCTAACTGAACGGTAGCTTTTGGTTGTGAAATGTCAAAATGCCATGGTTGAACTGAAGCATGCCCTTTTTTATACAAATGATCTATTTATAATAAAGGAATGTTTCTCAAGTCGGTGCCATAGTTGGGTCTGTTTGAAGGGGAAACATTTGAAAAAAAACAACAACTTGTGAATAAACTGAGAAATTGTGAATTGTTGTTCCCTTGTTATACTGTAGGTGTTGGGGTTTCTTTATTTTCCATTCCATTCACTGGGAGAAAAATGTTGATGATTCATTGGTGCTGTTAATTCTTTAGTGCAAGACTCTGCTTGACTCAAGTGTGATTCTTGATCTCCATAAACTACGGCTGACCAGCTCACACAACAGTCCTGCTTCATCTGTGCTCTTCTAACCCACAGTTTGGCACATATTAATTATTCTAATTATTTTTAGAATTGTGTTGCTCTTATATGTGAGACAAAACTACAATAACATCAGAATGTCTCCTAGCTTGGTAGCTGGCCATGTAAAAAATACTAAATGTCTAATACAAGACATTTGGAAGTAAATACTGTGACAAAGCCAGACTCAGTTCTTAAAAAAAAAATATATATATATATATACCTGTGCCCACAAATGGATAGTCAAACAAACAATCAGAGCGATTTTGCTGTAAACTTTTTCAAATCCACAGAGCTCATATGATGTGTATAACTATGGTGATGTTACTCTCCCATCCATCACTGCTTAAAGCCCATCCAAATGTTTTGATTGGCCTAAAAATTCCCAGACGAAAATTTTGTGGGATGGGCAGCTTTGGTGCAAATCCATAATTTGAAGCAAGCTACCAGTGTACATCACTGAAACATATCTATTCACCATCTCCCCTAAAAATCTTCATTGCTTGATTACATCTACATTTGCCCAGGAACCTACAAGCAGGGGACTGTGTAAAGGTCACTTCTGCTTTAACAGTAAAGAATATCTTTCATGTGTGTGGAGATGTTAGAGTGGATATGATACAGGAGAAAAAAATCAACAGCAAATGTTACTGATAAAAGCTGCAGAGCAGGAAATGGACAGTAACTACATCCACACTAGATTTGACCTTTAACATTGTACAAACCTGCGTCTGGCAGGAAACTCAGCACAGTGCACGCCTCATTACGGATTAAAAAAAAAAAACATCAATGTGATCAATATGTGCTGTGGAACAGGAGAGGTCGGATCAATATAAGCTGCAAGAAAGAACTCCTCATGCATGTAATGAATATTTCTGCATGTCCTGACAGAACAGAAGAACAGGTAGGATCTGAGTGATCATTCCTCTAGGCATCCTGTTTTAATTTCCCTCGATGCAGCTCTTATTTCTTGCATTTGCAGCCAGCTGAAAGAAAATCTTTTGTTCACAATGAAGCAGACTCTGAAGATGAAACAGTTTGTCTTGTCATGGTTTTGGAACTGTTTTGTCATTTTCCCTTTCATCTGTGAGTCACTAACATGTCTCTATTGGTGTTACTTATTTGATGTGTATTTTGATGTTTTAGTTTGGTCCAAGTCCCATCCACTAACATGGAGGAGGCGGAGCTTATGACCTATACTGCAGCCAGTCACCAGGGGGAGCTCTACTTGCTTTGGCTTCACTTAAGAGGAGCTGTTCTGCTGTCTTTATCTATACAGTCTATGGTTCATGCAGGGAAATAAGCAGTCCAAAGCTGACAAAGTTTACGAATTGGCAGTAGAAAAGTGGTGATGTTAGCCCTGACATTTGTAATGTTACCCACAAAGACAGAGTTATAGGCACATCAGGAGGTTTGTTACTGTTTGTGACACACAAGACTTTAGGATTATGTCTAAGAGAAAGATAGAGACAATGGGAGGAGGAAGCAAACAAATGAGTGGGCTCTTATCTGTCTAGTGGTACTTGGGGTGACGGATGAGTATAAAAGATTATCTCATCCCGGGTCCAGGTAAGACTGTCAACTGGCCTGATCCCAGTTGTTCACTGCAGGGCCATTAGCAGTCACTTCACAATGGTATTCAATCATCTGCCTTATCAAACAAGAGGTTTGCTTTTACTTTTGGGTCATATATGTATGTCCATTATCTGCTCATGGGGACAGAGTTGCTAGATAGACAGCTCAGATAATCCCAGACCCCTTTCTGACTGGGTCTCTCAAAGGCTCAGTGCATTCATCTTTTTATCTCTCCATTCAGAAAACACCTCTATGTTGTGGCCTTTCAACAGTTTTAATTTGATGGTTTGCCAATAGAAAATGAAGAATAATTTCTCTAACAAGCCCTGCAATAGACTGTAGACCTGTCCAGGCGAGAGGCCCGATGACAGCTGGGATAGGCTCCAGCAGACCCCGTGACCCTTCACAGGAACAAGCGGTTACAGAAGATGAATGAATGAATGAATTTCTCTAACAAGACCATGCCTTGGTACGTAAAGGGAAGTTTATTAACTGATCTTATTAAGGGAGGAATACTGAGGGATGAAAGGGGTCAAAGGGATGAGATGAGGATGGATGGAGGGATAGGATAAGACTGAAATGTGGAAACTGGAGGTGGTCTTCAGTTGTTTAGATGGAGGAACCCAGTGAAGGTGGAGGCATGTCTCTGAAAGCCTCAACTCTGTGTCCCCCGGTTCCTGCAATGAGACAGGGAAGAGGAGGAAAGATAAGCGAGGGTTAGAGGGTGAGGGGTTGATTAATGAAACCAGCAGAAAGGCAACGGTTCGCTGCACTTATACATGTAGGTGAACCGTATTCCTTGCTGAATTTAAATTATATGAACTTCATTAAGTGCTTCAACCCCCTCAAGAACCCACATCATCACCCAAACATCTGACACAGGATTACACCCTTGCTTCAGGGTGATTCCTCACTTCAAGCTGGGTCGGCTGCTGCTTGAATAAAGAGACACTTTTCCTGACACAAAGAGTTACACAACCTGGATGTGGAGAGGGTCACTGGCAACGCTCACCAGGGGCATCTTGTGCAGTGCTGGCCAAAATTTAATGAACAAATATTTACTTTCCAAGTTTTGTTTCAAGTCTGTTTCCTGGTTCTCAGTCCTTGCCAATAATAGTCTGGCACAAAACCATGATGTAATTACTTTTGGCGCCTTGATTTTTGCACAGATTATGCAAAAAAGATACGTATGTTTCAATGAGTGAGACTGAACGTGGATTTTGACGCCTCTGTGCAGAATCATGCGAATCGTATCAGTCTTCACATCTAACCCAAAATGACAAAGTTATTTCTGTTAGCTCCACAAACTCTTCCAGCACTGAGGGCACTTTGAGAGCAGTGATGTTCTGACATTTAATGATTTAATGAATTGAACTGATTCTGTTTCCATTTAAGATGACGTGGTAGATGACAAACTTGGCATCATGATGCCAAAGCAACCTATTAACTGCAGGGTGATGTCCGTCCCTGTTCTGTCTGATACTCTTTATGACTGGTTTCAGACTGCAGCCTTTCTATTTATGTCATTCACCTTCATTCCTCAGTTTAAGGAACTTTTGCTGCTGGCGTTACATGTACTGTTCACCATTGTGAAAGAGTGGATGATTGACATAAAGACCATGATTGACATCTTGTGGCCGGTGTGTCAGAAAGTCTCTAAACTAGTAACAATAATCGTATCTGCGTGACTGTTGGACTCAGCCAGTGGAAGGCCCGCCTCAAAGCTGAAATGTGACTGACCATTTTGTAATGTGTTTCCACACAATGGGAATCAGCAGAGCAGGCTGGCAGAACACGCTGTTTGTATTTAAGAAGCAACTGCCAGAAAGTAATCAGCTTTAGGGTGGACCCTGCCAAAACAATCAACAAAGGGAAAATTAAGTACATCATGGTGAGGTGTCTAAATTAAGGTTTGAATAAGACAGACTGCTCAGCTATGTTAGATGTAAAGAGAGGAAAACAAGTCCCAAAAATTCTGACAGGAGTTTTTACCCTGTAAATATTTGTGATTTTTCTCTGTTCTTTGATTAGTGTGGAAGCTAGACCACTTATCCCTGCCACAAAATGTTTGCAGCGGAAACATGGTCTGGGGTCAACCCATTAGGATCTGAATATGCTCCAGCAAAGATCTACTGGGCCAATCAAATTGGTTTCCTTTAACTAATGAAAATCAGACATTGATATTGAATTGTGCTGCATTTAGAATCACCAACGAACCAAACCAGCACGTCTTTGGACAGTGGAAGCCGGAGTACCCGGAGAACCACCATGCTACTGTGCTGATCCATCTGATTTTTGTTATATTTTTATTTATTATTGCTTTTGGCAGTTTCAAGTTATTTCAGTGACCACCATGAGTTTATCCATATAAACGTAGAAACAAAAGGTCCTACCCTCCCCTGCTGCTTCAACGATCATAATCTGACTATGGACATTACTTCTCAGTCAATATATCTCAGTCAATATATCCTCTGACTGATAACAGTTTCTTCCTCTCCACATCTCATCTACAGTAAACCAGTCTGACACTGGCAGGAAATCCTGCAACATCAGCTTAATTGGCTCTTTGACAGACACATTGTAAGTGTTTCTCATTGCTAAGCACTTTCACGCAGTGGCTCTAGGTGGCCCCGGGGCCAATTACTCTCTGAAAAGTTTACCTTGTTTTACCGAATCTGCATGTTGTTCCAGAGACAATGAGGGGGCACTGATCAATTCCTGTAGGCTTCATCCGTTATAAAACACCAAAGGAAAGCTAATTAGTTTCACACTGAAATGGCAGAATGTTGAAAGCCGTCACATATTATGCAATTAACATCGACTGGAGGCGAGGGCATCAGTTACAGCCTGACACAAAGCTCAGTGCTGGACTGGAAACACTGCTTCAACAGGAATCTACCCTTCGGCCATACTATCATCAATATTAAATTATACCCATTAGCAGCTGTGCTCTCAGTCAGTCGCCAGCTTTGTTCTGTGAATTACCTTCATTTGGCTTGTCCGGTAGCATTTCATTTGCACATTAAGCAGTATTTGTGTTGCTGTTGATCACGCAGTGCAGGACGTGACCAGTGTTGTCAGTTTGGGACCTTTGTCACTAATTTGGCAACTTTGAATTCTACTTCCTCTCTTTTCCATGTAAATGTGCTCTCATATGTTTATGGTACAACCACAATATAGACAAACCAGAGACACACACAACCAGGTGTTGCGTCTCAGTTCAGAGCTGAATTATGTACAGGACAGAGTTTACTCTATATAGTCTACAGGTATGTATGTCTATAAGCATCAACAGATAATGGAAGGAGGTTTGCACCCCTGGAGCACAGCATCCACTATAAAAGGAATCACCAGAAAAAAAAAAGGGTTGCCTTCGTGGGTTTGTCAGTGACATTCCAAGGATTTGGGGTAAATAATGGTTGGATTGTATTTTTCAGATCATCGGCTTTCTGGAAGTAGCCATTTCTCTGTTGAGCCTGGTTTGTGCATGATCAATCAAATTTAGGGAAAAACCTTTGAGTTTGCAAGCTCCACTTATTTGAATAATGAAGTAGAGATGCAAAAAACTGCAATGAATACAGTTGAAAATGCTCAACAAAAGAAGTACAGAAATAAAATAAAAAGATGACATAAAGACATAAAGAATAAGATGCAAAAAATAGGCAATAAATACTGTACAAAATAAAATACCTAACACAGACGACTAAAGGGGAAAAGTGCGTACATTGGGGGTTTAATAGCAAGGTAAATATATACAGAATGAAATAAAATATAAATATATCTTGAATTTTTATAAATTACCTGCATTTATTTTGAACATTTTTGGTGACTTTAATATAAATTTGATTTATTTATATTTTTAGACTGTGTCAGTTACAGTCTTCCGTAAGACTTCTTTAAAGATTTTTTATTTGAAAAAGGCCACAATCACTACTCGAGTTTTGTCTCACGGAGAGAATGCCACTGAAGAATTATAGGAGTTTAAATATGCAGGAATTTGTGTTTAAATAAATTCAATCTAGTCTAATCTATTATATGCGTATATGAATACTTTGTCTGGAGAGGTTTGGGACATGAGTTTAAAAAACAGTGGAGCAGTCCTTTAAATGCTAAATTCCTTCTACAGTCATAGAGTGATCATCAATAGGCTGCTCAGACACTGTCATTTCCCAGAATCAATATTTATTGTATTTATAACACAGCTGCAACTGCTGCTGGCTTCATTAGCCCTGCTATGAATAATACAACCATTGATTCTTGATTCTTTTTTATCCTGCTTTCTCCCAGGAACCCTGCTGCATGTCATCAGCTGATTTCACCACTCTGCAGCGCTGATGGATTCTGATGTATGAACATGGTTTATTTTAACCCACAGGTATCGATCCAGGGCTCTGGAGATCGTCAGGAGTGGTGTGTGTGTGTGTCAGAGGGTGCGGAGGGGTTGCAGCTTTGCTGTGACTGAGATTTTAATTGGCTGCAGGTAGTTTCAGTCCCAGGCGGTTTGCAGTGACACATTCAACGATCATGGGTCAGGGGACTATCGGTTGACTCATTTAAAAGCACCGAGCGTTGCTTTTCTTTAAACAAATGCAAATTTAGCTGCCTTTTTTGTGACTTATGTTTACTCAGAAGTTCCACACATCTCTGCTTCAGGTTTTGTTTTGTTTATGTGCATAACCTGGGCGGGCCTAGTTAGTCAGTTTTTCACTCAAAACATAATAAGAATAGTTTTAAATTACTAACAAATGTGATATTTCATCAAGATTATGGTTATTATTTGTGTTATATATCACAAAGGTAACTGGGACATAGATAGTCTGGGACCCTGTTCCAGCAGGAATCTACACAAATTAAGCCCTAGTAGCCATGTTTCAATTAATGTATGCAGGTGACAAATACACTGAAGTACTTACATTACATTTAAAAAAAAAAAAACTGTGTGAATGAGTCTTATTCACAAGAGTCCCATTCTCTCTGCTAGTGACAAAGCAAACAAACTAAATGAGAATGTGCCTGATCTTCCTCCAGCTATATGTAGACACAGTGAGGTACCTGCCACAGAAGGAAAGCCTCTTGACATGCCAAATCAAACAGGACGGACATGGTCAGGAACGCAACTCCATCTGGACTTGCCAATCGGAAATGCCAATATTATTAAATGGGCCGTCTCAAACAAAACAGATCTAAACAGAAACACATCACACAATACATTTAAATATTTTATATACAGTATGCTGATGTGCAGCCTCTCTAAACATCTCACAGCTTTTTAAAGCTGACAAACAACAAGAGGTTTTTCCCCAGTGCACCCGCCTACATCATTCTGTCATCCTAAAACTGTGAGCTTCCCAATTGCTCCCATTTTCAGCCATCACACTGAACGAAACCCCCAATTCCTCTGATGGGTTGAAAGCACGGTGAAAGTAACTTCACAAAAGAAAAAAAGAAGGGAAGAAAGATTTTTCTGCTGTTTGCTGCTTTGCTGCCATCCATTTAAATGTTACGATGACAATAGAAGAGCTAGAAAAGCACAATCTGCAGAAACACAGAAATATGCCGACCTTGACTGTTAAATTAAACCTCCTTCCTTAATACCAGCTCTGCCAATTTTGCTTCAGTTTCTTCCCAAATCACAAGTTTCCTATATATTGAGACAGATTAGATTAGATTAGAGACAAGTAGCAAGAATTGCAAAGTTTTGTACTTAACACTCTTAATTTATTGGCAGAGCCAATAGGGGAATTTCTGTTTATTTATTTAGCTGAATCTAAAAGTATCTGTGGTGTTATTGCATGCATATGTAAAGACAATCACAAAAAACATTACAAAGAAGAGAACCACATAGTTCTGCTCTGTAAACTGTCCAGAAACTAAAAATCCTCACAGGTTTTAAAAAAGGCTTCTCTTTTTCTAAAAGAAGAGGACAAAATTATAGAGAACATTATGGAAAGAGGACAAAATTATTACATTGTTTCTAGCAGATTCATGTCCTGCGCAAGGCTTGGCATGCTTTTGTCATTTATATCAGATGTAAATGAGATGGCTGACTAACAAGTAAAATCTGTTGTTGGCAACTCACAGGCCTCTGTGGTAACAGTTATTAAACCACATAATGGAAAATGGTTTTAATGCAAGCACATACGTGTGCCTTAGCCTGCAGACGGCTCACAGCTTGTTCTTTGACTGGTAACAGTAGAAACACATCACGGTGCTCTCTGAAGTGTCTGTTGGATTAATGGACTGGCTTAGAGTCAAGTGTGTTAGTGCGGTAGAGCTTTTCATCACAGAAGCAGTCAAGAGTTATTAAACAAGAAGTCAAGAGCAAATCAGCTGTCAGGCTTTAACTGTTTGTTAAAGCTTCTTTGTGTTATTTTTGGTCACTTTGTGCTTGTGTCTTTCCACCTGTTGAATCGGCAGGTTACGTTGTAACCTGTGTTCTCTGAGTGAAGAGACTATCTCTCCACTCCGTTACATATTCCATATGTACGGGGAATGACCCCCCTGCATGTCAGGGTACGTGGATACTTCTTTAAGACACACCGGCTCGCCCGGTCACGCCCCCAGGTTAGCCTATAAAGCACCTGTGCTGGCGTGAAATCAGTGGTAGTTTGATCGACACTGGCCTCCGAGCGGCTGTAAGAGCTGGAGAGATAGTCTCTTCACTCAGAGAACACAGGTTACAATGTAACCTGCCGTTCTCTATCGTCCCGAGACTATCTCTCCACTCCGTTACATATTCCATATGTACGGGGAACTCTTTAAGACACCCCGAGAGGAGGCGGTGCAGCCCCCTAACCCAAAGGCAAACGTGCAACAAATGCACACTATTTACGTACCACCCAGGCCATGGAGCGCAAGTCGCAAAGCCAAACCTGAGAGGCAGAGGGCTGCTCGGGTCGGTCCGCAAGACGCAGGATGGACCCAAGCATAGGCGCCGATCCCGTGGGTGCTCCGGTGCTCGAGCACCCACTGGCAACGCTGAGCACCCACTGGCCAATCGGGATGGTCGATCAAAAAAATAAAAATAAAAAATAAAATAAAAAGAGTGAATGATTGAAACTGTATCTTTAAAATTAAAGAATTAAATTAAAAATAATTTAAAATAAATTAAATCATTAAATCATTGCAGCTCTGTGCGTGTACACGTTAGCGTAGTCACGTAACCAATCGGATGATCGGATTTGGCTGCGGCTAAACAAGAGGCCTTCGCGTAAAAATGGACAAGTTTGTGTTTGTCATAAGAAAAAGTGGAACTGCGTCTACAACCACCAATGCCCCCAGCAGCGGTGGCGGCGGTAGCAGCAGCAGCAGCAGCGGCGGCGGCGGCGGCGGTAGCAGCAGCAGCATCAGCGGCGGTGAAAGGGACAGCAGCAAGTGTCAGCAGGGACAAAAATACCAGGCCAGCTGGAAAACAAAATTCCCGTGGATTACATATGACGCATTAAATAACAAAGTGTTCTGTGAAGTGTGCTCTGCTGCCGACAAAATGCATGCCCCGTTACCATGTACAGGAGGACATGAGATGGATTCTTACAAGGCTTTTGTGAAAGATGGCTTTTGCAGCTGGGGCAAAGCAATAGAAAGATTTCGCTGCCACGAGAAGTCAAATGTCCATCGAGCTGCTGCTAGCATCACAAGTGCTGCTAATGCCGGAGTTAATGTTGCAAATGCTCTCTCTGCCGCCAAGCAAAAGCAAATGGCTGAAGCACGAACTGCGTTGTTAAGTATTTTTTCTTCTGTCCAATATTTGGCATGTCAAGGACTAGCCCTTAGGGGTCATGTGGACACAGAGTCAAACTTTAGACAGCTGCTCAACTTGCGTGCACAAGACATCCCAGAACTACAGTCCTGGCTCGCTCGTAATGAGTCTAAGTGGCTTTCTCATGACATTCTCAATGAAATGACTGAACTATTTGCACATGATGTCCTACGAACACTTAAAGAGGAGATAAAGCGTGCGGAGTTTTTCTCCATAATCATGGATGAGACCGCGGACATCACAGTCAAGGAACAGGTGTCTGTGTGCTTCCGTGTTGTTACTGAATGTCTGGAAATAGAGGAACTTTTCATAGGATTTTACCAGACAGCTAGCACAACAGGGGATGCACTTTTCAACCTGTTTAAGGATGTACTGCTGAGACTCTCTCTGCCTGTCAAAAACTGTAGAGGTCAGTGTTACGACGGCGCATCGAATATGTCAGGGATTCGAAATGGTCTGCAGGCACGCGTAAAAGAACTGGAGCCTCGAGCACTTTACGTCCACTGTATGGGACATGTGATGAACTTGGTGGTGCAGGATGTTGCCCATAACATTCCCGAGTGTCGGAACTTCATGTCACTCATTCGTGACCTCATAACGCTGATACGCAACTCCCCAAAACGACTGGCTTGGTTTCAGCATTTCCAAAGCGCAGACGGGCCGTCTCTGCACCCTTTGTGCCCAACGCGCTGGACAGTAAAAGCTGCTTCGCTGCAGTCAATTTATTCAAATTACAGCGCACTACTGGAGTTTCTTGACAACCTGTCTTCAGAAGATAAAGGTGACGCAGGCGGCAAAGCAAATGGTTTACTTCAGCACCTGCAGAAGTTCAGTACATTTTTTTCACTGAAGCTGATGTTGATGTTTTTTCTGCGCGCAGAAACAGCCAATCGCGCACTGCAACACAGCCAGCTGCATTCACAGAAAGCTCTCCAACTCATTGAAATGCTCCGACAGGACATCAAGCATCTTCGTGAAAACGGATATGAAGATTTTTGGCAAAACACAACTGCAGCTGCTGATAGCCTTAACGTTGAAAGCCCAGCCCTGCCAAGGCCAAGAAAAACCCCACGTCGACTGGATGACGGAGGCGCACCATCACACAGTTTCCAGTCACCAGAGGCCATGTACAGACAGCAGTTTTACCAGGTGATGGACACTGCAACTTCATCTTTGGATTGCAGGTTCAGTCAAGCTGCATTCAAACACATGTGCAGTATTGAGGATTTTGTGACCGGAAAAGGTGACTGTGGGAGCATCACAGAGTTTCATGGAGATGATCTGGATGAAGGCAGGCTGACACTTCACCGTGACATGTTCATTGACATAACCAAACAGAGGGGTGTTTGCATAAAAACATTTCGAGATGCTGTGGATTTCCTGAAAGGATAGCATGGCGAGCCGCTGCGGACCCTGCTGCCAGAACTCACCAAACTGATCAGACTTGGACTCACTGTTCCCGTGACCTCTTGCACATCAGAGAGGTCATTCTCAGGCCTGCGGAGACTCAAAACGTATCTACGCGCCACGATGGGACAGGGAAGACTCATTTACCTTGCGGTGTTGAACTGTCACAAAAACATTACAAGGAGCCGCAATCTGGATGCTATAGCCGATGAGTTTATCACGCGCACAGCTGCCAGGAGGAGCACGTTCCTCCTTAGGAAATAGACAATAGCAGACAGTAGTGAGTGACTGACTCAAAATTTTCTTTCCTTTCCTTAACAGTAAGCTGAAGATGTCTTGTGTCAAAAGTGTGTTTTGCGAATTAGTTGTGGTTGGTGACTATCTATGCAATAAAAGTCAGTTTGAGACAATCATTACCTTGGTGGCATTCATTTAATTTGAGCACCAAAAAGAATAATAATAATAATAATTGAGCACCCATGGGCAAAAACATAAATCGGCGCCTATGGACCCAAGAACACAGGAAAAGGCCCCGCAAGACGCAACGGCCAATTACTGTAAAGAGGGGGTGACCACTCAGGCCAACCGACTCTGCCAGTCGAGAGCCAACAGGTGATGGGGAGGGAGGCACAGCCGATGCTCCCTAGAAGTCCCACCCAGCACCCTGTCCCCAAAAGAAGGGGTGGCCGCGACGTTTAGGCGGTAAAACCTTGAAAAGGTGGACTGAGATGACCATGTGGCTGCAGCACTTATGGTGGCCAGCGAGGCTCCCCGCCACAAGGGCCATGAGGTGGCCACACACCGAGTTGAGTGCGCCCGAACCCTGGGTGGGACAGGCATACCAGAAAGTGCCACAACCCAGTGGGACAGCCCTTGTTTTGACAGGGGCCTCCCCAAACGACTGGTGTCGAAACCGATGAAGAGCTGGTCAGACTTCCTGACAGCCTTAGTGCGCCGGATATATTCCTTCAAGGCCCTAACTGGACACAGCACAGATTGGTGTTACGCAGTCTCCCCATCTCCTCCAGAGGGGGGTGCCACGTAGTTCCACCGACTGAGATAAGTGAAACTCGGAAAAAACCTTAGGCAGGAAAGCCGGGTCGGGGTGGAGGGCCACGCTTGACCCATCAGGTGAGAACCTGCAGCAGTCACTGGAGACCAGAGGTCATGAAACAGAAACCAAGGCAGTTTAAGGGAAAGACTTTACCCTCGAAGGGAGGGTCCCCAAGCGCATTGAGAACCACGTCCAGATCTCATGGAGGGACCGTGGGTCCAGTCCTGCAAACCGTAGCCGCTGTGCGCCTTTAAGGAACCGTGAAATCAAGGAGCAACTGGCCTCACTCAGAGCGTGCTCACCGCCACACACTGCCTTGATCGCCACCAGCATACCTCGGAGGGTAACGGCGGACTTTCCGGCATCCAGCTGGCGCTGCAAGAGCAGTAGGACGTCCTTGGCCGTGGCTGAATAGGGGTACACCTGGTGGGCCCCACACTAGGCAAAAAACACCCCCCAGCGATAGGAGTGGGCCATCCTAGTAGATGGTGCCCTTGCTTCCTGCATAGTCCTCACCACTGGTGCTGGCAGACCTAGATCCAGGAGACTGTCTCCCTCAGGGACCAGGCCACCTGTCTGAGCCCTGTTGGGAAGGGGTGGAACAGGGTACCACTTGCCTGAGACAGCAAGTCCCTGCGCTATGGGAGTACCCACGGCATGCCATGCAGGACAATGTGTCGGCTCTCTGGAGGCGAACAGGTCGAACTCTGCCCTGCCGAGGCAACCTCAGATCTGCTCCACCACCTGCGGATGGAGTCTCCATTCCCTGGACAAGGGCCCCATCTCGACACGCTGTCTGCGGCCGTGTTCAATGACGCTGGCACGTCTACTGCTCTGAGCGAGCAGAAGAGGGGGTGGGGCCCATGTGAGCAACCTGGTTGCCAGTTTGCACAAGATGGGGGAGCCCAGACACCCCTGTGTGTTGATGTAGGCAGCCGTCACCGTGCTGACGGTCCTGACAATGACATGGTGGTGTCTCAGTCTCAGTAGGAACTGGTTAAGTGCAAGACAGACGGCTCACAACTCCAGGACATTTATGTGCTGGGTTGTCCAAGGGCCAGTCAGTAACCGCTGACCCCCCAGCCCTCGTGGACGGTGCCCCAGCCTGCTAAGGATGCTTCGGTGGAGACCACTTGGCGATAGACCAGTGGTCCCAGAGCACTCCCTTGTCATATGTTGTCCGAAACTCTCCAGTGAAGGACCGTTGGACAGGTCTCATATGCAGCAGGCCTAGAGGGACTACTTGCACCATCGCCGCCATCGAGCCCATAAGGCGAAGGCAGAGCCCCCAGCTGGCCCGAGAACGCAGCTTGAAGTGGCTGAGGCAGGCTCTGAAGGCCTGACGCCCCTTCTGTGACAACACGATGGTAGCAGTCCTGGGGTCCAGGACTGTGCTTAGAAATGTTGTACCTGGGCAGGCTGGGGCCTGCTCTTCTCGTAATTGAGGCGCAGCCCCAAGCCCAAGCCCTGAATGAGCAGGGCCACGTGACTGTGGCCCTGCTCCTCTGAGACTGCACAGGAGCCAATCGTCGAGGTAAGTGAGGATTCTCAGTCCTCGACGCCTCAGTGGTACAAGGACCACATCCCTGCATGAAGTAAATGTATGGGGGGCCAGGGAAATGCCAAAAGGCAAGACCCGAAATTCGAGCCCTAGAAGGCGAACCACAGGAAACGCCAGTGCCCCTTCCAGATGGTCTTGAATCTGGAAGTATGCATCCCTGAGGTCGATGGTGGCAACCCAATCTCCCGCAGCGATGGGCTGCCTCACCCTGGGGACTGTCAGCATCCTGCATCACAGGGGGCAAAGCTGAACCTGTTGAGCCCCCCTGAGGTCCAGAACAGGACGAAGCCCCTTGTCCTGTTTGGGCACCAAAAAATAGCGGGAGAAAAACCCAGCCTGGTGATCTCCCTGGTCCACCTGCCGTATGCCCCCCCCCCGAAGGGAGGACGGCCCGGCCCGCAGAAGTTCCGCGGGCCGAGCCGCCCCCCCCCCCGGAGAAGGGGGCCACAGAGGGCCGCCCACATTGGTGAAAGTGGCCAATTGTCATATGGAGTCAGTGAAGAAAGGGCGGTAACCCTGTGTCATGGTGGATACAACCCATGGGTCCGCCCCCAAGTCCAGCCACGCCTCCCTGAACTGGTCGACAGGGGAGGCTGGCTACCTGGGGCTTAGGGACTAGTCAGGAGGGGGGTGGCTGCCTGGAAGACCCCCGGCCTTAGGTGATGGTGTCCCGCCCCTTGCTTGATGCCGGGTGTTTCGCCTACGGAGAGCGTCCAGCTGTGGCCTGAGGTCTCCTGGTCCACATGCCGGGACCTCAGGTGTCGGATGAGGGGCAGACGCTATTTGTGCCTGTCTTGAACCCCTGGAGCGCTTCTCTCTTTTCTGCAGGACGACAACAACAGTTACTGCACCTATCTGACAGGTGCTACAGACGTGTGGGGATCAGAGGTCAGAGGTCAGAGGTCAGAGGTCACCAAGAGGGTCCCCAAGACCTCCCGAGCGCAGCGGCGATTTTCCTGTGCCTGTTGCAGCAGCCTAGTAGCATCTGGCCAACACCGCTGAGGGGCACAGGAAGCCTGAAAAGGCAATCGCGATCCCCCTGCTGGAGCTGGGACTGAGACAGCCACAAGTGGCGTCTGACCACCCAAAAGGATGCCAGAGCCTAAGTTCCTTCATAACTGAGGAGAGGCATGAGGAAGCTGCCTGAAGCTCACCCACAACACCGGATCCCCCTGAACCATCCTGTAGCTGACGAGACAGCTGGAAACATACAGGGACATGATCGCTCCAGTGTTAAGCCGGCTGGTCTGAGTAGCCATGACTCTGTGCAGCTTGGCAAGCAGGCCGTCCATAACCCCGCAATTCTTGCTAGGGCAGGAGGCTCTGCCAAGCGCAGAGCCGGAGGGAGAGGCCAGCGGAGCAAGAACCGGGTCCAACGGCAAACTGGTTGCAAACCCGGTCTTTGAAGTCAGGTAGGAGAGGGATCTGGGCCGGAACGGGGCGCATATCCACATCCTCCTCAAACCGAGAGGCGGGCGCTGAGGGTTTCTCCGGCAGGGCAACATCCAAGGCTCTGGTTGCCCTGCTAATAACCCCAGCGAAATGGTGGGCCACCTCCACATTCTGGGTGTCGCCTGGCAGGTGCTGCCCCTGTGAGGCCGGGCTGTTGAAGGTCCAGGCCCAGAGGTGTCCTAGCAGAACGAAAGGCTACGTTGTAACCTTGGTTCTCTGAGTGAAGACTAACTCTCCACTCCGTTTCATATTCCATATGCACGGAGTGGGAGGGGCCAGCGTGGTTGGCCGCTCTCTCGGGTGGCTGAGCCCCTAGACCCCCTGTAGCCTCAGCAGACCTCTTTTTCTTTGGGCGGCTGAGGCGGCTGGCCGCAGAGTGGACGTCTGCGCTCAGCGGAAACTCCGCAAGCAATACGCCGGTAAGGAACAGCCGTGGCAGCCGCTGCCGAGCGCGTTAGCTCGCGAGACGCGGGCAATACGCCGGAGCGGCTCTGTCAGTTTTACCCCTAACTTCATCAGAGAGGGGCAGGACTGCCCGCTTAGCACCGAAGAAGCGACAACGCGTTCCTTTTTTTTTTTTTTCTTCTAGCATGTCTTTGGATGGTGGGAGGAAGCCGGAGTACCCGGAGAGAAACTCCACACAGAAAGGCCAGCCGGCCCATGGATTCGAACCGGTGACCTTCTCGCTGTGAGGCATCAGTGCTAACCACCTCACCACTGTGCCGCCTTTTTCTTTTTACAGCACACACTCAACGTGCCCATCTGCCCGCGTGTGTGTGTGTGTGTGTGGCGGGGGCGGGGCCAGCGGCAGTGACAAGGAGGACTTCACTTCCTTGTTTATGTGTGGAGATAGCCCTCGTGCTAGCGTTCTGGAAAGCCAGTTCGCTAGCTCATTAATGCTTCGGACTTTGTTCAAACCGTCCTTGTCTCCGGCAGGCGGAGCACTGTTTCGGCAGACTTCTCAGCCCGCGCCCACAAGGGCCCCCGCCGAACGCGTTAGCCCGCAGACGCGAGCAATACGCAGGTGAGGAGGGAAATGCCGGGTCGGGCGGCTGAGGCGGCTGGCTGCAGAGACGACGTCTGCGCTCAGCCGAAACTCCCCGGACGCGTCAGCTCGCGAGCCGCAAGCAATACGCCGGTAAGGAACAGCCGTGGTAGCCGCTGCCGCGGGTTGGGCGGCCGAGGCGGCTGGCTGCAGAGTGGACGTCTGCGCTCAGCCGAACTCCCCGGACGCGTCAGCTCGCGAGCCGCAAGCAATACGCCGGTAAGGAACAGCCGTGTAGCCGCTGCCGAGCGCGTCAGCTCGCGAGCCGCAAGCAATACTGCTGTAATCCTCTGTACTTTCATCTACTTTGTTTTCTTGCTTTCCGGATTATAACTCTGCACCCTGACTGAGGTGGAGATCAAACAATCACTGATTTCACTCCAGCACAGGTGCTTTATAGGCTAACCTGGGGGCGTGACCGGGCGAGCCGGTGTGTCTTAAAGAAGTATCCACGTACCCTGACATGCAGGGGGGTCATTCCCCGTACATATGTAATATGTAATGGAGTGGAGAGATAGTCTCGAGACGATAGAGAACTAGTATTTGTGCTAACGTGGCCATCTTGATTGATAATTATTGTTAGGCACGTATAAGCTAGCATATCTGTTTATGATGAATCTCATGATACATTTTTTTTTATTATCACTTATTGGTTAAGGGATTCTGCCTTCTGTTTTAAAACTTACGTTCTCTCATCTTTACTTTTCTTTCTGGTTTCTAATCCAGGTATCTGAAAGTGCAAACCTACAAGGATGTAATCATAACCAGGATACTTGTGTGCATGTACAGTAGATGTGTTCCTTGAAGCTAATGTGTCAGCCATAATCTCTGACACACATATACGACAAACAGACATTCATCTTTACCAAAGTCTCTTCACACATCCTCCACTCATCATTTGAGTGGCTCCCCTCTGGACAGTGGTTCTGCTTCCACGCCTGGATAATTCAGAGGAGGATTTAGCACCAAACTCACTTTCTCTCCGTCTCCCCCACTTTATTCATACAGCCACGTTTACATCCTCTATTGACAGTTTAAAAGGTTTTAAACATTTATTGCATAGCCTTTAGTGTATATTGTGTATTGTTTTTTTTATCTCAATCTTGTGAATCTGAATCTGAATAATCTGTGTAGATTTGTGGCTATTACAGCTGCAAGACTATAAGAAGAAAACATTAGATTGATACTGGAATATCTCAGCAGCTCCTGAATGGACTCCTCTGACATTTTGTGAACATGTTCAATTCTCACAGACCTATTAGCATGTCATATGATGATTTTTTTGTTTCGCGTCGTTTCCCGATGTCAAGGTGAAGGTCACACAACCTTGGATACGGTCTGTAATAAACAGTGTGACAAACATAGTCCTCCATCCTTTAAGAATCTTTAACTTTAAGTAAGGTGGGCTGCTGTTTCTATCATTTAACTCAGGTTACGATAGTCGGTAACACCAGCTTCATTTAATAAGTTCTTGGTATTCCAAGTTAAGGGCTTAAGCCAGTTCAATTAAATGGAAATTTCAATGTGTCAGTCTAACTTGACAAGCCTGAGTTTTGCAATAGTAACTGGAGCTCTGAACTGACCGTGACCCTTGGTGTGGTAGCAGTATTAATGCGCTGTAAAAATGGTGACTGAAATTTCATCTTGATCTGATAAAGGACTAATAATTATCATATACGACCTTTTATAATACTTCAGGAGCTCCATCTGGTTGCAGTTGCCAATTAACAGAGTAAGAGGAACGCTTGTTGTCGAGCAGATGAGCAGAGCACGGTTAAAGAGAAGTGGCGGAGGACTACTTTTTGTCAATACAATTGTGTTGAATTACAACACAACCTAAGCGCTCTTCTCTGGATGAGCTTCAGGTGCAGAACAGATTGACCGGGAACTGGTAAGCGTTGAGTGAATTAAGGCAAGTGGCTGCATTTATCTTTTTTTCCCAAATATTTCTCAGCAGGACTGGGTGGCCTTGTGTCAAGGCTATTGGCAGTTTTACAGAGAAGTGACCAGGAGTGGAAGGAAGCAGTCGCTCCAGAAACTTTTGGACTGCCTTGAAATAGATGTAAGTTGAAAAGCAGATGACTAGAAATTTTTGACATTGTCCTCTTACTGCATGTTTCTTTGTCTTGTAGGACACAAATGGTAAAAATAAATAAAAATAAATAGTTATTATTTAAGCAATTTCTATAACTTACCTTGAGTTGAAGTAAAGTTTTTCTCCAAGTTGAGTTTATTCATGTAAAGCAGCTTTTGTACTGAATGTATTACAGTGTGGCTCATTAGCTGCAAACAGACATTTGTGCTGCTGTGGCTCACTAGGTAAAAACGGTTGTCCATGAACCAGAGGGTTAATGATTTCTTCCCAATTACAAACCACATGTAAAAGTGTTCTTTAGCAAGGCAATGAACCCTGTGTTGCTCCCAGTACTTGGAATGAATGGGTAGATGTGTCATTGGGACTGTAAAGCACTTTGAGTACCAGTAGGTTGTATCTCTCGGTCATCGTTTTGCTTTGTGGATTGCAAATTTCCTAGATAGTTTTTTTCCAAACTGTCTGGACTCATGTCGTATAATCACCGCTCATGGACAGATGAACGTTTCTGCTATTGTGGATATAAACCCTTTGCAGACTTGTCAAACTGTCCAGCAGCGAAAATGTGTAATATTCACACTTCAAAATGCGGGAGTTCTCATTCGACACACTGTCATCAAAAACAGCACAGTATTCTATGTGGTCATGTGTGCTGCTAGAGCTACGCAAGGGATCCTTCTGTCACGACTTATGAGAGTGAACAGGAACATGTATGGAGATATGCTAAATCAGTTTCAGTTTGCAGTCATACCAAATCATACAGCTAAAGATGATACACAGAATGCATAATCCCTAACTGTAGATGCTACTTTTTCACCCGCGTGCGATTGTTTTGTGTTCTTATTTATGCTGTGAGGAAGAATATCTTACAGCACTGGATCAGTGAAAAGGAACCAAGTGTGAAGTGTGTTTGATTTAGTGCCGCTAGAATGTATTATGTGCACTCAAAGTCAGATGCATTATACAGAGGGTTTGAGAACCCTGTTTGAATTATTTGGAGCCTGATGTCATACAGCTGATTACATTACTGTAATGCCGGTTGTGCATATGTGACTGGGCTGATAATTATTCATTATTTATTTATTATTATTTATTTACATTCTTCAGTGGACTTTTAAAATAAAAACTAACAAATACACCCTAAAAATAAAAATAAAAATACAGGGTCTGTGAAATCCATCTGCCATTATATCCAGATAACGAGTGTTCCAACCAGCACAGTGCAGCAGGTAGTCCTGCAAGTCTTCTGACTCCATGTGAGTCAGGGAATCCCACAGGTTGGGATACAGCTGGAAACTTCTAGTGATCAATACTGCAAATATGAATATCACCATCACATAGTCATTGTGTTTCCATCCTAAAGGCTGATGCAAACAGAAATATAATAAAGCTAAATGACTAGCAATGGAAACATGCTGAATACACATGACACAAACAAACACCTTCCTGCTGATACACACCTTCACATACAGAGTTTATCAGCCTGACTTGTACAAGCATACGCTGTGACTTCAGTAGCCTCCTCTTCATCATGGCTCTCCTGGGTAGAGGCTATAATTAGCTGTGCCCCTCTGGGGCTCCTACAGGCACAGATGACCCATACTAGATGCTCTAAAATTAATTATCCGCATGCTGTCTTGTCACACACACTGTGCATTATTTACTGTTAACTTTGGCTGCGGAGGAAATGCTTCATCTTCATTTATTAAGGCGTCAATCCCATTTGTGGGGCTGAGAATTGTGGGAAACAGAAGCCAAGGACAGCATGCATGCTCATAGTTTCCTTTTCATCCAGCCATCTGTCTGCAGATGTCATGATCTGCAATGATCTGCACCTTACTTTCACAGATGCTGCACATAATGGAGGACTGCAGTTCTGCAGTTAAGGCTCAGGCTGGTCAGAAAGTAGAAACAAATAGGAATCATCTCATGTGACCTTAGAAAGAAATAACTCACCTGCATATGACTGACACACTTAAAACAAATCACATAGACTGGGACTTCACTGAATCCATAGGCATACCTTTATCAGACTTTATTAGATCCTGTTCATTAGAACTGTGAAGTTATGCTAGAAGGACTGGTACTGGAATTAAATACAAATTCACAGAAATCGTGTTATGCAGACATTTTATTTTGGAGCTCAAAAAGAGTACTGAATAGAAACTAGTTTTATTGCATTAAGTGCATATTGCTTGTTGCTAAGAATGTATGTAATAATGTAAGTATCTTATAAAAGAATGACTTAAATGTACTGACACAACAGACCCAGGCACAAACATAAACAAGAAAATCTTATTGAAAGGAATTTTTCTGACAAACATTCAAATGCATTTGTTTTTAACTTTCAAGCGTATTACTGTCCAAAGTAATAGGGAGTTGCCTTGCTGTCCCTTTTCCTATTTTGGTTGGCCCTTGTTAGTCTTGGGTACAGACTTTCATAAGAACATGTTCCACAGACCTTTTCAAAAAAGACTTTTCCCTATATAATTGGAGCCACTACATGATGCCACTACAAAGTACTTATGATCACACCTCAACCACTGATGCCAGCAACCTCCATTTATGGTGATGACGCATAGTGCTGGGCTACTAAAACATTGGAGTAGTCAACTCTGTGCTGTTCATGGCCATTCTTCACCCTTGTCTTCACCGTGTTCCCATCAAGGCCAGCTTAATACTGGAGCACATAGACACCTACCACTAGCCCATGTGTGTTTGTTTTTTCTCTCAGAGGCACGGTCACCGTCAGTGACTGGTCCCTATAAAAGACAGTTGTTGAAAACTGAACAGTCACCATGCTAGCCTGGAGTCAACACCAACATGTACAGCAGCAGGACTGAAAACAATATTTCTTTGTCGATTCACGAGTCTGAATCATGTGGCATGCGGACATGTGTTTTCTATCATATCATATCAAACTTTATTTACCTGTCCCTGGTTTCAAAATGATTAAAACAACAAGCGATGTAGCGCAGGTCATTTTTCCATGCATCTCTACCAAACCTTGCAAATATTATGTATCTATTTTTTAATGGTTCTCAAACCCTTCACATATAGTCAAACTCACACTGGAAAATGCTCCATTTGGTAAAAGGCCTCATTTGGGATTTCCAGAGGAATATGCAGTTTACATGACACATATCAAAGGAGACACACAGGGAAGAGATCAAAGACGCAGAGCAATGCTGGGACAGGCCAGGCTGGAGGGAAGGAAGGGGGAGATCCTCTGCTGTATTTCTACATTGGAGTATTTTTCAAGTGTTGTTGATGATCTGCGGACCCGTGTATCTCTAATACATTGTGTTGAACCTATTGCTCACTTTTGTGTGACCAAGCTGCACATTTGTTATTTTCATAAGATGTCACCTTACATAACAACTGCAAAGTGTAGAACAGTGTAGGCCAGGACTATTCAATTACAAATTATAAAATCAAGAAATGCAGCTGGGCCATGTTAGGCTCCCAGTGAGAACAGGGTAATAACAAACTTGAAACCAATACCGATACACGTAATGAAAAGTATACACTTTTTATTCATAGCCTCCTTTTTAAACTTGGACAAAGGCACATCGAAAAGCAAAAAGCACCATAACAGAGCTGTAATTAAACAGCATCTGAGGCTGTAGAAATAGTTTTTTGAAAATATATTAAATAGAATGAAAAAATAAAATGAAATTCTGTTCATAATTATTTCGGTCACATCGTACCTAGGCACACGGGGTTAAATCGGTGGCTTTTATCGTCAATTATATGTTTCAGAGTTGAAAATGACATATTTCAGACTCAGTAACTTAATTCAATTCAAACTAGGTGGGCTGGACCACGGGCTGGGCCACTCTGGGTTGTACTGGCCGCTAACTGACTGTTATTTGGGAGTGAAAAATACTTGCACTTTAATAACTATTTTTCACAGAGGGAGGAAAGAATAATAATTTGGTATGACAGTTGGTTTATTTGTTTCATTATTTGAATTACTTTACAACTACAATACTAAGTTCTAAAACATGTCTGGAATGTGTCTAGCATCACTCTGCCTCAGCAGTCTGTATGTAATGAGTTAGAGAATAAAGTCTACAAAAAATATATATATATATAAAACTCATCACAGCTGACCACAACATGGTGTAAGAGGCTCAACAGCTTCCTTATACAGTGCCACTCAGCATCAGAATTTTCTACATTACTGTATAGGATTGACTTAAAACATCGGTGGAAGTAGATCAAGAGAATCCAGTCAATTAAATGAAACACAATTCTTATACTGTTTTTGTTTAATTAGAAAATGAGCCAGTATTACATATCTGTGACATGCAACTCCAGGATTACAAGTTCATTTTAAGGTCAAATTAGAGTCCACCTGTTTAGAAGTGTTTCCAATCAAAGTAATGACACTGTTATATACCTTGTTTCTGTTCTTTTCTTTTTTTCTTAAAAAAACGGGATTTGTCTCATTGACATTCACAACACATGTTTGTTTAAGTGTATGATGACCATTTGGCTTTAATAAAAGCTACTTTACAGCTAACTTAGAGGTTTTCAGCTAAATATCACTGAAACAACATTTCCTCAGCTGCTATCAGTCTAGGAGTAAACATCTGGATTCATATGATGAACCAGTAGGAAAATGTCTGCATCTGCTACGGTGAAACATGATTTAATATCCAGCTTTAAGATAGTTATAGGCTTTCTTTGACTCATTATCCCATTGACTACTTGACATGCACTCATGACATGAGTTGATGGCACACCTGAACATACACTGTACACTGTCATCTGTATCCTGACCACGATTAGCTCAGTGGAACATGAGCAAGGCAACAGCCAGCGACAGTGAGAGTCAGCTGCCAGCGGAGATCAGTGTTAAACTCTGTGAAGTGGTGTGGCACATTTACCTTCCTGAACCTGCCGACAAACTCTCGACCTCACCCTGACAGTTTGTGATTAAGATAACCTTCCACAAAACAAAACAAGGACACTCTTTCATTTCTTTTCCACATCACTGTGTTATTGATTTATGCTTCTTGAGATGTTGCAGATAAAACTGATTTGTTCCTCTGAGGTCACAGTCATTCTGAAACAAAAAATAAAAACTTTGTTTGTTGTTTATATTTATTTTTTTGTCTTTGCATTATGCAAAGATGGTCATGGTAAGAGGAACCAGCACGCACTTTATTACCTCCCTAAGAAATACAAACTAAAGTGTGCAGCCTAGTAAATAATGGTGTGTGGGAGATCATTAAGGGTTTTCTAGGGACTTGCAGTTGCAGGAACTGTAACTAGAACAACATATAGAGAGAAAACTGTCCATCAGACACGAAATGCCATTCACACTGACAGAAGGACGTGTTTTGAGTGTTTTAAATTTTGCAAACAGAGACACTTCTGGGCTGCAGACCCACCAGCTGCTTGGTTTCCCTTTTCAGATGATGAGAGTGTGGAATGTAAATAGGACAGCAGGGCTAGAAGAGACTCGGTGAAGTGTATCTGGGCGTACAGGTGTACTGTTTGACAGGGGATGAATGTTTTTGGTGTAATGCATTCAGAATGAGCCCGGAGGCCGGGAGGAACACATGCTGAGTACAGATAAGTACGACGAGAAACATCTAAAAAAACAGATTCTGCAGAGAAAGGCTTTTGTAATTGTACAGAAATGCTGCAGAGGATCATGGGCAGTCCCTGCAAGATGACGATGTTACACGTTTGAACAAACAGACATTCCATAGCTCATTCTGTACACAGGACTGTATACATGTATATATATCTGGATTTAAGCTACTAAATCTATTCAAACTCAAGCCTTTTCAAAAGTCAGAGGCGGATGTAAGATGCAAATACAGAGCTGAGAAGAGGAAGGTTATTTCAAGAAATCTGGGAGTTTGATTGTGACAGTTTTGGGAGACCAAAGACACAGTCATTTCTTAAATAAATGAAATAACATTTAGAAGATTACATCTTCATTCTTCAGTGGGCATAACATGTAAGTTGTTTGAGGACAACAGACAATCAGAAACAGGAAGTGTTTTTTTTTTTTTAAAGAGACAATAAGATAGATACAGCCACAAATTAATGAGAATTAGAATGTTTTAAGAACAGCTGTGCACCAAAAGAAACGTATCAGTGTTATCATATTATGATTAGATTTAAAGATTTAAAATTACGGACCATTAAAGCCTAGCTTAAACAAACTAACTTCTTATCAGAATATGAGTCTGGTAACATGTCATGTGGATTTCATGATTGGATAGTCCTACAACCAATCAGAGCCACTTTGCATTGAATACATAATTTAACCTAAACAATTTGAACTCCATGGCACTCATATGACATGTATGACTACGTTGCTGTTACTCTTGTCCATCACCACATACAGTCCACCTAAACTATTTAAACTGCCTGGCAGAATTTTACCAGAGTATAATCAGTTCCAAACAGAGAGACTCCAGACAAACTTTCCGCTGCAAACACTCTGTGAGCTCAGAAAGTGGGGCTGGCTTCTTTCAAGCTAGGGCTTTCACTGTATAACAAACACATGGTTAAGAAACTGAAAAAAATGTCAACAATGAAACAAGATGATGAATGAACAGTGGTCTCCCATGTTAAGGGGGTGGGCCAGTTTATTTGAAGTATGGCTAGACCAAGAGCCACAGTCAGTGTGGGCTACCAGGTCAGAAACAAAACAAGGCGCAGCCAAATATGTTTTTAGAAAGCATCTGGTCTTTTCCACTGGGAACATTCTTGGTTACATTTTTCACAATATTGGACAAATAGAACCTAAAAGAGTGGAGCCATAGCTGCAGTCCGCAGCAGAATTCACTGAACCATGAAAATGTTACTCTTCGTGTTTCTTGTCAAAGTAAAGCTATTTAACATTCAGCCCTGACATGTATGGGTCATTTCCTCCCGCTCTCTAGCAACCTGGCACATATTGTATGAAAGGCTGCATGTTTTAAAGAATATTTTACTTATAACCTTTTCAAAGCATAATATTATACCAAAAAAGTTTTTGTTTCCCCAAAATTAGAATATTTAACATTGTAGGCTGAGGCTCTATGTTTCATATTTATAGGTTTTACACACAGCCAACTGTGTCTTGTGTAGTGGCATCTACCAACCCAAATTAGTCAGCATAGTAATAACGGCCACAGTTGCATGGTTGTGCTCATTTCAACACAGCTGTCCAACATCATTTTGTCATTGCAACTGTTGCAACTCATTAAGCTTTTTGCGTGTCATGATATTATATCTTGTGGTTGCAGTACCTCTAACAATGAGAGCTTGCTAGAGGTAGTGCAACCACGAGGGTCCCAGATCCAGTCCTGACCTCTTCTGATTTTAAATGATGAGAGTATGAATCTAATTCTTTAACAGCAGCTTCAAGTGCACCTTCACTTGCAGATCTGGTCAAAGATCATGCATTGAATCCACCATCATGTTACTGTGATAATTTGATTTAAAAGAAAAAAAAACTGTGCAGAGGATTTCTATAAAACTCTCATAAACTTTGATTTAAAACTGTTGTTAGTGTGTCTGATGAGCTGAAGTAAATAAAGAGTGCTTTAGAGAGTAGAGTATAGAATTCTTATCTAGAATATAATGGAATATCCATTATTGTCTACTGAATACAGGTTGTACAGTGCAATGTGTACAGTGCAACAGCTCTGCAAGATGCTCAGTATAAATAGTAAAAAAATGGCATTCAGAAAGATACAAAATAAACAGAAAACAATATCTAAATCAGTCAATGGAAACTGAATTGACCTGGCTAGAATATAAATAGGAATAACAATATGAATGACTGGAATAGGAAATGTTTATGGAATATAGTTATCTGTACAGTATTGTGCAAATTGTCATCCAGTATAGATTATGGGTTATTTAAATATCAAGTGGTTCTATAGTCTAAGATCTAAGTTGGTTAATAGATACCATAATGACAAAAACAGGTGTTAATGTTAAAACACATTATAACTTTGAAAAAAAAAAAGACTTAATATTTGTTTAAATATTAGCTTTGACTGACCAATCATATTATACACGGAGATACTCCTTTTACCGTTGCAGAAGACCAAGAACTGCTATTAACCTTGCCCTGCACATTTGTTCTACCTGGCAGTCTCATCATTCAGCATGCTCATTCACAACCTGAACTCTTCAAACCAAAATAGCACATGCGGTTGTTTTTGTTTTGTCCCATGTATCCCTGATTCGGATTACAATATGCCGTGATGTTGCCGTCCTGAATCTGTCAGTGCAGATGAGTGGTGAGGCTGCACCGAAGCCTTTAGCTCATCTGTTACTCATCAGTCATCTCCTGCTGTCATCCAGCCATGTTGTCTTCAGACGTCGCATCACGGGGACGCACTGCGGCCGAGTCCCATCTTCTTGCCTGAGTGCATGAAAATCAAATATTCATTTTTGTACATGCAATTGTGTTACAAACAGCAGTAAGTCAGAAGAAATCCTCATTTTCAAGCCTTCAGTCTCCGTCTAAGCTTCATTAGCCCTGACAACCAACATGATGGTAACAAAACTCAATATCATAACACTGAACATTCACTGGTGGGAATTACTCATCCAACTGTTGATAGTTTATAATCTAGAAGTTGAGGTGTGTGACTGGGATTTATCCTCTTGAACCCACCAAATGACAGATGACAGATAATCGTCTACATATACAGCAGTGAATGGAATTACTCACGTAAAGTAGGTGGTGCACTAAATGAAGTGGTGGGCCGTGGTTTTTAACCTTATTCAAAACACCTCTTAATACAATCATTATGACGCCACTGCTATAGAAACCACAACACGCGGATATGCAATAAAACAGGACATTAGATCTCATAGTGAGATGAATGTCTTTACTAAAGCACGAGACTCACTTAAAACAATTCAAAAAGTATCTTCTCACTCACCACAGCCACCTCAGCGCTACAGCTGTGCACCAGTGCCACATACATCAAATCTTTCAGAATGTTAACAGGGATGACTTGCTCGTGCAGCTAGCAACACACGAACCGCTAGCTTGGCTAAAATGGAGTGGCTCTCTGATCCTCCAATCAGAGGACGTGAAAACACTGACACTGAAGGCCTGAGAATATGACCTTGAAATGTGATCAGTCAATGGAACAGTGCCATTACAATGTATTTCAAGCTTCAGCCATCTGCAGTTTTAGTTGTGGGTAGATTTCTTTGACTTCAGCAACACATGATGGCTGGAATACGATTGGATAAAAGCTCTAATGCAAAGCTACACTGCCAAAAGCACCACAGCAGATTGACAGACAAACCATAAAATGAAAATTATAGGCTATTGGGAATAATTTAATAAGATTAATCCGAATATATTAAAATATAAATCAGCGACTTTGATAATGCTTAGGCCAGCAGAGACGCAAATGTGTTCATTCTTGACCCTTTGTCAAGCTGTGACATCAACAGCTGCCTCTGTAAATGCATAATACTACTGAGAAAAATGATGGACTGTTATATTCAAATGTATGTATGCAGAATGTATCCACAGAGAAGCTGTCATCTTCTGCCTCCTCCCCTAGTTCGGAGGTTTTTCTTTTTTTCTTTCTCTCTCTTTGTTCTGCCTTTTGTTTGATTGCAGGTGTGGGGGAGTGGCTTTACCAGCTGTCAGCCATAGTCGTCAACAACAGCTCCAAATGGCGGGCTTCTTGTTTATTACACAGCTGGACTGTTGTCTCTAGTTGCCTGGTAGATACGATTCAGCCTCCATATTTTGACAACCAAGCCTCTGACTTTAAAAGCTAATCTTTTTCTTTGTTTTACCTGCTCCCGTTTTTTTTTGGCTCCCTCCTTCTACACCGCCTGCTTTAATTCCTGCTTGCATTCATCGTGCCTGGATATTCTCCAGCCTGGGAAGCACTCTGCGTCTAGCTGTGTTCCTTTTAATACACTGTGCCCACCAGCACTTTGTGTCCTGTGCATTTGGGTTCAGTTTCTAGTTATAAAATCTGACAGAAGCCTCATTTGCTGTTAGTGGAAGTGATGGCCAAAAAGTACAGTCACAGGGGGGAAATGCTGGTGTACAGCTGTGTTCAAAATAGCAGTCCAACATGACTAACCAGATCAATCAGTGTTTTCGGTATAAATCATATTATTACATGGTAAATAATTTACCAGCAGGTGTAGTAGAGTCAGAGAAACCAACAGACCCAACATTAATGACATGAATGCTCCTTTGTCTGTGTAATTGAATAATTAAGTGAAAGGGGCATGTTTAAAATAATAACAGTGTGGAGTTCAATCAGTGAGGTCATTGATTATGTGAAGAAACAGGTGTCATTCATGTGGCCTTTATTTAAGGGTGAAGCCAGCACATGTTGTACATGCAGTTCTCTCTGAAAACCTGAGAAAGATGGGTGGTGCCAGAAAAAAAAACGTGCTTTAATTAAAACGTTGATTGGAGAGGGGAAACATATAAAGAAGTGCAGAAAATGATAGGCTACTCAGTTAAAATTATCTCTGATGCTTTGAAATGGAAAGCCAAACCAGAGAGACGTCGAAGAAAACAGAAGACTACCATTGGAATGGATCGAACAATAGCCAGAATGGCAAAGACCCAGCCAATGATCAGCTCCAGGGAGATCAGAGACGGTCTGAAGTTACCTGTGAGTACTGTGACAATTAGAAGACGCTTGTGGGAGGCTAATCTATCGATTAGATGTGCTGAAGAGAATACAGTTTGCCAAAGAACATATCGACTGGCCTAAAGAGAAATGGAGAAACATTTCGTGGACTGATGAAAGTAAGATTGTTCTTTTTGGGTCCAGGGGCTGTAGACAGTTTGTCAGACGACCCCCAAACACTGAATTCTAGCCACAGTACAGTCTGAAGACCGTGAAGCATGGTGGTGCAAGCATCAATGATATGGGGCTGTTTCTCTTACTACGGTGTCGGGCCTATTTATTGCATACCAGGGATCGTGGATCAATTTGCTTATATCAAAATAGTTGAAGAGGTCATGCTGCCTTATGCTGAAGAGAAAATGCCCTTGAAATGGGTGTTTCAACAAGACAACGACCTCAAACACACCAGTAAGCGAGCAGCATCTAGGTTCCAGACCAACAAAATTAAGGTTATGGAGTGGCCACCCCAGTCCCCGGACCTTAATCCAATAGAAAACTTGTGGGGTGACGTCAAAAACGCTGTTTCTGAGGCAAAACCAAGAGATGCAGAGGAATTGTGGAAGATTGTCAAATCATCCTGGGCTGGAATACCTGCAGCACAGTGGTTATACAACTAAATATTAGTTTAGTGATTCACTGGAATGCTAAATCTTGACTTTTTTTCCAGTTTATTGAGTAAATATTTGAGTCTGTAATGAAAAATGCAGATTTTTTGAACACCCCAATATAATTTTTTTCCTTCATTTTCTGTAAGGTACTTAAAATATTGATACATTTTTCTTAATGTTTTGATGTAAAATATAATATGCAGTGTTCCCAATGAATGGAAATAAAAAATATAAGGATTTTGAGCTTTACTCACGTTTTAAAAAAGCACTGCTATTATTTTGAACATAACTGTACGTCTGGGTACGTAATAAGCTTGTACTGTAATGTTTTCATGTATGAACATCAGTAGGTATTTTTACTGACTGTAGCAGGGTTGCACAGTCAGTGTGGCTGTCCACACAGTCCAATCCAGAGGGGATGTTTCTCAATTTATTTCCGGAACAAAATCTGCTCTTAGATGGTGTTGTGGTTATTCTGGGTATTTATCAATATGCGTTCTTGTGAAACACATCACTCGTCATCCAAGTACCGTTTCAGTTCAAAGTACGCATCTGACCAAGTACAGTCCAAATAACTGGATGCATAGAAGGAAGGTACGTGAAATAGCAAACACATACACACACACACCTTTTAACCATTTTCCATTTCCTCCCATTTCTCTCAATCTTTCAGTTTCACTCTGCTTTAATAATAAATAGTTCGTATAACTGGAAATGCTTTAGCAGTGGTAATTATGGTAAGAAGGGCAGCAGAGGGTTAGTTTCTACCCTGTCTACATAGCCATGCAGCAGTGTGTTCTATGCTGCCTGCTGACCAGGTACAAAACAGCTCACCAGTCAGATACTCAGCCAAACATTTTTCCACCAAATCAACCAGTCAGTCCACCCACAAGCAAATCAACAGATCAGCCAAACAAGCAGTTAACACACCGACAAGTAACCAACAAATGAACCAGTCAGACAACGAACCAACCAATAAACATGCTGATCTCCTAATTGGGGGAACTCTGTGGAGTTCACAAGAAAGTAATATGATTAACTTTTTAATGTGTCTGAAGAAGACGAGTTTTGGGTCTTCATTAAAATGCCATTTCAGGTGCATCAGGTAGACATAAGTGCAGCTAGTTATGGGGAAAAAAATAATGCGACTCAATTAAGTGTTAAGAATAAAAATTAGAAAGTTGTCATTTTAGCAAATTAAAAGAGCTGAACCATGTGCTGTTTGGAATGAAGCACACTGTGGAACACCATGTGCATAATGGCTGCTGAAATTAGCTTGATTTGAAACAAAAATGATTGTTAGAATGCTTCTTTCACCTTCTGTGACTTTCAGCTGACAGCAGCAAAACAAAAACATCAACAACATTTTTATCAGATACAATAATGGAAAAATAAATGGACGGTGCCGCCTCTCAGAGTGACACACCAATAAATGGAGGAAAAAAATGGGGCCAGACAAATGTTGAAAATTCACTTTGCGTCAAAACAATTACAGCACCTGCAACTGACAGGAAGAAAATGATTTGGTGACTTCACAGAGAAGTGAGGGGAAAGTCAAAGTCCTGCAGCTCCTCAAGGACAGAGGGTGGATTGAGTTTTCACTGTTAAACAAGGTTGTTAAACATTGTTATTGACATACATATCGAGTAAACATTATATTTAGGGCGGCACAGTGGTGAGGTGGTTAGCACTGATGCCTCACAGCAAGAAGGTCACCAGTTCGAATCCATGGGCCGGCTGGCCTTTCTGTGTGGAGTTTGCATGTTCTCCCTGTGTCTGCATTGGTTCTCTCCAGGTACTCCAGCTTCCTCCCACCATCCAAAGACATGCTGGTTAGGTTCATTGGTGATTCTAAATTGGCCGTAGGTGTGCATGTGAGTGTGAATGGTTGTCTGTCTCTGTGTTAGCCCTGCGATGGACTGGCGACCTGTCAAGGATGTACCCCTGCCTCTCGCCCGATGACAGCTGGGATAGGCTCCAGCAGATCCCCGTGTCCCCTAACAGGACTAAACGGGTTTAGAAAATGACTGACTGACATTATTTTTAGCTGCAGGTAGAACAATTTTTACCTTGCATTGTTTTGCAAATACGCCACAAATGCAAATAGTGCAAATCTTAATTATATATGTTTTCTTTAAAGCTTTTATCATGCGAGTGCATGTCTTAGACAAAAGATGATGTTAAAGGTCATATTATTTAAAATTGCTGTCTACAGTCTTTTAAAAACCTGATATTCCAACAAAACAAACACTAACAATTGCCTCTTTCTTTCTTTCTTTCTTTTTAAAGATATAAATCGTTCCCTTGTACAACCCACAGCACTAGCAATATCATAACCAGCAAATGGGCTATTTTCCACAAAATAGGACTGTAGACCATATGTCCCATCCTGTAAGACATAGGTAACTATAGCTGGCTAGCTTCTTAAGGTTTCACAGGAAATGGTTATTAATATGAAATTATACTGTGGCTCAGTACAAAGAGCAGATTTTCTATGAATCAGGGGTCGATCCCAGGTACATGGAACATATGCTAAAATGAGCAACCTGCTGGTCGGTGGTACTGGTGTGTGAACATAAGTGTGCCGGAGTGAGTGGGTGAATGTAACATTGTGACCGTCATTATCTTTTACTGCTTATCAGTTAGAGCGGGGCTGGAGTCTGTCCTACCTGTTATTGGGTGAAAGGTGGTGTAAAAGAAACAAAAAACATCCACGCTCTGTAGCCAGTCTAGAAGCTGGGCAGGAGGAAGCCAGAGCACACAGAGGAACAGGGAGAAACCCACACAGGAACAGGGAGAACAAACTACGCCCACAAAGGTCCCAGCTGACTGGCAGGTCCAAACCCTGAACCTTCTTACTGTGCGACAGCAGTTCTAACCACTCTGAGTACCAGTAGAAGAAGCAAACAAACCTTGTATCTCACAGAAACATCAAAGTGTTTGTGTATATCCCTTGAGGCGCTGAATGTTTTTGCTCCGTCGCAATCTATTTGCTGAACAACACTTTACACAACAGTTTTATTCGTTTTGCCTTTGCCGTTTTACTCTGTTGTGTGTTTTCGCATGCTGCAGGTGTCTTTTAGTGTCATTAAGGACCTAAGGGCTCCATTATGCTAACTTTTAAGTTTAAGTTCTCTTCAGAAATACAGTGCCTCCTTCCATACAGGCGTGACCTCTGATAGATTAGACTTGTTCCCGATGTACTTCCTGATTGAGAGTTGTGGAACACATTAGACTATTTTTTTTCAGCTTGTTCCAGCTGCTGATTAAAAAATCTTCTTTTGGCAGAGAAACCATTTAAATCTCCCGCAGAGACAAATAATGAGCTCTGTAATTACACTGTAATTCTGAGTGGTTTAGAAAAAGGGATAATGAGTGTGTGTATGTGTGTGCGTGTGTTTACGCAAAGCAATGCCTGTGTGTATTTATCTGTGTCTGTTCGTGTTTCTGCTTTGAAGCGGAAAGTCCATATCCTGAAGTGGGGCTGTAGGCACCATCCATGTGTTGTGCGTGTGCAAAAAGCCATGAACATATACAGTATATGTGCAGATATACGTAATCAGTACGGCAGCAAAGCTTACTGAGAGCGACAACACCTGAGAAACAGCAATTCAAAGGAGATTTCAAATGTTTCTGATGAAATTTTAATAATTTAATAGTATCTAGTATTTGCCTACGTATGTGTGCAGAACCAGCGGGTTAAAAATAGATTCACTCTGTCGTAGTCCTGACTCAAAGCACTGACTTGAGTAAATCATTCAACTGTGAAACAGAGAACAAGAGGATTTCACTGAATGAGTTTGCTTCAGGTCAAGTCTTTCAGTGCTTCCAGCATCACTGAAGCAGTTGCTGTAGTGCATTTTGTCAAACAGTCAGACCAAGGAGGTGAACCCCATTTAAACTCATGGAGACAATGTTCTTTTGTCTATGAGAGGTGTGTCAGAGGTTGAGTAAGCCTGTGAGGTCAAATAATAACCAGCTGATTCAGAGGGGCCAGCGTGACCAAAATATTTAGTTGGGATAGCTTAGACATTATATCTCCACCAAATGAAGCCAGTGAAACCTTTAATGCTTCTGTTCACTCAGCAAGATACACAAATACTGGCCTGCAGTTTTTACAACACATGCAACAATTAGATAAAGTAAAGAAGCCATAATGAAACATAACAAATACAAATCTGAAGCCTTTTCCGTGCATAGCAGCTAAAGGTCTAATAACTTTAGATAATGAAATTCACCAGCAAATTGTTGATGTGCAGCCTCCTTCACTCTGTTGCTACAGGACGTTTGGTGAATTTGTAAATTGACTGCTGTCCACAGGATCTGGACTGTTCCTCTGCTTGCAGATGTGTTTTCAGATGAGTGTGCATTGCAGTAGCACATTTGTTGTATTTCAGGACTGACATGTCACAGTAGAATGGGCTTCATCTTTGCGGAAGTATCTTCACACACACTTGATGAACCGCTGCCAGTTTGCTGCGGTGACCCACTGGGCTTCCCACCTGTCTTCTAGAAGGCATGTTGTTACTGGCATGCGACTGGCGACTAGTCGACTTCCTGCTTTAAGTGTCATGGCACAGCAGTAAAGTTGGCCAACCGGTACAACCCCTATACGGAAGTGTCTTTTCCCAGTCCTAATTTCCATTTGAGTATCTTCTTTTAGCGGTCTCCTTTTTGGTACTTGACATAAAAAACAATGAATTCCCCTGGATTATGGTATAACATTCATTCATTCATCTTCCGTAACCACTTGTTCCTGTAAGGGGTTGCAGAGTCTGCTGGAGCCTATCCCAGCTGTCATTGGGTGAGAGGCGGGGTGCACCCTGGACAGGTCTCCAGTCTATCACAGGGCTAACACAGAGAGACAGACAGCCATACACACTCACACCTACAGCCAATTTAGCTTCACCAATGAACCTAACCAGCATGTCTTTGGACAGTGGGAGGAAGCTGGAGTACCTGGAGAGAACCCCCACACTACCCCCACACAGGGAGAACATGCAAACTCCACACAGAAAGGCCCAGTCAGCCCATGGATTCGAACCCGGGACCTTCTTGCTGTGAGGCATCAGTGCTAACCACATCGCCTGTAGTGTAACACTTACAACAAATGACAGATTACATTAAAGATGTACTGAGAATTCAATTGGAAGGCATACAGGGGGAAAGGAGCGTGTGGAAATCCAGTGTCATGAACCGGCAGTCCTGAGGTGTTTTGCCTCCCATGCTCAGAATAGGCAAATTGAGCTGTTCTTTTTTTTCTGTCAGTTCCAAAAACATAGGGTGTTGAAATATTATTTGTCCTAATCCAAAACACAGTTTAACTTGAAGCAAAACATAATAAAGCAGTATTAATGTGTGATTACATTTTTTTTTTATTTGAGGGTAGAAAAGAAATTAAAATGTCCTGTAAGACTGAAACGCAAAGAATGGATTCCAGCTTAATGTGAAAAGAGCTTCTTTCTCTTCTGCTTTTAAATGGGGATTGTCATGAGTGTTAACGCAGGTGCAGCATCAAGACTTTCCTTTTTATTGCTACTTTTACAGGTATTTTACTTCAGAAAGCCATTTTCAGTCCCAGATGGCAGAATTTGCTGCAGAAAAGCTGCGAAATATGGTTTGTCCCTGGAGTAGTGAGAGCACTTTTGGAGTTTGTGTCTCAGAGCCTGTTCAAACTCCCTGAAGCATTTCACATTTTCTGCCCCGCTGAAGGGAAAGCAGCAGTTCCACGCTGATACATTAAAACACCTCTGGAGCTTCACAAATGATTTTACTGGCAGGAAACAGAGGGAGTGCAGGTACCAAAGCACCAGTCACTTTATTCTCTAATAAACAAATATGCCTCTCTGAAGCATTCAAGATGGCTTAACTCTCTCTGGCAATTCTATTCTGTTGTCTTTGACTCATGGCTTAGTGTACGCAATAAAAGGCACACTATGATGCAGCTCTTCTCTTTTTTGATAGCCTTCATTAGGGTCATTTTGTCACATTGACCTTTTCAGCAGCAAAGGAAGCCTTCCAGCCAGGACCTGATCAATCCCCCTGCAGGGAATCAGGACCTCATAGTCATAAATTATGACTGCACTGAACTCTAAGCTGACTGCAAAGAAGCCAGTGGATTTAATCAGTGAGCCAGCAGCAAAGTTGACTGGGGAAAGAATTTTCAACAAGCTCACAGAGCTAGCTACAACTCTTCAACTCTGCCAGCAACAGTTAGGCCTGCCTTTATTGTCTATATAAGAACTATATAAGAATATAGAACACGATTAGGGATGCTACACCTGAAACAAGTGGCAAATATTCAGTAAAAGTAAGAAGTAAGGTAAAAGTAAAAGTAAAAGTAAACAAAAGACAGACTGCATACAATATTAGAATGTCAATAAATAATGTAAAATGCAAACAAAATACATAATATAATAAGTAAATAGTGCACCAGTTTTTAAGTCTATTAGTGTGTGCAGGAAAAACAACAGTTAATGTCCTGGATGGGAGCAGTAAAAAGAAAGAAAAAAAAGAGTTGGACGGGAGAACTAAATTTGTAAAAAATTTTGTTATAAAAAATATATCCCGATAATTTCTGCTATTTATCAAGGTAACAATAAAAATGATGATAAATAAACACCATTTAGCCTAATCCTTTTGACTGACCGTAGTGCATTGGCAAGTTTCGTCTGAGTTGTTTTTTTGTTTGTTTTTGTGTTTTCACCAGAGGCTTTGGATGAAGTCGACGCTGCTTCTTGCGTATTTTCTTCATATTCTGGTTTGAGCTGTGTTTTAGTGGCGTTACTGTCCTTTGTATGCACTATTTGTTTGCAAACCTTGCATGTTGTAAATTGTTGTTCCTCATCAGACTTTTAAAACCAAACCAGTTGAAGATAATGTAGGTGGAGCCTCGTTTAGGAACGAGCTCCTCGTTTCCCGGCGTATCAGTTTGTCAATATTCCACAAGTGTTGGGCTACCAGCATGCCACGCACATATATACAGTGGTATGAAAAAGTTTGGGCACCCCTTAGGAAAATCATTGCATCAGTTTGTCACTTGCTGAGCTTTTGAAGCAGCAACTTTATTTTAACAAATGTTATATCTTATGGAAACAGAATATTTAAAAAGAAACTACTGTTAAAATTAATTGAACATCAAAATATGACTTGAATTTTAATTCTGCTTCCTTTTCCTCTTTTGTTTTCTTTTCCCTTCTTAGTGTTACCTGAACTTAATTCATCTGTTCTCTTCTTTCGTCTCGTTTTTTTTTTCTTTTTCTTTTTCTCTCTCTTTCTTTTCTCACCTTTTTTGTGTTTATTTATTTATTTAGTGCTGTTATCACCACTACTACTTTTATTTTTGCTACCAACATCTTCCCTGTTTTTTTACATCTCTTTTCTTCCTTTCTTTTTTAATTTTATTTTCTATCTATACCTTGCACAAGGCATGGGATTATTATTTCTTGACTGTGCCTTAATTATGTGTTAGATCAAGGTGAGGTCATATTATAAGCCTTTCAGGTTTCAGACCTCACCTGCACATTTATTTTTCATATCTTTCTTACTTGTAAGAGAGATAAGTAAATGTTTTGTTTTATTTTTTATGTGCAAATAAATAAATAAATAAATAAATAAATAAATAAATAAACATCTCAGTAGTGAAATCATTTTCATTGGTCCAACAGAAACATTTTTATGAATATTTAAACAAAAATAGGCATGTGCATAAATTTGGGTACCCCGAAGAAATAATTCCATTAATATTTAATAGACCCTCCTTTTGCTGCAAGAACAGCCTGTAGACGCCTCCTATAGACAAATCCGCCGAGAACTCTATGGGCGCCGCCATCTTGCCTGCCGCCATTACTGCGTGCCTGCGGAGTGTGACGGTGTACAGTACAGTAGCCGGTCTACCCTCTAATGACATTTCAATGAAAGCGGATCATGCTCATTAAAGAAAATGTCTGGTGAAAGTGAACATTGGGTAGATGATGTCAGGCAGCGACCAAAACTTACCGATAAAGGTAATTTACAACATAATGTATTAATGTAAAAATGCGTCAGCCAAATGTAATGTAATGTAATTGAGACGTGTAGCTATAAGGCTAAGCTAATTGATGACAACAATAAAACCGAACGTCATTCTACACTAGCTGTGTTGCTAATATGTTCACAAGTTACTGACAGCATCATGTATTAAAATGTATTAAAATAAATTAATGTAAAAATGCGTCAGCCAAATGTAATGTAATGTAATTAAGATGTGATGACAACAATAAAACCGAACGTCATTCTACACTAGCTGTGTTGCTAATATGTTCACAAGTTGCAAAAACAGTTTTATTCCAGGCCTGTAGTTTTGTGCTGTTGTTAAAACAGCCAACCACACAACACGATCTTCCCGGTATCACTGGACAGGATACGTACTAAAAAAAATAAACTGGCAAAAAATTTCCTACAGCTATCTGCTACTGCCGCCTACGGGACCAACCATTGACTGTATATGGGACCAACACGCTACTTCCGCTATTTCCTGAGCAGCAAGGCACGCAGTAATGGCGGCACTGCTTTACTTCCGGGTTTCGCCGGATTTGTCTATAGCCACTGACAAGTCCCTGAAGTCTGGCAGGTGGTACTTTGGCCCATTCCTCCAAACAAAACGCCTCTAGTTCAGTCAGGTTTCTTGGCTTCCGTGCGTAAACAGCCTGCTTCAAATCAATCCATACATTTTCAATGATGTTAAGGTCTGGGGACTGGGATGGCCATTCCAGAAGATTGTATTTGTGCTTCTGCATGAATTCCTTGGTGGATTTTGAACAGTGCTTGGGATCATTGTCCTGCTGAATAATCCAACCCCGGCGTAGCTTCAACTTTGTGACAGATTCTTGAACATTCGTGTCAAGAATCTGCTGATACTGAGAGGAATTCATGTGGCCCTCAACTTTAACAAGGTTTCTTGTCCCTGTGCTAGCCACACAGCCCCATAACATGATGGACCCTCCACCATATTTCACAGTAGGCAATAAGTTCTTCTCATGGAATTCAGTGTGTTTTTTTCGCCATGCATACCTCCTCTTGTTCTGACCAAATAACTCCATCTTAGTCTCATCTGACCACAATATTTTTTTTCCAAAATGCTTCGGACTTGTCCAGATGTGCTTTTGCATACCTCATGTGTCTCTTCTTGTGACGAACACTCAGGAAAGGCTTTTTGCGCATCAGCCTTCCAAAGAGCTTTTCCTGGTGCAAAGTGCGCTGGATTGTGGAACGATGAACAACTACACCATCAGTAGCCAGATGTTCTTGTAGTTCTCTGGAGGTGATCTGTGGCTTGTCTGTGACCATTCTAACCATCCTTCGCCTGTGTCTTTCCAGTATTTTTTTTGGCCTACCACATCTTTCCTTCACAAGGACTGTTCTTCTGGCCTTCCATTTCTGCACCACATTTCTGACTGTGGAAATAGAAATCCCAAACCTTCTTGATAATTTCTTGTACCCTTCTCCTAATTCATGATAATGAATTATCTTAGTTTCTTGGTCAGTGGAGAGTTGTTTCGATGCCCCCATGTTGCCAGGAGCATAGGATAAGCACAGCCAGCAATTGCCTCTGTTAAATAGCCTTTTTCATGATTGGTTTTACCTGTCTTTGTAATTGAAGGTCTCACAAGCTAATCAAAGCAGTTTTGGGCTGCAACATGTCAGCTACAAATCCCTACAGGTCTTGAAATCAATGTGATTAAAAGGGTGCCCAAACTTTTGCACATACCATTTTTTACATTTTAATTTATTATAATAAAACTTTGTAATGATACTCTAAGAATTTTGGTCTGGAAAACACTCAAATGTCTACATCTCTGTAGGAAATAAAATCTTGTTGCTGTGATCGTCTTTTATAAAGTTAGAGCAAATTATTATGAAATCTTAGAGGGGTGCCCAAACTTTTTCATACCACTGTATATATGTCATCAATGGAAATTGATGTACAACATCTGGCAACACTGTCTACATCAGCATTGGAAGATGGAGATGTCCTCCAATGAAGGCAGAGAGCAAATGGTAGTTTTTACTTGTATCAACTTCTGCAGCTTCTTTTAGTTGTCAGTGTGAAATTGTAGCAGACAAAATTTGACACCAACTAAAAAAATGTCTTAAGTCATGAGAACAGGTGGTTTTGAAGATTGCATGCTGAAAACAATCCAGTGTGAATCACTTCCCTTCCCTTGTCTACTGAAGTAAATCAAAATCATAATTAATCATTTTTCGGTGTGGCTTGAGCACTGAGATCAAAACTGTCAACATATTAGTCTAGCTGACCATAATCCTCATGGCCTGTCTAAGCCAAAAGGCCACCAATTTCTGCTGAAGAGGTAAATGATTACACAAAACAGATATATCAGACTTGTTAACCAATTAATTAGTCGTTAGCTTGGATATACATGGATATTATAACAAAATTACAAACTTGCCAGATGTCCTTACAGATTTCTCCTGCTCCTTTCCATCTCTATATTTGTAACATTTCTTAAAGGTAATTTATAGTTGAGCAGGTTGTGCAGGTTACTAACATCCTCATAGAATCAGCGTAGCAAACAGAATAAACACATAAAATAAGCACAGTATTTGAACAAGAAATTAATAAAACACCCTTGACATTTCTCTGTCTCCATTGCTCTGTGTTTAGTGAGGAACTGGCAGCCCCTCTCCAGGCCTGATGGGAAATGTAGATCAGTGGGTAAGCGGATGTAAATTTCCTCTAGTGGAGAAGCTGTTCAAGCTCTGCAGTGCATCAGATTCCAACAGCATCAATTATTAAATGTGTTAGGATTAAAGACTGGCACGCCTCACTCCCATTTAAGGTTTTTATCTGACTTCAAATATAAATGCAGAGGATGCTTGGTCACTGCAGAGGGAAATCATTTGAGCTTACTGACAACTGAAGAGCAGAAAGTAAAAGGAGGGTTGGCACGCCTGTTAAAAAAAAAGCATCAATTCAAACATGACCCTCTGTAGGACGCTGATAGAATACCGTCTGTAGGTTACTTTCAAGTAATAAGGGACTTTTCTCTCTCTTATAAGTCTCTGCAGGCTTTGGAAAATCTCATTTCTGTTTTTACAACAAGTGATATAAAATTGGAGTGTGATTTGATGCTACAAGGTCAATTGCCAGCCGACCACAGAAATGGATCAGCTGCTGTATTCCATTTCATCTTATTTCATTTATATAGTAAACACAACGCTACTACATGGATTGAATATTTTCATTCATTCATCTTCTGTACCCGCTTATTCCTGGTGAGGATAGAATATTTAGGCTTGCCAATCTTTAAATGTAAAAAGCAGCCGGAAACCCTCCAATCAATGTAAAAAACTGCAAATCGGTTAACATTGAAGTTTCGTGGCTATTTCATTTTTTAATACTAAATTGCACATTTGATTAGTTGCAAGTCTGGCTTGTTTGACCAGTTTTGGAGTGATTTTACGGTTGTTGCAAAGGCCTGCCTTTCCAAAAACATAAAGTTTTACCATCAAAACCTGGGGTGTCAAACTCAGTTCATACCAAAGTCTGCACAGTATGGTCTGAGAGTGGATCCAGGTGGAGTAATGTTATTGATGGCCCACCCAGACTTACCCCAGTGTTGTGCCTGAACGCGTTCAATGAACGAAAGTTCATGAACTCGTTCATATTTTGGTGAACTAAGAACTGAACCGTTCGTATCTCCGATTGAGGAACTTTACTGCGAACGCGTTCGTTCTGACGTCTGTGAACAGCGTTCAAAACTATGCCTTAACGGCGCTGCGGAAAGCCATCCGATGATCCGATGTGGCAACAGATTTGCACCGCGACACCGCTCGTCGCCCTGTCGCACAAACAAAACGTCATCACAACAAAGCATGGGCTATGGAGGAGGAAGGCAACAGTCCGGAGCTCTCAGACTGCACAGCATATGAACATTTAAAAGAGTTTTTCGGCAAAGACCGTACTGGCGCATACGGTAGAAACGTGACTTTTGTCTGTAAAAAGAAGTGGGTTACTGTGTTTTGATTTGGGCTGAATATTGCACTTTACAGTTTGTATAGATTTTATTTGGCCAAAAAGGTCTAGGAAAAAATAATGTGACTGACACAGTTAATATTAATGTAAATTGGAACTAAGCTGTAAAAATGAAAAAATGAAAAGCTTATGAACTATGAACTGAACTAGTTCGTGTAGAAAAAACTTTCCCAACACTGACTTACCCCAGACTCACTCACATTTTTGTTTAATTAATAGCGTGCTCTGCTCTACCTCCACCAGTTAAATGTTAGCTCATACACTGTATGGAGCAATTCACATGGCATGGTGGTCATCATCATCATCATGATGTCACATGTATCTATACTATCAAATAACAACCTAAAATAAAACTAATTATGAAAACACTTGAACATACATCAGCATTGTATCAACTACCTAAAATGACAGAAACCATTCTTGAAAAAAATATATATATTTGACATGTATTTTAGTGTTTTAATTTGGCCCAAGTCCCACCCTATGACATAGAGGGGGTGGAGCTTATGACCCATACTGCCGCTATAGGGGGAGCTCTATAAACTATTGCTAATGTACTGTACTTTGTTCTTGGGACCGTAAGTAAGTACTTAGTGTAATATATCCAACATAGGATAGTTGGGGTAAATGAGCTGTGTTTTTACCCAATGTTGTTTCTTCAACCTAACAGCAAAGCTATCCAAGTCCTTCAAACTGACTTACCAAAGTTGTTGTTCATCTCTGCCCTCTAAATACAGCCCAAACTTGAGTGTTAATGTAGTCCAGATATTTTTTGCATGCACAAAAGCACGCAGGGAAAGAGCTGGATTTGAGGATTTGATCATCTTGGTTGCAATAATAAACAAGTTTTTAAAGGTAGGTGATAATAAAATGTCATAGTGATTCAGGCTCAATGATTTACCAATCCATCCAACCAAAATGTCAAATCCAAAAAATGTCTCTCCTCATTTCTCATCATCATCATCATCATTCCCTGCATTTTTACTGTGGCCACTAAAGGGTGCTGACACAAACAAAAACATAACTAGAAGTACAAATTAGTGCTTACACAAGCAATAAAGCTCAACTTTCAAGGGATGACATTCTCAAGATATCCTACCATGTGCTATAAAACAGGTTTAGTGTCCCTATTGTGGTATACAGTACATGAAAACATCATTATATTTTATGTCCCACACATATAGCTGTCAAGCTGCACCACTTGCATTATCACTCACCAGTTCTCCAGAAAACCAGCAACATTATCAGTTTCTTTTCCCAGAATGATTGACAGTTCATCCAAGCCACTATACTGTACTCTGATTAGTTCTTCTGTGTGACACTGTGTAACTTGGTCAGTGTGTGTTGTTTCCACACACGGAGAGTTCTGGATGGCAAAAGATCTTTAAAATATAACATAACCTTTTCCATCATCAGAGCTGTTTTGGTGTATGAAAAGATGGACATGTGACTGACAGCATGCGCTTCATAAGTGTCAGAGATTTTAAAGAGCTCCACACAAGTCTTCTCTGAAGAACAGAGAAGGTCTGCCTCTCAATGCAGCCTATTTGTAGTCGTTATGCGAAATGCAAAACACAACTGATCTGCATACAGCAAGCTGCTGTAATTGCAAAATATTTCATGCTGAAGCATTGTAATTTTTTTTTACTTGAAGTTATTTCAATTTGTGAGTGACAAATGAGAGTCTGGGATTATTTAAATATAACCGGTGCAAAGCTGTCCTCCAGGACTCATTAAATTAAAGCACTTTATAAATGTAAGTTATTGAGCAGAATGCTGACTGTCTTTAATCAAACGTTTACACCAGAACAGTTCCAATAATGAGCCATTTTTCTTTGGTAACAAAGTTCCGGTGTTGAAATTTGATAATTGAGGCTCTGTAAGAGGGGATTGGCTTTCATCCTTCACATGAAACCCAATGAGAGTCTTCGGACAAATAATGCAACTCTTTAGTCTAACCGGGCTGAGAGGAGCGTCCTGTCACACTCACAACTTTAATTAAACATCTAAATAAATACTGCAGCATCTGTAATAGTTGTGATGATGGAGCTGCCCATGCAAGTCCCATCTGTTCCTGCTGTGTTATTATGAAAAATAGGCTTGTGTTGGGCGGCACAGTGGCGAGGTGGTTAGCACTGATGCCTCACAGCAAGAAGGTCACCGGTTCGAATCCATGGGCCGGCTGGCCTTTCTGTGTGGGTTCTCTCCGGGTACTCCTGCTTCCTCCCACCATCCAAAGACATGCTCATTAGGTTAATTGGTGATTCTAAATTGCCCGTAGGTGTGTGTGTGTGTGTGTGAATGTTGGCCCTGCGATGGACTGGCGACCTGTCCAGGGTGTACCCCTGCCTCTCGCCCAATGACGAGATGCCTCTCGTTCCTGACTCCTAACAGGACTAAACGGGTATAGAAAATGACTGACTGACACTGTTGTGTTGTCCAAAGGTAAGAAATCTGTTACTATAGTGATTCAAGCTATAGGTTTATAGAATTAAACAACAACCAGTGAAAAGCAAAGCATGTCCTGAGTGAGTATTTTAATCTTGACCACCCTTGTCTGAGATTGTGTTTTTATTTATTTCAGTAGTGATAATTCAATCATTTATTAATTTTAATTTAATTAATTATTTCAATTATTATACAATAAGTGCACATATCTTCCTATTTAAATTACACAATTCAATGAAACTGAAAAGCTGCTTGTCTCTTTTCAAAGCTACGAATTGATCAGTTACCTTCTCTCTGAAATCAAACATGTTCCTGACTAGTTTTGATTGGCAGCTAACTGGTAAGCCATAATTACAAAAATGGGTTATGTATGACAACAGTAGTCCAAGCTCTCCCAGAACCCACTGTGATTACATTGAAACTTATGCTGAAAAATCTCTGCCTTAATATGAGAATGTATGAGATCAACAATAGACTGGATATTAGACAAGGTGTATTGTCTATGGAATCAATCAGGTATGCAGGACCTAATCATCTTGGTTGCAATAATAAACTAGTATTGAAGGGTGTAGGAAGGTAATGGTAAAATGTTATGGTGATTTATGTTCAATAGTCTACCAACCCACCAGTGTTGGTAAATCATCATCCCAAGATAGGCTTTGCAACTCTGTAACTACCCCACAACACCTCGTTTCTCATCATCATCATTCCTGTCAGTATTACTGTGGCCACTAAAAGGTGCCATCACAAAGAAGCTTAAGTAAAAGTAAGTGCTAGGAAATACGATCAGGCTTGTCTTTTTTATGGGAGGTCATTCTCACGATATCCTAATACCTAATGTAATACACAGAGTACATAAAAACATGTTCAGACTACATTGTTTTTATGTAGTCATTATATTGTTGTATTGGGCATGACTTTTATGGGAGGTTTTTTATTTTTATTTAACCTTTATTTAACCAGGAAAAGTCCCATTGAGTTACAGTAACTCTTCTCCCAGGGAGTCCTGGCCAAGACTGGCGGCAAAAAGTTACAAAAAAAAAAAGAACATGTACAAAGAGGGTTCCATGTTACACCACAAATCTCTGTACATACATTAAACATACTAAAACACAAACAAGACATTACACTTGACTTAAGCTAATACAGACGTATAAAAACATTGTTTAAGGGCACTTAGTTAAAAACAGTTACACTGTTCTGTAAGAGTTGACTTTAACAGGTTTTTAAAAATATTGAAAGGTGGAAGTGATTCTAAATTTAGGGTGTTTTGAAGTTCATTCCAGAGTTTTGGTGCATAACATGAGAAAGCTGTTTTTCCAAGTCCTGCTCTTGTTGATGGAGTAACCAGTAATATCTTTTCTGATGACCTTGTCCTATAAACACTGTTATGGTATGAAAGTAAATCTGAAATGTAGGCGGGTAGTTTACCCATTAGAGCTTTGGCAGTGAAAATCAATAGATGAAATTTTCTTCTAAGGGAGAGGGAAGACCATTGTACAGTTTCATACAGAATGCAGTGGTGAGTCCTGGCTGCTGCACCTGTAATGAAACGCAAGGCTGAGTGGTACAATACATCTAGTTTTTTTAATAAAGATGAAGAGGAGTGCATATAAATTAGGTCACCGTAATCCAACACTGATAAGAATGTGCTCTGCACCAACCTTTTCCTTGCTGAGTAAGGAAAACACTTCTTTAATCTAAAATAAAAACCTAACTTGGGTCTGAGTTTTTTTAAAAGGCTCTCAATATGTACCCTAAAAGACAATTTCTCATCAAGCCAAATACCTAGGTATTTGTAGGAAGTTACTCTCTCTATTTGTTTTTTGAGCATTTAATATCAATTTTAACCCTACCAGAGATTTTTGTACCTGACCAAAGGCAGACTGTAAATTATGAATTGCTTCTTTCAGTGACTTAGCAGAAGTGTACAAGATAGTGTCATCTGCATAAAGATGAGCTTTAGCTTGGTTCAAATTCATACCTACATTATTTATATAAATAGAAAATAAAATAGGACCCAACACTGATCCTTGAGGGACACCCATTTTTACTTCTAGCAAGGATGAGGTACAGTCATCACACATTGGGATCTTTCACTCAGGTAATTAGTAAACCAATTTAACACAGTGCTGCCTATACCTATGCTTTGCAATCGTTGCAGAAGGCGATGATGGTCAACGGTGTCAAATGCTTTAGATAAGTCAATGAATAGAGCAGCACAAGATTTTTTGTTATCTAACGCATTAATAATATCATTTGCAACAGAGGTTACAGCCGTAATTGTACTATGTCCTTGTCGAAAACCAGACTGAGTAGGACTTAATAAAATAAAGTTGAAATTATTTAAACTTGCATTAGACAAGTCTGTGATGGAAGTTACACTATCCGTGGGGTTGACTGGGAGTGTTGACTGAGTAGCTATTCCTGCATTAATAAAGTGCTTGTTGAAGGCATCTACTATATTTTGTTTACCCCTTACTTCACCCTGGCTTGTTATTATAACTTCAGGGATAGTGGGGGGTGGCACGTCACCTGAAGAAGATTTAATTGTTTTCCAAAACTTTTTGGGGTCATTAAGGTTTTTATTAATTAAATTCAGATAATATTCACTTTTTGTACTTTTTATTAGTCATGTGCATTTGTTTCTTAATACCCTATAATTTAACCAACATTTATCATTATTATTATTTTTTTGCTTTGATCCATGCTTCATTCCTATCTCTAATAGCAGTTGCAATAGAATCATTAAACCAAGGATTATCTCTGCCCTTCACTCTATATCTTCTAATAGGGGCATATTTATCAACTATGGCTAAAAAGGTTTTTTTAAAATAAGACCAGGCCAGCTCAACATCATCCATAGCACAGACTAAGTTTAGATCACTCAGATAGAGTTCATGAAGAAAGGCTTGCTCATTAAAACGTTTATAATAAAAGGTCAAGGTATCCTAATTCCCCATGTAAAGCCAGTGAATTCAGATTTTCCTGATTCCTCTTGATTGCTAGCTAACTGGCTGCCACAGTCATTAAAATAATAATAATAATAAAATAAACAGGTTATATATGTCTAACGTACGTTAGTGCAGGCATCCCAGAACCCATTCTGACTGCACTGCAGCTTCTGCAGTTTGAAAGAAAACAACAACTAGCCTGAGAGCAATCTGGGTAATTTGAAACCAACCTGAAATCACCTTGAAAGGGCCTTGATGTTGACTGGACAATTATCAGAAGCATGAGGGCGGTCAACAGTTAAAATCTAGTAAAACACTGTGTTTTTTTTAAAAAAAATCCCTTTGTTCCCAACTTTGGTAGCACCAGATTGATCCAATGGTTCAGTTTCACTACTCCATCAGTTATATTGTTGGTCACAGCACGGGCTTACAAATACACCAACATTCCAAAAACACAAAACCTACCTGAGGCTCATATGATAAACATCCAAAATATTACTGTTACTCTGTGTTTACCAAGACTACTTTAAGCAGAGTGAGCGAGTTGGGATTTATGATATAGAAACAGTGCTGCACTGAAGTGGATTTAAAGTGTAATGGTAGTGCTTATTAACTATAAACAAAATGAATCGTGCAGAGTTGAGTCAATAAATCTTTCTGGTCCACTGTATGGATGTATGTTTAATGACAGTGCAAGAAAGTCTAGCAGCGTGAACCTTGTTCAACAGCTTGTTATAAATAAACGTGAAGACTTGGTGTAGTGCAATCATCAGATGAACTCTTCAGCTTGCACTGGCCAACACTCTGGAGACTTTAAATCATTTAAGAAACCATCTGAGACTGTCCAGAGGCCTCAACATGACACTCTCCTGCTGTCACACACCCACTCACACTTCACACACTTCTGTACTGGCTCCATAATGATCCTTCTCCGTGGCCTCGTTATATCTGTACCTCTGGTCCAGCAGCAGCTCATAAAGATGACACTTGTTCCATCCCGAGGCCTTTTGCTGGCCCGACATTCAGGATAATGATTCTCTGAGGACAAGGTGTCGACACTGTGGGAAGCTGCGCGAGACCAGGTGAGACCGCTAACGGTCAACGCTTGCCTATAAACCTTTATTACCTAGAGATGGTCTGCTGAGCTCAGACTCTGCTTAAGCGGTGACTGATTATACGGTTACTCGCCTCCAGCTGCTGCAGCTGTTCAAAGGAAACATGTCCACTTGGAATTTACAGACACGCCTGAATGATGTGAAAACTGACTAAAATTAGAAGAGGAAAAGAATTTCTACCTTCAGCAGCACGCTGTAAGCAGTCCAGTGACATTTCATGACAGGACAGGACAGGCAGTTTGACAATGATGACGGAATGATGCAGTAACATTACTGCTATTCAGTACTTGATTGCATGATACATTATCATCTATAGTACACTGTATCTAACTATTAGGACCAAAGTATGTCTGTGTTTTATCTGTTTGGACTGGAAAACTTAAACTTCCTGGTTCCTCCCCGATTCGCCTTCATCTCACCCATTCCACCAGTCCAAAGACTGTCTCCATCAGCAAACAGGTTTAGAAGCATCGTTCTATATTGTTCTCTTTAGTATAGAGTTTGAAACACTTTTGTTTTGTTTAGAAAGTTTAGGATTATCGGCTTTCTTGTTTTGGACCGGGGGCTAGATTTGAATTCTGTTTTGCTTTACTGCACACACTTCTGTCTTCTGAATTGAAACACTGGGTTTAAGGGTGCTACTCCTATCCGTTCGTTTTCTGTTTTGGATGAGTGCTTACATAAGCAACTTTGGTTTGTTTGAGAGATTCATTTAAACTTCTGTGAAGTTCTTGCTTTGTTCTAATTTGTTTGAGTAGCGTCCCATCTGCTGGCCACTATCCGCTCGTCTTTGTTGTTGCGTATTATTTATTTCTGAATCACTTTACATTAAAGATTAACCAACCAACTGTGTGCCTCACAGCAAGAAGGTGTTGGGTTTGAGTCCATCAGCTGACTGGGCCTTTCTGTGTGGAGTTTGCATGTTCTCCCTGTGTCCCCCCGCGACTCTCCAGAGGACAAGTGGTTACAGAAAGTGAAGGAATGAATGAACCTGTTTTACACCTGGAGAGTAGGCATGATAATCTGTACAGTATGGTGTATGTAGCCTCCCACTGTATATTATATTCATAATCTGTGCAAACTGCTGGTCCCCATAGGCCAATGATACAGTAAAGAGGGGGGCGCTGTGGAGTACTGGTTAGAGGTCAGCTTGAACCAGGGGGTCCCAGGATCACCCCCCACCATGTCCATGGCGGAGGTGCCATCAATACAGTATCAATTTATTTTTTTATTTAATCATTTAAATAAGCACATTTACAGTCTGGTTGTTCTTGATGGGTAATTTTCCCTATTCGTGCCGACTATATGGTGGAGAATCAAATATATTGAATACTGACCTAATTATAGCGCTGCATGAAAATTTAAGAAATCACCAGTGAATGTGTGTACTAAATTTCATGTCAGTTTATCCGATGGATATAAAGAGATGCCAGTAAGAATCCTGAACAGTACCTGGCAACAGCGCACTGGCAGGTTATTGAAAACTATGGTGTTAATGTAGCAGACTTCCAGTGAATATTAATTTCATCAGACCTTTTGGAATGAATACTCCTCATTTCTGTCTGCCTGATTAGATTTGAGATCTTCTAAAACTCTTTTGTGTCTGTAATTAGCTAGACATTCATCTCTCATTGTTGTGCTGTTATCAGGCTCCCAACATGCTCCCCCACATCATCATTGATCAAGGAAATGATGCACTGCTGAAGTCTCTTTCACACTATCAGCCCGCAGCAATTAACTCCAAAGGAAAAAATGTTGTGAAATGTCCCTGTTAACTCGTGTATTAATTCTGCGACACATTACCTCCAATTCAGCTTTGGCAGACTAATTTCACTGATGGTCGTCAGTCGTGACTGAGAGCTAAACTTGTCAACTAGAGTTTCAAAATTTCTTCATTCTGTGCAAAACTATATTACAAAGTTTATAGTGGCTTTATGAAGCTTTAACATGAGTCTGGAAGCCTACACAAAGTCAAGTATAAGTGTATGGAAAATGATTAAAGCATAAAAATAAATAAATAAAAAAAATCTGAACAACCTAGATCAAATGGACAATCTTCAGTTCTTAGCTCCTAAATAATATGAATACTAATTTGACTGGACTTTTATATCTGCTTTTAAGGTAGAAACTTGCAGACATGAACTCAGGGTAGTTCTTCTTGGTTTTATGCTGTCTGATGCAGTTATGACCACACAGTACAGGAACTCGGGCTGTGTTTCAGTCTCGTTCGCAGGCCGCCATGCCGTTGGCTCTTTGTCTCATTAGGGAAACTAGCACATGAATGCATTCAAATATAACAATCCTGCACTAAATCTTAGCTTTATGAAGACTGTGATGTTCAGCATTAACTGAGAGAGCTGAATTGAATTATATTGTGTTGTACCAACACATTTGTCTGTTATTTTGGTATTTTGACAACCCCATTTCAGTCAATGGGCTAAACAACAGTGTCGTTAGCCCAAACGTCATCCTCCACAATCCAGTTTCATTCAGTTGAATTAACTTCATGTTAATTATATTCCCTTATATATTCGTTAACTACCTCTACTAGATTCGCAGTTTTTTTATTTTTTTTGTTCATCCATGTGTGTAGGTCAACATTCATTTATTTTTTACATTTATTTCTCATAAACAATCCATGTGATTCCTGAACAGAGGACGACAGGTACTTCTGTGACTTAGAGCTGCCAATACACAATATCTAACTTAAGAGTTGGAAAAAAAAAAAAAATGAATCAAAAGCAAACTTACAATAAACACAAGAAAACACCAGTGTGATAAAAAGTACTTAATATGGCGAAAACCATATTAATTAAACATTATGTGCTTTGATTTTTTATCTTAAAAATCTTCTTCTTTTTCTTCTGTAACCGCTTGTTCCTGTGAAGGGTAACAGGGTCTGGAGCATATCCCAGCTGTCAGTGAGCAAGAGGTGGGGTACACCCCGGACAGGTCGCCAGTCTATCACAGGGCTAACACAGAGAGACAGACAACTATTCACACTCACACTCACACCTATGGCCAATTTAGAATCACCAGTTACCCTAATCCGTACATCTTTGGATGGTGGGAGGAAGTACCTAGAGAGAACCCATGCAGACACAGGGAGAACATGCAAACTCCACACAGAAAGGCCCAGTCGGCCTCGCTGTGAGGCATCAGTGTGTTGCCCCATCTTAAAAATCTTATCTTATTATTGGTTCAATTCTTCCAAAATAGAAGCTGCAGTTCCTCCAATCAGAGTTCACGAGTTCTATTTCCTAGCAGCTGAGTAACTAAACAGGGGCTAACCCAAAGCCATAGCCATCATACCTGGAGTATCTTAACCACCCTAGAGGCTAAGGTAATTTGAGACACAAGAAATTGTTGTGTGGATGCAATGTAGCCTGATGTCAGCGTGAACAAACACCACGACAGCAACAGGGTCACACAGCACTGTATGGAAATTGTTGCTATCCATCTGCAAGACAGTTTCATGTACGTGTTTATTGGCAATATCTTTCACTGAGGAGGACGGCTGATTAGAAGCATAAAGCAAGAACAGAACCTCAGGCCTTCTGCTGTGATGGGTCTCTGCAGAAGAAACTCATTAGTGCTGAGCAATGAGCCTCCTGATAATACAGCAGTAGAATGATGCTCTCTATCAGAGTCTCTGCAAGTGTTTGGCATTTTTCAAATTAATTAAACAGTCCCTAATCTGCTTCTAAATGCTTCTTAGGTTTCTATCTGCAATGTACAATGGATATAATGCAGGTTAGAGCCCAGAGCAGAGCTAGTGTCTGATGAGAGGAGATGTTGTTTTTGCCATGAGCATAGTGATTGTCATTGATCCGTACTGATTGCAGAAAGATGTGTCAGCTATTACGCGACAGATTGGTGTGATATTCACTATTGATTTTCATGCTTAATGAGTAGATTCAGAATGGTTTTTGTGACCTCTTGACAATTTTTTTTCTACATACCCAGCTTCTATATGCCTCTAGACAAGGATAAAAGCTTTGTACTGTCCACCACTAGCTAGGGCACAGAGAAAGACAATAAGGCTCACTCAATAACGAGCAAAGACAGCTGAAACAACAGCATTTATTACATGTACAATACATTTTACAGTAGCTTATATTTATTTGAACCTGAAAACTAATGTGATGAATATTCACATATGTAAAAGGTTGAAGCTTAACTTTACCTTCAGTTTGCCAACTACAGTATACAGTCACACAGTGAGATTTGTTTCTGTTCCTTTTTACCTCATGATTTCCTGTTTTATTTTGAAAAACATGTTTTGTTTTTCTGTTTTCTGCTACTGCAGCATGGTGGGCTCAGTGGAACAACTCTATATTTAAATATAAAGGACTCTTTCTAGGCTAAAGAAAACACAATGGGCTACATGTATAAATGTTTTCTTATTTGTTATATTTGTTCTAGGTCATAGCAAGAGGTAAATGAGCAAATCTTGCAAGAGATTACTAAAAAGTAGACATATTAGTTTTTAATGTAATTAATCTGACTGCGTTATTTGATTCCACATTAAACAGTGCATATGATAGTAATCCGTAGCCTACCATTTTTGTTTTTAGCCCAGTTTAAACCGTATGACCAAACGAAACAAAAAATTACGGTATGTATTTGAGTCTTTATTTCATTCTGTCTATCCACCTGTGCACATTTAAATCAGTCCTAAATCAAGATATTAGAGACTCTTCAGCATATATCATCCATTTTTCTAGTCTCTCTATCCTTATAATGTTGTACATGTAGCTTGGCTTTGTGCTTACTGGTTAAGGATATTATAACAATGTTTTATGCCTAGAGTTTGATCATAACAGAACAAATCTGAAATGCCCAATTATTGATGGATGTCATAGAAATAAAAGCTTAGCTGTGTGTCAAATCTAAGCATACACATGGTGCATACATGATGACCATTGATTCTAATACATCTTTCAGGTGAATATACACTAAATGAAAACACATTCATGGAAATCATATTCCACTTCTGCCACTTGATCCCATTTAATCCTACAAAGTGGACCCTTTATATATTCATTTGTGCAAAAGTAAATTTAACAAAGCATAACTCTAAGGGGCAGAGTAAAATCTCTTTGGTGCATGTGGAGTGTTCTTGTCTTAATGTAAACTTCAATTTGGAGCAGTGCTTTGAGATTTTTCACAAGAATTTATAAGATTGCAGATTGGGAAATACCACACATGTACCCTGTGTCACTGACATGACCTAGTTGGCAAGAAAATATTTTATTGATAGATGTCATCCCAGTCCTTTCACTCAAGTATGTCAAACTGGAATCTCTCAGTGTGGGTTTTTAATGATAGCGAGGCCTGCTACTTCAGCTGCTGACATCATTTTGACTATTGGATGGAGCACAGCAGCAACACCTCCCAAACACGTCAATCTAAAGGTGGTGGAGTTACAGAGTGTGAAGTTCTCAGTTTCTGCTGACACTTGCAGAGGCTGAAGTCAGAGTGTGGAGGCACTCAGGATAACCTGGCTGATGCCAGTCTTACAGCCTAGTTAGTCACACAGTGCGTCTCTGCACCTCTGCTGAGGTGATATTTTTAGTCAAAATGTTTAAAAATAGAATTCATTTGAGTTATTTCAGTGTAAGTAGTGAAAGCAGTGAGTGATGTGTAAGTGATGTTAAAGTAACACTAGCATTAATATGTTTGTTTGTTATTGTTTTTCCGTGTATTTTTATTTGGGATTAATTGTGACGTCTATTTTTATTTTTATTTCATCACGTATGTAACAGTTCTGCCTTCGGAGTTCGTTGGACGCATGCGCGTTACAGCAGTCGCCTGTCAATTCGAAACCAAGCGAGGGAAAACAAACCGAACTCCTGCATCCGTGAGTTTCTCTTGTTTTAATACCAGAAATGTGACATTTATTTCGGACGTCTTATAAAATGTCCCGTTAGTGTTTTGTTTAGCTTTATACAAATTGTTTGCAGTAGCTTGCAGAAGTTTGTCCAGTGGCAGCCTGGCGCTGGTCAAGACTCGGCCAGACCCAATCTAAAATCTTAATGTTTTTAATTTGAGTTACTTACCGGCAATTCTGCACGCTGTGTAGAATACATCTTTAGACATATTAGTAATCTGTATGTTCTACTCAAAATTTCGTCCTACACCCAATTTCACCATGCAATTCTTTTCTGAATAAAACTACGTTTTAACGTCTGGTTTCTGGGTCCTTGCGATCTGTAGTCCCGCACATAACGCCAATTTCCACCACTTGGAGTCCACGAGAAATGTTAAAATATCATTAAAGTAGGCGGTGTTTTATGTAGTTGATGTATGCCGAAATTATCAATATAGTTTATATATTCATAAAAACGCGTATAGTATCCCGTATTTGTCGTGTGTGTTTGCTGAGAGCCTGTTAGCTTTAAAGCTAAGAATTTGAATGGAGTTCGGCCCAACGTAACTTTAACACTAGAACACCATGTATGACACTCCGCGACAGATTTTCTTTTCTTTGCTTGCGTAAACAATAGTGCATGGAGTTGGTGTGAAGTGTATAATTGTCAATAATCAAGTACTTAAACGATTATGGGTTCGTGCATAACCGGAGGCTAGCTAAACTGCTCTCGGTGCTAGCTAACTAGCTAAAAGTTCACATTATGTGGAGCGTCAGACGAAATTTAGGTTACTTATCTGAGGTAACAGCATATACACTGTATTGGTTCCTCTGCCGAGGAGTTTGAGGTATGAGTTGTTTTTTACATTTGTCGCTGTTCGGGGTGGTTGTTCATTGCTTAGCAAGATAGTTGACAAGGACGGTGACAGGTACCTTAACGCTTGTTTTAGTGGACCTATGACTAGTATCTGCCGCCTGTGTTAGGGGGCTTTTAAGTGTATGTCTCTCGAAATTATATACTTACATGGACTCTTATCTGCCACAAATTTAAGAATAAGAAGTTTTATTGTCATTGTCTGGTGAAAAACAAACAACGAAATATAGTTTAGCATCTCTTGTTAAGGAACATTAAAATAAAAAGTATAATCGCAATACACAATAAAATGCAATATATATAATAAAAGCACACCACACAGTAGTGGTAATTAATGAATGAATGTATTTAGTACAGTGAGGTTTAGCAGCATTTTAAAACAGTAAACAGTAAGGCACATGTATCCATAGTAGTGCAAAAGTGTCCATTGAGTGTAGGGGTTATTGCACAGCAGTCTTATAAAGGAAGATATTACGTTCTATTTTATGTTATATGCAAGTGAAACACTATAATGATGGATGTGCCTGTTGTTTCGGCATATCACCTTCTGTTCTGAGTTTCAGTCAACTGAGTTTGTCCCTTAATTTATTCATAGGACTACATTTTTCATTGTGCATTAGCAGTAATATGTTGCTTTGAGACCCTTAACATGGCTGGATATAAAATACTACTTGGAGCATAAATGGTAAATGGCCTTTTTATAGCCCTTTTCTACCTATTGGTACTCAAAGCGCTTTACAGTCATCTACCCATTCGCTCACACAAGCACGCACACAAGCAAAGACACTTCGGCATGTGGCCCATTCCAGGGATCGAACCGCTAACCCTCTGGTTATTGGACTACCTACTGAGCCACAGTCTCCCCTATATAGCAACCTCCATGCAAATTCTTTAAATTTTGGCAGAGTAGCGGAAGCCATAACTGACTATGTTTACATGGACAATATTTCTTCAGCCCAGTTATTTAAATAATGCTGATTAGAGGGTCCACAACTAAACAGTTAAACAACTCAACTGTTTACATGGATGCTAAATAAAACGGTCCAATTATATGTAATAATTTACTGCTCCAGAAATCAGACTGCAACTTATTTAACATGTGAAACTGCTGGAAATACACTGCCTGGCCAAACAAAACAAAAAAGCCGCCACCAAAACAAAATGTCATACACTCTAGGGCTGGGCGATAATTCGATCTCGATACGGGATCGTGATAAAATTTTGATTGATTTCGATAATATGCTTGGGACATATTATTCGATATCACATGAAAAAGTACGCGCAACAACAACAGTATCAGAGTCTGCTGGCTGCCATGTGCGGGTAGCACACGCCCACTTCCCAGCGAGCAGCGTGGCTATGCAAAAGCGACCAGGAGCAGGCGAAGCCGGTCTGCAAAATATGCTGGCAATTGGTACCAGCCAGGACGGGTAAAACAACAAATCTTTTCCATCACCTGAGACGGCACCACCCCAGTGATTACACAGAGTGTGACCCTGCGGGTTCAATCTGGCACGACACCACACACACAGCCAAGCAAGACCACTACGCCGCCCGTTAGCATCGCTAGCAGGAGCGGCTCTGTTAAACAACAATCCATCCAGTTGTGCTTTGCAGCCGTTTGAGCAAAAATATAACAAGCGCTATTACTTATTGCCTCGCTAAAGACATGATGCCTCTGAGCACAGTGGAAAAGACGGCTTCAGGAAACTGATCAAAGTGTTAGACTCTAGGTACGAGCTCCCTGGTAGTAAATACTTTTCTCAGATGGCGCTGCCACAGCTTGAATGCCGTCGTAAGCTGGAAATTCAGCTAAATGATGTAAACACTACCAGTGTTGTGCCTGAATGCGTTCAATGAACGAAAGTTCATGAACTCGTTCATATTTTGGTGAACTAAGAACTGAACCGTTCGTATTTCCGATTGAGGAACTTTATTGCGAACGCGTTCATTCTGACGTCTGTGAACGGCGTTCATACACGTTCTATTTTCGTTCAAAACTATGCCAGATTTCCAGTGAACCCCCCAAATAAAACACACCGTGAACTGTGCTTAAAAAGCCATCCGATGTGGCAACAGATTTGATACCGCTCGTTGCCCTGTCACACAAACAAAACGTCATCACAACAAAGCATGGGCTATGGAGGAGGAATGCAACAGTCCGGAGCTCTCAGACTGCACAGCATATGAACATTTAAAAGAGTTTTTCGGCAAAGACCGTACTGACGCATACGGTAGAAACGTGACTTTTGTCTGTAAACTACAAATACCAGTATCCTGAGGGCTGTCCGCTCGATGCTAACTTAAGTTCTCATTCAAAAGGTGTAGAATTGCTGTCTGTGGTGCTACAGTGGGCAGTGACAGTAATTTTGACAATAGCTCACAGCAATGTATTGGAGGTAAAAAAATGTAAAAAGAACTAAAAATGAACTATTTAGTTCATATTTGAAATCATGAACGAACAAGTTCATTTTAAAGATCGTGAACTATGAACTGAACTAGTTCGTATAGAAAAAGAACTTTCCCAACACTGAACACTACCACCGATCTTTGGTCTAGCTGTACATCTAAGCCTTATATGAGTCTCACAATTCATTTCATTGATGAGGAGTGGGCTCTACACAGCAAATGTTTACAGACAGTATACTTTCCAGAGGACCATACTGGAGAAAACAATAAGCCTTGGGCTGGAGGAGCACAACCTTTTATTTTTGCTTTTTTCAATACCTCCAAAAAATCTCTGGGAGGTAAACTAGTATAAATAGTATTATAGTGGTTTAGTTTTTACATTTACAAAATGTTTGAGATTATTATTATTTAATAATTGTTTTTTAAGTTGTTAAAATAAGTTGTCTGCATGAAGACCTTACCAAAAACATTTTGTGCTTATTATTGGAAGGCAAGTTAAGTTTCAGTGAATCTCTTCTTCAAGCTTCAGGATGTCCCTTACACTGGCAGCATCTGCAAAAACTACATATCGTGATAAGAATCGAGATCGATCAATATGGAAAAACATATCATGATAACATTTTTTTCCATATCGTCCAGCCCTAATACACTCTAATATTTCGTTGGACCGCCTTTAACTTTGATTACAGCACACATTCACAATGGCGTTTCAGTAAGCTTCTGCAATGTCATAAGATGTATTTCCATCCAGTGTTGCATTAATTATTCAACCAAGATTTTGTATTGATGATGGGAGACTCTGACCACTGTACAACGCCTTCACCAGCACATCCCAAAGATTCTCAGTCTGCCTCTCTTCTTACCCTGATGCCCCTATCACTCTGGAACAGGGTAAATCTGGACTTATCAGACCACATGACCTTCTTCCATTGCTCCAAAATCCAATTTTTATGCTTCCTAGCAAACTGAAGCATTTTTACACAGTTAGCTTCACTGATTAGTGGTTTTCTTAAGGCTACACAGCTGTTCAGTCCAAATCCCTTGAGTTCCCTTCGCATTGTACGCGTGCGCTTACTTTCACAATTAAACATAGTCCCAAGTTCTACTGCAGTTTTTCTTCAATTTGATTTCACCGAATGCAGATCACGGTCAATCAAGAATTTTTTCAGACCACTTTTCTTCCTCGAAGACCATTACACTTCCAGTTTTTAATAATGCGCTGGACAGTTCTTAACCCAGTTTTAGTAGTTTCTGCAATCTCCTTAGCTGTTTCCTCTGCTTGATGCATGCCAATGATTTGAGAAGCTCATGAGAAGCTACTCATTCCATCAGTTTGAGTTAAATAACTTGTTACCGGGGGCGGCACAGTGGGATGGTGGTTAGCACTGCCTCACAGCAAGAAGATTCTGGGTTTGAATCCATGGGCCATGTGTGGAGTTTGGATGGTCTCCCTGTGTTTCAGGGTATGAACTTGTTGCTAGTTGAAAGATAATCACCCGTGCAGTAATAATCCAATAGGAGGCTTGTACCTAATTGCTTAAATTCAGGTGGCGACTTTTTTTTTTTTTGGCCAGGCAGTGTACAACAGAAGAAGAACTGTTTTAAAACTGTATGGTACATGCAATATTCAGTATCAGCAAACAAGAACAATAACAAAAAGTCAGTACTGGTGTCGCTCTCAGTGTCCATCGTTTGTTTAAAAAAAAAAAAAAACCTTGTGTCACTGCCAGGCACTGAGTGGAGACACAAAACTCGGTGCCTGGCAACAAATATCACAACAAACAGGTTCAGTTTTGAATTGTTGCTTTCCATCAAGTCCCCCCCCCCCCCCCCCCCCCCCCCCCCAAAAAAAAAGGAAAAAAAATCAACACTGTTGTAAGTCCTGTTCTTTATTAAAACTAAAGAATTTACAAGAAATTCCCAAATTTTAAGATTCATGGCAAACTAAGATGAAGAGACTACACACAGACAGCTTTCATACAAAGCCCTCCATAACCAGGCCCCCTCCTATCTCACTGACCTGCTCCATCGCCACAATCCTTCCCGCAGCCTCCGTTCACGTGATGCAAACCTCCTAACTCCATCACTCAAGACCAAGCATCGAACCAAGGGCGACAGCCTTCTCTGCAGCTGCCCCTTCCCTCTGGAACTCTCTCCCCAAACACATCCGCGACTGTACCGACCTTACCACCTTCAAATCCCTGACAAAAACACACCTTTTTAAAATTGCTTTTAATGTATAGCTCAGTTTATTGTGTATTTTTTTTTGTTACATCTCACATTGTTTTGTTAATTTGATGTTCTTTTGTATGTAAAGTGTCTTTGAGTATTTTGAAAAGCGCTTTTAAATAAAATTTATTATTATTATTATTATTATTTTAGCCTGTTAACAAGCTAACTGTTGTTAGCTTAACAAGCTCATGTAGGCTAAATCATGCCGGTGGAGATGTGGCTGTTTATGCTGAAATATGATGCACGTTTATGCTTGTTGAAGTAGTGGTACTTACTGCCTCTGCGAAGGAGGTTATGTTTGTTGACTTTCAACTTGTAAAGGTTTTATTTCACTTACAATGACACTTGTTATCGTCCAGTCGACTTCTCCACAGATCACTTAACTCCTCTCTGCTGCCGCTGCACACGCTGCGTTTCTCTCTCTCTCTCTCTCTCTCTCTCTCTCTCGCTGTGTGTGAAGAGCAGCCCCGCCCCTCAGTGATCAGAGCGACAGAGCAGAGTTTTTTATTTTTTTTTTCAGAGGAAAAAAATGACAGCTATCGGCAACTATCGGCGCGAAATTCGGCCGATGCCGATAGTTTTTAAAACGTCCTATCGGCGCCGATTAATAGGTTTGGCCGATTAATCGGCCTCTAACTGGTAGTACCATAATTTTGTGTGTGGCAAGAAGTTTCACACAGCACAGTGGCCTGTTGCATGTTGGCCAGAAACTGAAATAATTTCCATCTCACAACATTGCAAAACTCATTTGCAAACTGAGTTTGCAAATGAGTTGTCATTACAAAGAACTGGCTGGTGGTTTTCAATTGTAATTCAAAAACTAAAATTAATTTAATACACTGCCAAGCCCTTATGTAAACTATCATCTAGTGACTACGTGAATGATGACATTTGGAAATAAAATAGTAGCGTTAGTACCTTTGTTGAGCTATTCCCTCAGAAACCTTTGCGGCCTGATATCACTAATCATCCTTTGTTTCAGTCTGTTGCTTGTTACGCTCCTGGGTTCTCCTGTTTGTCGCTCCTGTAGTATGGAGCTCTAGAGGAATATTAATGAGCTTATTCATCCTGTCTCCACTTGCCTAAATATCTAGTGCTACCACAAGCTTTTGAAGTGGCAGCATCTTGCTGTGGGATAGATCACACAATGTGTGACCCCAGCAACCCCCTGCTGGACATCTGTATGAGGGCGTGAGGACATTTTACTTTCATGTGCCTGTGGTGTCCTGGTATTTCTCCTCTTTGCATCGATGGCTGCTGCATGAAAGACATCACCTGCCACTTTATTGCATGACAAATTGTTGGTTGCTGTGAAAAAGAATGAATCAAGGCTTTGGCTGGTAAACCTGATAAAGATACTGAAAGATCAGACTGAATCTGTCCAGCATGTAACATTTTTTCCTTTTTGCTGCTACAAAATATATTCACACACTGATTATAAGTTGTATTTAAATTGCCCTCGGCATTAGTTACCACTAAGAACAAGTACAATGTATACTTAAATGTTATTTTTTTACTCTTTCTGTTGTACAGCACCTTTAAAGTAGTAGCAGTAGTAGTGGTGGTAATAGTAGTTTCTAAAAGAAATGCTTAATGTGAACCATGATTCAACAATGAGTGTATTGTCTTAGAATGACAATTTGACGTCTGACCACTTTTCACTTTCTCCTTCTATTACCGCATTGAAGAGGCCACTATTCACCTGGCTGAGCACAGTCGTATTTGTGAATAATGTCTGCAAGTTGATTCCCTCAAAAGGCCTCTCATGTGTAGAGTGTCGTGAATACCACAGAAAGTTGCGGTATACTAGTCAAACATAACACCACTGTCCATATAATACCAACATTTTAAGATGTTAAGTCATTTTTTCAGAAAATGCAGAAAATATACCTAGCTGACTTAAAAACAGTATAACTGGATTAAAGAAATAGAGCATAATATATTCTCTGAATTACATTTAATCTAAATTTTTTATAATTTGCATGCCACTTGTTTTTCCTCTGTTGGAACCTAGATGAACTAGTAATATCCCGAATGTGAAGGTGTTATCTATGTTATCTAGGTTGACAGGAGAGGTGGCAGGGGAACAGAACAGGAAGTGGCTGTGTTGTAGGTGGGCATTTGTTGGTGAATGTGCTGTAAGTTAGCTAACAACGATTGATGATGAGACTAGCAAGAGAAATTCCTCCGGTGTAGATATAATTTTACTCTTCACATGAAATGGCTTTTGTTTCTGTGGAAACTCTTGCTCTCGTAGAAAGGGGAACACACAAAGATTATGCAAATGTGGAGCATATAAGGATTGCGTCTTGGCACATGCTCCAGCAGGTACTGGCTGAATCAACAGAGAGGACAGTTTTGGATTTTGACACAGTTGGGAAGAAAAAAAAAACCTGTAAGGGAGCATCTCAGCACTGCAGTCACTCTCCCCCTCTGCCTCATTCTATCCTGATTGTGTGAGGTTGTTGTGTGATGAATCACTTCACATCTTCTGCTGCCTTGCTTGCTTTTCTGACACTGAAGCACTGTAAAACCAAACCCTGCAGCTTACTATGAAAATCATTTCCATACCTCTATAACAGGGGTCACCAAACTTTTTTTCTCTGTGGGCCACATTATCGTTCCTGACTGTGAAGGGGGGCCGGGGCCTGGTCAGCTATATAACACAGAATTGTATGACCCAGACCAAAATGACCACCAGCATTGTGTAGTAGAGATTACTAGCCTGGCACAGCCGTCCCCACTACTATATCCACACAACTATATCAACACTTGATTCCTGGCACATATTTGTTTATCTTTACTAGTGTTTTGCAAAAGTAGTAATCAAGTCAACACTTTGTTTTAATTTGCAATACCACAGGTATTTCATTTATTTATTTTGTAATAACGATAAAGATTATAGGTAGGTCTGTTGATATTAATAATAATATTAATAATAATTGTGTGTAGCACTTAATAAAGGTCAAATAAAAAAAGGCGTAGGCCTATAAAATAAATAAAAGAATTAAAAAACAACAACATTGAAATTATAATAAAATTATAGAACAACTAGCCAGCTCTTATGCCTATCCAGGTGAGCATGTTCAGTAGACATTATTTAGGTCAAGGTGAAAATGAAATGAACAGTAGGCTCAAAACTAAAGCACAACAATAATACAGAATAATGAATCAAAATCAGTAGTATTTGTAGGTGAGCTGGATTTGTACTTGTTGATGAATTGTGCTGTCTATGGGATGGGGTCAGCAACAGCTATCTCCTCTCCTCACTTCAGAGTGCCTTCTGGAGCCCTGGCATGGAGAGATGACAGATTGAACACAAGAAGCACCATATTCAGTAAATGACAAGACAAAGTGCTGCTGTCTGCTTTTCGCTGTAACATAATTTTACAAAATATGTAGCAAATTAAAAGAGCCTTCATATTTCATATTTATAGCAATTAAAGTCAGTAATTGTTAAAAAAAAAATCAGTGTGCTTACCGTATCAGTGTGAACTGTGTGCTTGCTTCTGGCTGGTGAGAAGTTCAATGTCTGGTTGCAGTCTAGTGGTAGCCAGTCGCAAGTGTTTATCTGTGAGTCTGTTCCTTGTTGGATTCTTGTTGGTTTGCTTCATGCGGGAAAAGGTTTGCTCACAGATGTAGGTGCTGCCAAAAACTGTGGACATTTTCATTGCATGCTGTTTGATGTTTGGGTAGGTTTCCTCTGGGAGCACAGTTTGAATGAGACTGTCAGGCTTGAACGCGTCTTTAAGGATATCACAATTCTGCAACTCGGCTAGTTCAAACTGAAGAGAGGGAAGGGCATCATTTATGTCGGCAGCAAAGGAGTTCTGGAACAAGAGTATTCCTTTACCGTTGACATGAAGCTCACAGAACCGCGCACTGAACTCTCCATGCAGCATTTCCAGTGCGTCCTTGCACTTTTCGACTGGGAACGGGACAGCTGGTTTCTCAGCGCAGTAGCTTTGGGTGGCAGGGAGATGCGTGAAGTCCAGCTTATGGACCTGTCGATCAAGCAGCACTAGTTTGACCTTGAATGCGTTGATGTGGGAATACATGTCACTGATTAGCTTCCCTTTGCCTTGGAGCTGCACGTTAAGGTGGTTCAACATTCCAGTCGCATCAGTTAAAAACACGAGGTCCCATTTCCATTCTGGCTCGGTCAGCTCTCATACCGTTTCACCTTTAGACTGCAGGAAGGTGTTGATTTCGGGTAGCAGGTTGTAGAAACGGCGCAACACTTTGCCTCGACTTAACCATCGGACTTCTGTGTAGTACAGCACATCCTCATAGGCAGAGTCAAGCTCGGAGAGAAAGGCCTGGAACTGTCTGTGTTTCAGCCCATGTTTTCGGATGTAGTTGACACAGTGCACAACCACCTTCATGACAGACGCCCACTTCAGAACATTGCAGAATAAAGGTTGCTGGTGAATCAGACAGTGGACTTGTAGTGAGGGGGTGAGACCTCGTTCCTCGAATTCGCTGTTCAAACGCCCTACTAGCCCCCTCGTTGTGCCAGCCATACTAGGTGCGCCATCCGTAGTGATGCTGGCCAATTTAGACCAGTCTAGCTCCAACTCTTCCATTGTTTTGCACACTTGGACAAAAATATCCTCTCCTGTCATAGTACCTTTGAGACTTTTTAGAGCTGCCAGTTCCTCAGACACTAACTCCACAAATAAAAATGAGCAGTTGTGCTGTGTCCTGCACGTCTTTGCTCTCATCCATGGCCAAAGCAAAAACCTCAAATTCTGACGCTTTCTCTTTCAGCTGGTCATACACGTTGTCCCCCAAATCTTCGATTTGCCTGGTCATAGTAGGTGCGGAGAGACTCACCGCGTTGAGCGCATCCTTCCCTTCGGGACACACCTCCTCGGCCACAGCAAGCATGCATTCTTTAACAAAGTCCCCATCAGTAAACGGTTTTCCATGGGTAGCTAGTAGGTGAGCTACCTTATAGCTAGCTCGGACAGCAGCCTGGTTGACCTGAGTTTGGCGAAGGAATATATTCTGCTGTGCAGCCAGTCCGCCTTTCATCCTCCGAATCCTATCTTCTCTTGCTTGCCCTCGCAAGCTAGCATGCTCTTTGTGGCGGGTTTAGATATAGATTATATTCTTTGAAAACCGCCACATTTTCTTTACATATAATACAAATGGCACGGTCCTTATACTGAATGAAAAAATAATCATTGCTCCACCGTTCTTTAAAAACTCTGCACTGCTTGATCTTGAGCAGTACCGCGGGAAGTAGGGGTGCTGGGGGTGCTGCAGCACTGTAATAATAAATAAAATTGAAAATGACCTAATGAAAAGGAGACAGTGCTATTGTGGCTCAACAGAACAATTAAAAAAAATAAAAATAATGAAACTGGACAAAAATGATGGTACCCCTAGAAAAGATTTGACCATAGGGACATGTTAAACTAAGGTGTGTCCTGTAATTAGCATGAGAGATGTCTTCAAACTTGTTATCAGTCAGTCTACCTATTTAAAGGGTGAAAAGTACTCACTCTGGCATTTGGTATCATGGTGTGTACCACTCTGAACATAGACCACAGAAAGAGAGATTTGTCCCAGGAGATTAGAAACAAAGTTATAGACAAGCATGTTAAAGGTAAAGGCTATCTCCAAGCAGCTAAATGTTCCTGTGACAACAGCTGCGTATTCAGAAGTTTAAGGTCCACATAACTGTAACCACCCTGGATGTGTACGCAAGAGAAAAATTGATGACAAGTTGAAGAGAAGGACACTACGAATGGTAACCAAAGAGCCCAGAACCACTTCTAAAGGGAAAAGAGGTGAACTCCAAGGTCAAGGTACATAACTGTCAGATCACACCATGCCTCACTGCTTTATCTGTGGATAAAGCTGAAACATGCAGTCTGGAGAAGGCACCCTTCAAAGCTAGGACAGCTGGAGCAGTTTGCTCACAAGGAGTGGAGCAAGTGAGCAGTGATTGCCTCAAATGGTTGTGCAACAAAATATTAAGTTAGGGGTCCCACCATTTTTGTGCAAGCCTGTTTCATTACTTGTTTTTTTGTTTTTGTTTGTTTTTAATGATTCTATTGAGCCACAATTCAAAATCATTGTCTGATTTTCATTAGTTGATTTTCATGTTTTTTTTTTATTATTACTTTTGTCTGATTCATATTATTTTAGTGACCACCGTCGGATTTTCTTTCTTTAACGGAGGGCTACCAGCAATTTTGTCCACGTCTGTATCTCCTTATACTTGTTGACTGCTGTATTTCATCTTCTTTTCTGATTGTCTGAAGAGTACCCACAGTGAAATGGGGATATGTTGAACTGATTTGTTTCAGTTTTTGCAGATGTACAGTAGATCATCACAAACAAGCATTTCATTTGGTTCCTCGTTGGATAGAGTTTTCAGTCATCTGACACAACTATACTGTTTATGGCTTTAAAAATGTATACCATGTTGCCATACCAGCCAACATCATTGATGAGTAGAGCTTGTTGCTTCCTCCAAGATATACTGTTATTGTCTTGGCATCTGGACTGCTGAGAAAAGTCAGAATAAATAATTGTTCTTTGATCTATTCTGTAACTGTCCAAATACTTCCAGTCACGAGTGGAAATGTAATTATCTATCATCAGACTCAAGGAAAATGTCTGCATCAGTGCTTCTATTTATTTCCATGAAGTACATTATGTACAAATGTTCATTTTATTTATTGTCTACCACAACAGTGTCTTGGTTGGTTTTCAGTGCTGTGGTGATCTGTTCTTTTTTCGGTACAGAACTCAACATATCGAATGTTATCCATGCTAGTCAATTGCAGAATTTAGTAAACGGCACATTTTCCTATTTGGTCTACTTTGCATTAATCTGAATTGAATCCAATCTTGTAGAGGTTAAAGCTTGGATTCAGCTTATGTAATCATACATTTCATGTTTAAATATGTAATTATGAGGAAATGTTTCAAAAAGATTTGAAAGCTCAATAGTGGTAGTTAGGTTTATTATTTAGATGTAGATTAAGCAATAGATTAATCAAACAAATTATGACCAGAACTGCGGGAATGGCAATGACATGCTGCCATTTCAGGCATTGTTCATTTCAAAATAATGATTAGAGAGTGTTTTCTGCTCTTGTCCACAGAGAGTGTGGGACTCATGAAGTGTGGTTTTAAATGGTTTAATAAATGGGTTTCTTGGAGTGGTGCGGTGCTGCTCTCCCTCAACACACTCCCTCTGCTCAGCACTCGCAAGCTGCTCTTGACCTGATAAAAACCCCTGGAATCACCTGCTGTGCTGTATGAGTTTATTTATTTTTATCTATTCAGTAGGTAAAACCGCTAAAACATATGCCTGTGGAAGAGTTTTTCTGCTGCATATAATGAACCTCTGGAGCTTACCTAGGCGTTTGAGTTCATCTGCATCCATTATTATTTCCATCTACTTTGGAAAATTGGAGAGTATGCAAGTTTACCTTCTTGGTGGATGATGGGAAAGAGATGGTTGGGTAAATATTTATTACATTGACATTGGTTGCTCCAAACGTGTCAGGATTTTTTGTTTCCAAATTAATCGAATAAATTAATTGACTACTTTCCTCATCGTTTGATGTTTTACTGCCATTTTTTGTGTGTTTGTGCTGGCTCTGTCAATAGTTTTTATTCATTATCAATCTAAATCTAAATGTTTATATGGTGCATCTAGATGCTTTATCCAGATTTGTGTATTCTGTATGTTCATCTGCATCTTCTGCAACCTCTCCTCTCCTCTCTCCTCTCTTCTCTGTCTTTCTGCCTTTACTACCCTGGCCTCAAGCAGATGGGTCCCACAATATCAGTTGGGTTCTACTTAAGGCTTCTTCCCCTTTATTAGGGGTGACTGTGGCTCAGTAGGTAGAGCAGGTTGTCCACGAACCAGTGGGTTAGCGGTTCGATCCCCGGAATGTGATGTGTCCTTGAGCAAGACACAGTTGCTCCCAGTGCGTGGCACTGGTGTGTGAATGTGTGCGTGCTTGTGTGAGTGAATGGGTAGATGTGTCTCTGACTGTAAAAGCGCTTTGAGTATCAATAGGTAGAAAGGTGCTATATAAAAGCAAGGCCATTTACCATTACCATTCCTCTTACAAAGGCGTGTTTTCTTGCTGCTCTGCTTACTCTGGGATACCAGTCTCTGGGTTCTGTTGAGTATCTTGTGATAATTGTATTGTTGTCAATGTAACGTCGAAAGTGATGCAAAAGTGTCTGTCCTATTTTTGTGAAGGCAATATCTCCTAATGCCTTTCCTGAAATTTGGTGCTAAAGTCCGCTTGAATTCAAGGATGAACTTGTTAGAATTTGGCTGTAAAGAATCCATATTGTAATGATGCACAATGCCATCAATTCATTATGAAGTGAGGACACAGCCAAAGCCCTGCAACTCATGTTTGTGAGTGTGCCGCTTCCTTCAATGTGGAACTAGAAGGTAGTTCTAGCTATAATGCTTTGAGAGCCTCAAGTTAAGCAATTAGACTGCAATTTTAAGATCTATCCTCATTGGAAAGCTCTGTAAAACAGAGGAGCTCTAGATTATGCTGATAATTTGCTGGGAGTTCATAATTTTTTATACTGTTCAATTATTTAGGTTCATAACTAGATCTTAACTTATAAATTACAAGTCCTCTAACAGCCCTACCAGCCTTTATCACATGTATCAAATCCAAAATATTTCAGAGATTATTTGAAGCATCAAAGATTATTTTTCATGATAAACAACAGTTGTGCTGTGCTACTGTTTTGTTGTGCGTGTTCAGTTTGGATTTACAATACACTGAAATAAAATGGAAAGTGAAGAACATAGTCATTATTAGATGTGTGCACTTACCAAGCTGGTTGGGATACAGTATTATCATCTGTGGAGAGCATGTCAGTCATATTTCAGTCTGTGTGATCACTGACGTCCTCCCACCCCATCAGTGGTGTGTCGTTCAGCAGTGAGCTGGTATTAAGAGATTTATTCTGTGTCCCTGCGCAGCCTCTCCAGTCGTCATGAGTGATATTGTTGGGATGAACTTGTGTTGCCCTCTGAGTTAATGAGTGTCCCGGAGCAGCTGAGCAGCGGGTTTTGGGGATGCTCGGACGAACAGGAAGGCTGCGGTCTGCTAGGGTGGCCTAGTCGACATTTGGCAGGGATCTGCTGCTGTCCCACCGCAGGGATCAGCTGAGTGTTTATAGCCAACTGGTGGTCTCTGTGTTGGTGCTTTGTGAGGAGGACTTCTGCTCTCAGCTCAGGCCCTATCCACACGAAAACGCATTTTTTCGTAAACGCAGATGTTTTTAATCGTTTTGGCCTATCGTCCACACGAATCCCGTAAACGCATAGCCCGAAAACGCACTTTTTTGAAACCGGGTCCTGGACGGTTGAATCCGGAGATTTCTGAAAACGATGACATCATCGCCACCATGGCCACACCCCTCAAGCAGCCTTCCGCCTCTTATATCCCGCGAAACGTCTCATAACAACATCAACAACAATGGCGGACTACATGCTTGCGTTACTACTGGAGAACATATTCGAAAGCTGATTTGTAAACAGCGCTCAAGCTTCATGCGCATGCGCCACCTCTTCCCCTCCGTTTTTGGTGAATTTCTGAAACTGAAACAGCGCTGCCTATAGACCTGGGATATGAAGTAGCGTTTTCAGTGGTGTAAAGACGGATCAAGTGTGGACGCAGATTTTTTTGAAACCGTCCAGCGAAAACGGATAGGAAAAAGATCGTTTTCGTACGTGTGGACGGGGCCTCAGTCTGAGGATATCATTCAATTCAATTTAATTTATATAGCGTCAATAACAATACAAATCGTCTCAAGACGCCTTACAAAAACCCGGCCTGAAACCCCCAGAGCAAGCCTTTTTCCTTACCACCGTCACTGTATCATGCAGTTTGTTTTGCAAAGGTGCCAAAAGGAAGCATTTCTAAACCAGGTGGATGCGAGATTCAAAGTTAAATGGTATAGCTTAGTTTCATTTAAATTCATTATGATATAAAACAGGGATGGGCAACTGGCGGCCCGCGGGCTGCTCGACATGGCCCTTAGATTAATTGAATCAGTTGTAATGACACAGTGGACCACTAGATGGCCTCTAATGCAGACGCCGCCTCGCATATGCTTCCACCAGATCATCTCTACCAGTGAAGAAGAGACAACTGAATCGTGGATAAGAACGGAGAGCGAAAACTTGATCGAGAAAATCGTGTATCTCAGGAAGAAGGTTATTTGTTCACAGCATTTAAAAGCAAAGCTATGTGCTAGTCTGCTTAGAGACGTTATCTGCCATGAAGGATTCAAATCTAAGTCGCCACTACTACACGTTGCACAAAGCTAAATACGAGAAGTTTACTGAAGCTGCAAGGGCAGCTATCTTAGTGGACCTTAAAACAAAAGTATGCAAACAAAGGCGGCTTATTACCAGTGCCCACTACTGATAATGGTGAGGTAGGGTGGGTATACAGGGAAAATGTTAAACTCTTTCTTAGTGTAAAACTTCACAAATTTCTGGAAAAGGAAGTTTTCCAGAACAACAAAGGAAGTTTGATCTGTTGCTATTTAGCACTGTGACAGGTCACAGTGATGATGATATTTAAGAGAATGGAAAAATTCTCATGGAGGTTCTGAGGTGTCTTTTTGCTATGAACCTTTAGTTGCACATAGGGCTATTGTTGTTGTTAGTTGGTAGGATTGCCATACATACATACATATTATGTATAATACATATTATTAGTTTTTTGTTTGTAAATGCAAATTTCAATACTATCCAGTTCTCAGAAAAAATACAAATAATAGTATTCACATTAACCACTGGTTTTGTGTTGTAGCACGCTGTTGTATATTTGCAGTGAAGTGAAATGACATACCTTTGTTTTAAATTAAGAACCACCTTATAAGGAACAAATTAACCTGAATAAAGACCTGGTTACATTTTTAATATCACCCTTTGGTACTTAACAGTTATTCCTTAACCTGTGAATTCAGCCAGTGAGGAGAGTCGTTTTTGTGCACATTTTTATTCATGCAGAGCATTAACTGGTGACACCAGAATGACGGACTAATTGTGGTGTTTGAACTCAGCTGCCAGATGGGCTGCAGCTCTGGAGTCCACGCTGATGAACCTGCAGGTGTAGTTGAACCTGTAAACCACAGAGCAGCTCTGAACTCATGAATGACTCACTCATCCTGCTCTAATTTAGGCCTCTGGCTCCTCCTCTCTGGTATAAATCAGAGAGGCTTATTTGATTTTTGACTTTTTATTTTTTTCTTCCTTCCCTGGTTTTCTGCCTGACTGAGCGGCTGACTGTACGGTTGGCTGAACAGCTCGTTTGCCTTGCAGGCTGTTCCCACTCTGCGCTCATGGTCGGCAAGGTACCACCGAGGGACTCACCAGTCAAATCTGCCCGAAATCAAACTAACAAGCTCTGACAGGAAGCGACGTGCTACCTGCCGGGAACATGGCCAACACTTTCCTGGGTTTCTCTCTGAAACGCCTCAAAGTCTTTAACCCTCCCGCTGTGCTGTCGACATGGATCTGGTGTTTCCTGTCAGAGGTCTATTCTAGTAATGAGTCGTCAGTGGCGGTGGACACTTTGACTGGACTTGAAACCAGAGATCACAGGTCGGATCAGTGTCTGTCAGCAGCCGCGCGCCCTGTGTTCTTAGACAGATGACAGAATAAAGCCTGAAACCACTGACATTCACTCATGTCTAAAGAAGATGAACATGGACTGAATGTTTTCAGATGTTTGTCTGAAATTCACCATGCTAGTAAGTACAAGATTGACCTAATTTTTCTGATTTGCATCTTGTAGGTCATCTTGACATCATGCCTGCCCACGTGCTGCCAAGCTCCCAGGTACCAGCACACCTGACGACGATGTCCATCTCGCTCATCAGCACCAACGCAGACTACACTGGCAAAATGGTCACGGTAAGTTTACTGTATGTCTATGAAGGTATGATAATTCATTATGAAGTGAGGACACAGTGATAATGATGACACATATTTTTCTACGGTGAGTGTGAATTCAGATTAACTTTCCAGCTGCATACAGACTTGACTACTACATTGCTCTGTCTTCAAATCAATCTTCTTACATAAAGTCACAATGTTTTAATAATAGCAAATAGCTATATTATGAAGCACAATTTCATCTTAAGGAATTAACTTCATAAAGAGGCTTTGAGTGGCCACCATACATACCAAGTTTCTTCTGTAGAGTTAAATGATTTTCCTGTTTTCCTTCACTGGTGGTATCCATACATTTTTCTCCGGTTTCAATTATTTGGCACCTGCCTCCATCTGCCATCTGTTCATATTCATTTAATTTTTTTTTTCTCTTTACATGAAGCTATTTTTGTCTTTTCTTCTTGATTAGAATGATGTAGTGATATATTTCTGAATGCTAAAGCAGCTAAATAATCACCTACTGTCTTGCAGCTCATTTCCCTGAGGCACTTATCAACACTACTTGGTTTTCTGATGCGGCTGTGAGCGATTGACAGTCCCTCAGTAAAAGCAAAGCCTCAGTTGGAGCGATGCACTTTTCATTTTGTCTTCAGGTTTTATATTTTTTTGTTGTTGTTGTTTTTTTCCTTTTTTCAGGGGAAAGTGCTTCATAAGGGGCCATTGGTGTCAACAGCAGCTGATGACTTTATTCTGAAGGCTGTCATTCAAGGTAACACTAAAAAGTGTGTGAAGTGTCTGTCCACTTATCTGAATTTGGCCAAAGAAGATTCCTGCTGTGGTTTGTGTGTTTGAAATGAGTGTTACATTTAATTTCAACTCAGTACTGTTGTACTGCTTTCTTTTACTTTGTATTTTTCTGAACTCCCACAGTTTCCTTTAGCTTCAATTTCAGACAGTGGGAATATTATCTTGGAAATGAATATCTTTTAATAAACTTCATCTGCTTTTTAGCTTGTCATACTTGGTTATTGGCTAATGACAAGTCTTATAAACTAAATTGACTAATTACAAAGTAACAGAACATCAAGACCCAGCATCAGTGAAAGCCTCATTGTTCAACATAACACTAAAGTACAGTATGTGCATTTTTTTGGTCACATTGTAGAAAATAAGAAAACAATTTTTTTTTATTTCCACACCCTTATCTGTAAGGACAGCCTTTACTGTTTTAGACTTCGCTTGAAAGACTGCACTGTAAAGACTGTATGAAAACTATGAGGATTACTTGGTTTGATTGTGTTCAGGGGTTTGTCAGAGCTTGTTTGCTGAAACCAGCTACTTATTTCTTCTGCTAACGTTGTACTTTAAACTCACTCTAAAACAAAAACCAGGAGACTAAAAAGGCAAACGTTTGGTTTGGTACGTGTGCAGCTGAGTGTGTAGTCTGGATTGTAGATGTAGAGGGAGGCCAGTGTGTTCCATTGTTGTCTTGTCTGTGGCCTCCTTATCTCTGAACAGTCTGATTAAAGAAGACCCTAGGCTCTTATTGTGCCATGCAGAGACATCCTTTCTTTATTAATTTAAACACTGTAATACATGTCTGTGTCTCTAGTTGCAGGATAAACAGTTCCTCCAGTTTTGATACTGATGATATTTTATCTCCTGGTGCAGTGTTGGATTTGGTTGTGATGGGTTTGTGGCAATCTCACTCCTTAAGTTGTAGTCATCATTAAATATCATATAGTCATTCAGTATTAGATTTGTAATAATTTGACCAAATTCAAAAACTGTCAAATATCTTTTATACAAACCATTACAGCAACAGGTTTGTTCATCTGGCACTCAAGTGGATTGTGCAAGCACCAATAAATGGAATGGAATGGCATCAGTTAAAACTATTGCCTGTCATTTGTGGACCTTGGAATATTTGAAAAAAAATTCTCAGACCCAACAAATGTTTTTAGAAACCAGTCCAGTAGGTTTTCTAAATTACCTATTAAATCTTTTTTTTTTTTTGTCTTGTTTTGTCTAACAATTAGGCCCATATATGTTCAGTTTATCATGACATAAATGGCCTTACAATTGAGGTAACTTTCAAAATTGTCAGTTAATACAAATTCATTTTCAAATAATCAGCAACTCGGTTAATAAAATTAGACAGCCCAGTGTCTGAATTTGTAACCCCGATTGTTCACAAAGTCATAGTTATAAAAATGACTCTGTCATATATCACTTAATCGCTGAATGTTCATCATACTCTACAAGAAAAAAATTCTCTATCTGTGTTTCAGAAGAAGATCCCTCTCTGGATGCCTCATCTCAGAACGTGTCCATCAACGTTGTCCTCTTTGGACCACTGGCTAAGAGCTTTAGTCAAGATGTCAATCAAGGGGTAGGTTTTCTCAGTCATCAAACATGTGATCATAAACATTTGTAATGACTATGCTTAGACGTATCCCTTTAGAAAACAGAAAGATATATATAACCACAGCTGCCCTTCTGCCGTTCTTTCAGTTTCTGTGTCATTAGGGGTTGAACGACATAGAATCTTTTAGGTTGACTTATATGTGGTGAAAGTCAAGTCGATGTCGATGAGTCGATGACGTCATGCATCAGTAGAAACACAGTAGAAAGTAATGCTTTACAACAATAAAATCTATATTCTTGATCTGAATACATATTGTAACATCTCACACAAAATAAGCTGTGCAGTCTTTTCTGCAAGGTAATTGCAGTTGCTTGGTCCCAGTGGCTTTTGTGAAGCTCTCTCTGTTGATTTGGGCCTCTTGGCATTTAATGTAGAGCCAGCAAGTCTCAAACTTGGGGTTTAAGATGGACAGTGATTTGCAGCCTTCTTCTCTCTGTTATTGCAGGATGTTTAAATGACTGCTGCTTAGAGGATTTGGACCATTCCTATGCTAGTGTTAATGCTTCCTTTTTTGAGATGAGTGTGCATTGTAGTAGTATATTTGCAGTATTTCAGGATTGTATGTCACGGTAGTATGGGCTTCATATTGGTGAAGTATTTCCACACACTTGATAAACCACTGCTAGTTTGGTGCAATGACAGACTTAACTCCTCACCTGCCTTTTTGGAGGCGTCCGCACAATCACGTAATCAACTAATTGTGTAAATGTGCGTCATGGCACAGCAGTAACATTGACTAGTCCGCAATTTACATCTGACTTCAGTCTAAACACCTCTAAAAAATAAAGAATTTTAATTCTCATTCACACCTGGTCTATAAATCACACATCACGTATCTGTTGTGCTAAAATGTGGATGATGATGATGATGTTCCTGCTACTGATGTGTGGCTTATGGCTGCTGAATCTAATTTACAGTTTGAGTTATTTTCTGTTTCTTTTTCTCTCCTCTGTCATCCAAGTGTTAACAAACCCTGGTGGTGTTTTTGCTCTCTGGCATAGTTTACACACTCCTCCGCTTTCTCCTTGTAGCTGGTAATATAACTCGCTCTTTAATGTTCACCGTCTGTCTAGCCTTATTCAGTGGTTATTTTGTCTTCTGCGGATAACTTTACAGCGGCAACACCCCGACTAGAACAGGGAAAATGGGCAAAAAAGAACACTTTAATTTTGAAAGCAGTAGACGAATAACAATTATTAGTAACAAACTGTCCGTAGAGAAAAACTGCCTTTAATACAAAAGCTGACAGGGACAATCAGCAGCATCGTAGTCACAGGTGTCCGTAAGGCAGTGTAATTATAAGCCGTTAGTTATGCTTTTGCAGCATAAATAAGGGATGGTTTAGTCCAGCCCTAACTATAAGCTTGATCACGAAGAAAAGTCTTAAGCCTGACCTTGGAAATAGAGAGAGTGCCTGGCTCCCGAACTCAAACTGGGAGCTGGTTCCACAGAAGAGGAGCCTGATAGCTGAAAGCTCTACCTCCCAACCTAGAACCGCAAGTAGGCCGGCACTTTGAGATCGAAGTGATCTGTTGGGATGATATGGTACAATAAGGTCTTTCAGATATGATGGAGCTTGGCCTTAAAGGGTCTTGTATGTAAGGAGGAGGAATTTAAATTATATTCTAGATTTTAAAGGGAACAAATTAAGAGAAGCTAAAACTGGAGTAATATGATTTCTCTTGCTAATTCCTCTCAGTGCTCTTGCCGCAGCGATTTGAATCAATTGGAGGCTTTTTAAAGAGCTATTTGAACAGCCACACAGTAATGAATTACAGTAATCCAGCCTGGAAGACACAAATGCATGAACTAGATTTTCAGCATCACTCAGGATGTTCCTAATTTTGGCAATATTACACAGGTGTATCTGTGGGAATTGATTTGGTTTTGGAGCCAGGCTCAGGTGGCCATTAAAGGACCTGAGTGCTCATCACCTCATTTTTATTTATTTATTTTTTCTTTCGTAAATAGTGTATGGAGTGTAAATATACATATGAAGCATCTCCAGACGTTTTGGGCAGTGTGTGATTCTGGAACAAACTAGAGCATCCACCACTTTTTCAAAGTTGCAGCATATCTTGTAATGTGGTTGAAGTAGCTGAGGTAATCCTGTTAAATTCCCTTGTTGGTCCTATCTTCTCTTTGAACACTAACTTGTTGTATTTTGACTCTTATTTGATTTTGCTCCTCTGGTTCTGCTTTAGGGTGTGATTCCCAGATCATGAAAGAACAGATTACTGATATTTCCTTTACCTTGTCTTGGCATGCAATCTCTTGACTGTACAGTAAATGGTCTAGAACTGCTAAAAGACTATTGACCAGGTTCAGCACAGACTACCCACCATCACCATCATCCTATCAAAAACAAAGCTTGACCTGGTCTCTCACCAGTTCAATCTGTTATCACCTGCAGATAGCTTAGGCCTTCTGAATAGGGTTAACTGATTATCCCTCGCACTTGACCAAAATCAAAAGTTTATTGTGCCTCAGACACTGCTGTTTCTTTAGACATGACTGAACGCTCTTTATTTCAACTAGCATTTATCTTACCACATGCAGATTTGAGTCAGTATTTAGTGCGTGCACCTTTGTCTGCAATTACAGCACTGAGTCTGTGTCTCAATCAGGCTGGCACATGTGGACATCTGCCATTTTTCTCCCTTCTTCCTTTCAAAACAGTTCAACCTCTGGCAGGTTGGTTGGGGATCAGGTAGGGCAATATGGCTGAAAAATATGTCACGATATAAGTGTTTCATATCAGTCGATATCGATAATTATTGATTCATTTTTATTAACCTATTCTACCCAGACTTCTCAACTGTGCTAAGCTGCACCTGTTATTTCTTTATATCACTTTGTTTTAGTGCCCTAGACTTTTTTGTTCATTTTTTAAAATTGATAACAATGACATATTCAATAGCATTTAAATTTCATTCATTTTTAATTATGATTTGGTTCATGCAACTGACCATTAAAGATGACTCGAATAAATCTAGAGTCTATTTAACCAGCTCAGTTAAGCCACGTTTGATTGATGATCAATAAACAGCACCATTCAAACATCTTACATCTCACTCAGCAGAGAAACAAAACGTACTATCCGACTTGACCAGCAAACAATACACAGAGAAACGAAAGTTAACCGACTCATAACTGCTGCTCGTGGATCTCTGATTAACTGAGTCAGCAGCCACTCACTCGGCCGGCAGAGAAACAAAACTTAACCGACTCTTACACTACTAATCAAGAGAGACAAGAGCCAATTAATATGCTCAATCACCACCAAGTTTGCAGACAACATCGGTCTGACTGATGTCTGACTTAAAATAACCAAAATATTGCCAAACTGGTAACGTGATCTTTCCTTCTTTTTTTTTTTTTTTTATCTACAATTTCTTCTCACACTGTTGTACTCATATTCTCCTTTCACTCCACGCCGTTCTTTTTTTTTTTTTTTGGCTTAGCTGAGCTGTGATAGGTCGAGAGGTCAAAGCCCTTCCTCTGCTTACATCCCCCAGAATGCAAAGAGGCTAGGCTCTGGGTTTTCTTCCTATTTTTCAGTAACGGAGTTCAAGTGAAATTATAGGCAATTATAAGGATTGGGTGTGAACAGCTCTTTTCGTGTCCAGCCACAAATTCTCAATTGGACTGAGATCTGGCATTGACTTGGCCACTCCAGAACATTCACCTTGTTGTCTCTGTTGTCTCCATTTCTGTGTGGCTTTTGCTGAATGCATGGGGTTGTTGTCTTGGTGGAAAATAAATCTTCTCCCAAGTCTGGAGAATGAGTCAGAATCAGCAATAGTTTTGTACATTCATCTACCCCTCTACCTTTACGTGCCAGACTTAGATAGACAAAAAGGGAAATTGCTTGGTGACGTAGTGCAGTGGTATGCAAAAGTTTGGGCACCCCTCTAAGATTTCATAATAATTTGCTCTAACTTTATAAAAGATGATCACAGCAACAAGATTTTATTTCCTACAGAGATGTAGACATTTGAGTGTTTTCCAGACCAAAATTCTTAGAGTATCATTACAAAGTTTTATTATAATAAATTAAAATGTAAAAAATGGGATGTGCAAAAGTTTGGGCACCCTTTTAATCACATTGATTTCAAGACCTGTAGGGATTTGTAGCTGACATGTTGCAGCCCAAAACTGCTTTGATTAGCTTGTGAGACCTTCAATTACAAAGACAGGTAAAACCAATCATGAAAAGCTATTTAACAGAGGCAATTGCTGGCTCTGCTTGTCCTAGGCTCCTGGCAACATGGGGGCATCAAAACAACTCTCCACTGACCAAGAAACTAAGATAATTCATTATCATGAATTAGGAGAAGGGTACAAGAAATTATCAAAAAGGTTTGGGATGTCTATTCCCACAGTCAGAAATGTGGTGCAGAAATGGAAGGCCAGAAGAACAGTCATTGTGAAGGAAAGATGTAGTAGGCCAAAAAAAATACTGTGGTCAGATGAGACTAAGATGGAGTTATTTGGTCAGAACAAGAGGAGGTATGCATGGCGAAAAAAAACACACTGAATTCCATGAGAAGAACTTATTGCCTACTGTGAAATATGGTGGAGGGTCCATCATGTTATGGGGCTGTGTGGCTAACACAGGGACAGGAAACCTTGTTAAAGTTTAGGGCCACATGAATTCCTCTCAGTATCAGCAGATTCTTGACAAGAATGTTCAAGAATCTGTCACAAAGTTGAAGCTACGCCGGGGTTGGATTTTTCAGCAGGACAATGATCCCAAGCACTGTTCAAAATCCACCAAGGAATTCATGCAGAAGCACAAGTACAATCTTCTGGAATGGCCATCCCAGTCCCCAGACCTTAACATCATTGAAAATGTATGGATTGATTTGAAGCAGGCTGTTTACGCACGGAAGCCAAGAAACCTGACTGAACTAGAGGCGTTTTGTATGGAGGAATGGGCCAAAGTACCACCTGCCAGACTTCAGGGACTTGTCAGGGTCTATTAAATGTTAATTGAATTATTTCTTTGGGGTACCCAAATTTATGCGTATGCCTATTTTTGTTTAAATATACATAAAAATGTTTCTGTTGGACCAATGAAAATGATTTCACTACCAAGATGTTTCTGTTTCCATAAGGTATAACATTTGTTAAAATAAAGTTGCTGCTTCAAAAGCTCAGGAAGTGACAAACTGATGCAAGGATTTCCCTAAGGGGTGCCCAAACTTTTGCATACCACTGCATAAGCAAAAAATTACGCAATTAGCATATGAACAAATGTACAAAAAACAGACTATATATTATATACATAGGATAGTAAGGTACAATAACGTCCAATAACATTGTTGTAGAAAGGTGAGTTGTTGTAAGGTTGGATAGTAAATCCATTGATTTCCTGTTGATTATTTGCTCAATCCTGTCCCTATCACGTTACCAACAGTGAAATTGACTCCCGTACCACGGGACTCCTGCCTGCAGGAATAAATGACTCACGGGAGTCCCGTCAAATTGTGACCCTCTAATTCGACCCGAGCCCTGCCCAATCTTCACTAACCGTGACACTCACTACAGAGGGGGTAAATATTAATAAACCTTATTATGTCATTAGTTGACATGAAAGAAGCTCTGTTTTTGTTAATTCTTGCCACAAAAGACAAATTACATTAACCATCATTTTATATACAAAAGCAACAACAGAAAACAAGAGGAGTGAATGCTTTTTATAGATATTGTATAGGATGGACATGAGAGCACAGTAACGATGAATTCACTGTTCCTGAGATTGCATTTGCCAGAATAGTACACACATGAGGTCACAGTGACTTTAACCGGCAATGTTTGACCAGCAAAATGCAAAATTGGACACAACAAAATCCCATTGATGTTGGTCACAAACCTATTAACAGCACTACACTTGCTGTTGCTAAGGTATTGAAAGGTGTAAACAAATTAACAATAGGGAAATCTTAAGAACTGTAATTTTATGTTTTGCTTCAAAGTGTAGAACTGTTGTTCTGTTCTGTTACTTCGTGTGTTAAGGCTCAGGTGTGACACAGTAGCTCTACACCTCTGTAAAAAGGTTTGTAACTGTGAAGCATTGTTGTTCCAGCTCACAGTGACAGTCTTAAGTCCACTCTGAAAATGACACATCTGTACACAGTAGCATTTGTGTGATGTTGTTTACAGAGTTGAATCAGTTTGTGTCCTGGGCAGACACGATGAAAACATCAGGGATAATCCTCCTCAGCAGCATCTCAGTGTGTTTTGGGTTTCCCTACAGCGACGTCTTGATGGAACTCAAAGCCCTGTAAAGCTCACTGAAGGGAGGAAGTCATCTCAGCCAGAGCTGCTACGCTCAGCTATAGATCACAGAGGTCTTGTCAGGCTGTGTGTCTCTGTAACATGATTATTCAGACTATCTGCTGTCCCTTTGTCAGCCCTGAGCAGAGGCGTTAAAGCCGTCTCGAGGGCAGCTGACACGCCAAACAATAGACAATCTCTACTTTTCACACCAGCTTATCATCTGCGACTTGTTGTGACATCTTGCTTAATGTCTCCCAGGATGCAGCATCTGCTGCTTCAATCTGTCCTCCCTCTGGGAAGAAGGATGCATATTTATCTCTTTCTCTCCTCTTTCAGTTTTAATCCCTGATTTCCTCTGCTTGTTGTTGTTTATCTCTGTTTTTCTGCAGGATGTGGTGGTGGCCTCTGGCTTCACTGTGGGCAAATCTCCCACTGTTCGGAAGGACAAGCTGCACCCCTGTAACCTTCTACTGTCGGGAGGTGACGCCTGCATTTATGTGAGGACTTTTAGAAATCTGTGTAAAATGCACAGTATAATTGATCACACACTTTATATTGCATGTTGGAGTACATCAGCCAAACCCTGACACGTGCATTTGTGATCAATTGATCCCCAGCTACACATTTGCTGCTCATCTTCTCTGTCTAGCCTAATGCATGACGGTTTTACTATCCTTGTGCATAAATTCAGTCTGCAGGCTGTAGCAGTCTGTTAGAGCATGAGAGCTTCTGTGTGAGCTGCAAATTGAACGTGACTCATCTTTGGTTGTGTCACGACCTGTGCCATTGTCAGACAAAAACAACAACACCTGGAGACGTGTCTATGTTTACCTCTCAGTGAATTTCACATCGTGCTCATGTTTTACCTGCAGGCTCAGTGGTCACTAAATGAATGATGCACGATGTCTCCTCAATCTTGCTGCAAAGCTTATTTATAAACTTCTTTGTAAAAAAGGTTGCACATTTCCATACTTCCAACATTCAGATGATGCTTGTTGGGGTCTGATCTATTCATCAGAGGCTTGCTCAGTATATAAGGTGGGAGTTCTGATTATGACCAGGTTTCCACCCGAATATTGCTCAAGTAAGTGAGAAACATGCCATTAGAACCAAATTAGCTTTCTCAGCATTGTTTAATTTATGGACTGAAGGTTGTTAAATTGATGTGGAGCTCTGAAACTGGATCAGTTGTATCCAGCATATGATCAGATACAGAAACTGAGATACAGAAAGCTACTTTGTAAAGAAGGTGTCTCAGAGGACAAATTGTAAACCACTTCTGAGTAGGTGGAAATGCTTGGACATATGCTTGAGGTGGGTGAAAACATAATGGATGGAAATGAAGTTCTATCTACTGATAAACAACATTAAGAAAATAAAATTTCCAGAGAAGCCTCTTTCCATTTGTTGAGCTGTCGTCGTCATTTGCGCAGCCGTTTCAGAGCGAAGAGACCACTGATGTGGCAAAGACTGAATTTATTAATCACCATGCTCTCATTTATATCTCATTTATATTCCACTTCTACTGCAGGTGTGCTCTGAGTCACCACCACACTCTGTGTTTACTTGCAGTTGTACTGGTACAGATTGACTGTGTAACATATTGTGTGCTGATAAAGACCTTTCAGGGAATTTTGTGATATTGGGCTTTATAAATAAAACTGTCTTGACTGCTGAACTATACTGAATCTAGAGGTATGTGCTTTCAGTTTCACTATTTGTTACTACTCCCCTCTGCGATATCTCTCTATAGCGGTCCACTACAGCGAAAAACACCTCATCTCTGTCTCCTGTCATCCTTCAGGTTTCTCGACCACCACCTCCTCCTGATCCCAGATCACCGCCGGGGAGTAAGAGGAGCTCCACACTCTCCTCTGAGGTCAGAAGCCTGGTTAGCTGAAGAGGCTGCCGGAGTGTGTTGTGGGGTGTATATGTTCTTGCCATCTGGTGCCTGTCCTAGAGTCACCTCTGCAAGATCAGGGTCTCAAAAAGTGTCACTGCCCAACACTGGTGGTGTTTGACACTAGTTTGTTTAAGCCTTCATTTAAACAAATGACTCATAATATAGACCCATTAATAACTCCTTTGCTTAACTGAGCATCAGATAATAACCATAACTTCACTATTAAGCTTTCAACCTTGTATTCCAATATTGTCTCTAATAGCATATTTTATTATAAAATCTATGAATAAAGAAACCACTTCAAACTATAACATTTAAATAATGAAACTATTCATTGCAGAAGTTAAGATTTATGTATGCAATCGCTAACAAAGGCAATGGTGGAACACAGCAAAACACGGGCCATTAAGCTGAGCTCAGTAGGCTACTGAGGAGGATTTATGTAATGTAAACCTAATTAGGAAAGATGTTTATGAGTCTGCCATTAGTTACCATTTGCTTTAATGTCAATGGCTAGTGTAGATTGTAGCTGGAAATCTGAAAATGCGCTTAAAACTACATGAACACGTGTGAAGCAATTGTACAGTTAGAGCTGCCGCACTTCCCTAACAGTTACGAAACAAAATATTGTTTTCATGTTTTATGTTGAAATCTCAAATGGACACACAAGAGAGTAGAGTTCAAAATTGTAAAGGATTGATTTAAAGGAGACTCTGATTGCTTCGATAGATTTGTTTTTCTGTGAGCAGTTGTTGGTAAACATAAATGCTGGACAAACAGCCTTTTTCTCTCATGCAAAAGTTATCTAGATTTTCTAGTCTTACATTAAAAAAGATGCTGAGCATTGCAGTGGGAGGTCATCTTTATTTGTCCACAGGCCCACACAAACCTGAAATGTTGGCTTTGAAATAATACATTCACTGTGTTGGGATGAAAGCTAACACTGGTGAATTAATATTGGCATTTACGTTGACATACCAACTTGTTTTGCTTATATTTCTTTTTAATACAGTTTTCTTTTTCTTTCAGACTTCCAGAACGACCAAGGCTCCAAAATACACATATGTCCAGCTGGACAAACTTAAGGCTGGATCTGTTGTCAGCGTGTACGGTGTGGTGGTGTTCTTCAAACCACCGTTCAAGACCCGTGGCACAGGTCAGTTGTTTGTTTCTCAAGCACATCCTTGATGTTTTTCCTAGCTTTCTCTTCTTGCTTCTGTGTCCCTCTAAGCCAGTGTATGGACAATTTTATATAAGATTAAATAAAGCAAATAAGATTAAATTATAGTAAACTGTGAACATTTCAATTTCACTATGCCCTTATGAAGTTAAGATAGTTCCCATTATGTCTGGAGTTGTTTCCTCCTCCTTTTGATTTACTCTCTTGAAATAATTGTAAATCTTCATGGTCTAAAAAAAAATCCAGAGCACAGGCCCTAGATCTTCATTTTTCCATCAGGTTCAAATTAGCAGAGCAGGGTGAGTGACCTGGGTGTGTGTGGAGGGATTCTTAGGGGAGGTGGCTTTGGGGAGAGAAGGGAGTGCAAAAATATTTATATGTATTTATAATATAAAAATATTTCTGATTTGTTATGTAACCATGACTAAGCAAATTAAACTATGGCAGCCCGCCATAGTATTTACGTTGAATGAGAAACCCTGGATAGATTAAGTGGCAAATTGAAAAAGTAATTGTTTGTTGCAGATCTAGAATTAGCCAAGTTTGAGCGGAAGCTTTGCCTAGATGGGCTATGCAGCCGTGGCTTGAGCACGCTCCTCGCCATGATCACTGTGTGAGGGGACATGTAAGCAGTGACATGGCAACATCATGGGCTTTGCTTAAAGGCGTGAATGCAACCATTCATTCGACAGCACACACTTTTGTTTGATTTTAGCATTTGTTTTTCTGTGCAGAAGGGGCCGTATACATCAGCACAGTCATTTGCCTTCGTGAATAGAGGTGTCCTCATTAAGGACATGTAATAGAGCATAGAGGACAGAGGTTATAATCATAACATTTTGTTTACTGGTATTTGTAAGTGTAACAGCTCTGTCCTAGGAGCTAAAAAGCAGTTACTGTTTGAAAGACAGAGTGATACTGAACGAAATTACATTAAAATGCTTTGAGACATTTTTCTGAAATGTTTCCTGAGGTATGAGAATTAGCAAACAAGGTCAGAAACATAAAGAACACTGCCTCATCTGAAGCAGAAATGAGCTGACAGACAAACAAAGCAAGAGGAGAAAATCGTTGCTGAAGCTATAAAAGCTCAATCAGTGCAGAGTAAGAGAAATGCCACTCATTATTGCTGTAACATACCCAGAGAGGTGTTGAGGTGCAGGGGAGCTGAATGGCAAAACATGTTGTCATTGTAAGTGTTGATGGTCTAATAATGAATGTTCTGTGTTTGAACAGGCTGTTCATCTTGTTTAGTACTCAACATCATCACACTAGGAACCGTACACATCTAATCCACTAACAACAGTTTATTTTATAACCCAGTTAATACACTGTTGGTCATTTCAACATGAAATAGAAAAACAGTTGTTTGACTTAAGTTCAGCCCTCAAAGGACAGCGTTAGAATTACAAAAGAAGGGCAATAGAATCTGTAATAAGAAAATAAACAGCATAGGATGGCGTGTGTTTGGGAGCAACAATGAACAAATAGAACACAGCTCAGCTGGAAACACTCCAGACTTTGTCATAATCTTTGTGGACCTTCAGGCGTCTTTTAAAGTGAGCATATATATTGGAAAAATCCATCTAATCAGACACTGAAGAAATAAACAGCGATATTCAGCATCCAGTCCTGTCAGATGGATCCACAGAGATGATGGCGGACTCAATTAAAGTTGCAATGATTAGTCACTCAACAGGAAATGAATCTGTAATTAAATTGGATAATGAAGTAATTGTTAGATTTAAGCAATTATACAAACATTTGCGTTTTATTTGTCCCATTGTGGGACAAATAAAGGTTTTCTTATTATTCTTATTCTTAAAATTAAACTTAGGATGTGATGCTTTTCTTTGTCATACAACATAAACTTTATATCTTCTGTTTTTGAGTTAGATGCTTATGTAAAAACATCACCTGAGTTTTGTTTATGCATTTCTAGAAAATATATGTATTCATAACCATAAAGGTTTGCAGGGGGTTATATGCACACACACATTTTTGAACATCACTTGACATGCTGAGGATCTCATAGGCGCTCTTATTTGAGCACATGTGGAATGGCCATTGCAGTCAACTGCATAGACATCAGGTCATCTTGATAGCTGACCGTTAAGCCACCCTGTATATTCCAAGTGTCCTTATTTAAGAGACATCTGTCACCTTGAAATAACTTTTAATGATATAGAAAATGGGATGGATAGCATCTCCAGGTCAAGTCATTAAGTTGTTTTAAAAAAAAAAGTTTTTTTTTTCTTCTCATCTTCAAACTACAACTGTGTTGCTTTTTCTTCCATGACCGATGTCTAACTGAATGGTACAACAGCTTGTGTTTTTAAACGTGATTTGTGAATACAGTGACTTTATATGTGAGTATTATCAAAGGGCAAGATTACCTTTTTTTTGTTTTACAAAGAATATTCATTGTGCATAACTGAATAATAATTCCACATGTATTGTTCATCATATTCCTAAAGTTTTGTTTTGCTCCATGTATGTCCATTAAAACACCTTTTAGCCTTAGCTTTTATGGTGGACTTGTAGTTCTTACAACAGGATTTTTCTTTTCACAGACTTCTGCTCCAGCCTGAAGATCACTGATCAGTCTCAAGAGAAGATAGGCTGCACCATCTTCTGTGACAAGCTGGAAAAACATCCCAAAGTCTTTAAAATTGGAGACATTGTCAGAATGCACAGAGTCAAGGTCCAGCCTTACAAATTGAAATGCTCTTGAAATGTGTTATGTGGTATTTTTTTTTTAGGAACAGTAGGGACATCCAAGTATACAGCAGAGATGAATTGATCAATGAGATTGATGAATTCTGCATATATCTACACAGACTCAGGTGTTCAACGACTCCATCACACTGGTCAACACTTTTGGTTTCTCTGTGGTGACATTTGATGGGACAATGGGTGGAGCTGTGGAGCCACGGACATCCAGTCAATCTTTTCACTTCGACCAGGAGGACCAGCGTAGAGTGGAGGAGCTCCGATCCTGGGCAGCTACCCACGCTGTCATCCCCTCAGTTCCCACTGCAGTCCCTCTGTCTGATGTTCAGCCTAAGTCTTACTTCAACCTGACCTGCCAGCTGCTGGCCAAAGCTCCAGTAGACACCACTTGTTCCCTGTTAAGGGTAAGCAACCTTAGGAAAAGTACAAATGCAGCTGTAGTAACTGATGGGTTCAGTTTCTATTAGCCGTGCAATATGGAGATCAACAAGTCTGATAGGTAGTTTTTAAAATGAACATCTTCAACATGAAACAGCAACACGTTATACAAGAATTGACACTAAGCTGACACGACTGATATTTTAGTCCGCTTTTCAGGTGGTGGACGCAACATATTTAACGATGCATGCTCACGTGTGTGTGCACATTGGAGTGGAACTCTGCTGTGCATCACACAGACAGCAGAGTGAATTGTAAATGCACCACCGTGTAGAGAACGGAATGACATGCCATTATGCCAATAAGATAGATAACTTAAGGCTGTTTAGTTCATTTCATAAAAGCACATGGTATAGACCTAATCTAAAGGAAAGGTAACCTTAGACAAGTTCTGTTGTAATCTGGCGCAGTATAGATAATAAAATGAAATTTTGTTGTGGGTGCCTTTGGAGTAGCAGTATAATATTAAGCAAACAACTACCCAGCTTATATAACCAAGAATGGTGCTGTTTCCTGTGTGGTGCTTGTGGTAAATGTGGATCAAAATGAGGTCTCTCAAAGAAAGCACATGTCTTAAATGTATTGTTTATTTGTCTCCGCCCCGACACACAGTAATGCCACTGCTGCTGCAGGTGTGAAAGAAGCATCCTTGGTCAGTAATGACACGGTCAGTTGACTTGGTGTTCCATCAATCTGGCCAGGACCAATGTGAAATAACACATGCTAATGACAGTCACATGTGTCTGTATCTCAGACAAATGCACTTCAGTGTATGGGACTGAATTTGAATAAGTTTGCTTGTTTACATTTGCTTAAACTTGACTTTTTGCAGTTATTAGCATGCTGTGCTATGCTTGCATACAGTGAACTGAGAGATTTAAACTGAACATGACATATAGCCACAACTAGAAAAATAGGAACTGGAAACTCTGTGCTTTGCATGATGAACAATCGCAAATTCATCCGAAACAAAGGCACAGCGCTGATTTGTATTTGGATGGCGTTTTAATAGAGTGAGCCAGACAGACAAGCGCACATGTATAAATGGCTCGTGCTAAGGTTACGCCGTTTGTGTCCCACAGTACTGTAAATGAGCCTTAAGACTTTGTAAAATTTGTAGGGCTGCAGAAATGTTGCCACTTCTAGTATGATCCAAGTTCTTGCTTATATCAGGTGAAAAATATTGAATTCAGGCCATATTTTCATGTTTTTTCAGGTGTGGGATGGGACAAGGTGTCCGCACACTTTGTTGAAAGTAATTGTTGAGCCGAACGTCACAGAGGGGCCATCCACCTTCTCAAAGGAGAAAGAGAGCCTCATAGCCAATGTCCTCATCTACGACAACCACGTGGAGTCTGCCAGACAGCTGAAGGTCAGAGCTCAAACACAGATACATAATCCTGAATGTGTTGTCATACGCATAGTGTTGTTTTAGCTGCTTGTACATAGATGATTTTCACTCGACAGTACATATTATTATTTTTAGTTTTGGCATTGAAACGGCTATATCAAATCAAAAACAGTTGGGCACAAGCTCAGGGTTAACGAGATCACAGATACCACAGTCATTGATTCGTCTTGCCTACATGTTTTCTAGAAACATGACAGAAATCCACTAGTTGAGAGGTGTTAAATCTGATAATTGAAACCAGTTAACTCCTTCCATGGAGAGTACTTGACAGAGAAATCGGTGTCAACCTCTGTCTTCTGTCCTTTGTCTTAATTTTAAACATTTATTTCACTGCCTGTTACAAAAAGTACTTGTTTGTCCCCTGTATATCTGAAGATGGTAGGTCACACCCCACACAACAAACAGAAAAACGAACAAAAAGATGCACACACAGCATCAGTTTGCTCTTTTTTGTTGTTTGTTTGTTTTTAAATCTTGCACTCTTGCCCCTTGCTCTTTGAAAACTAGGACTGCAACTTTATGTCTCAGCTGTTCTCTGTCCTCTGCTGTTTATGTTTGCTGAGTCACTTTCACCATTTAAATGTTAAACTTCACCGGGGGGCAAGTCATATCTGCTGTCCCAAATTAACAGATAATTAAGTTTAAACCCGAATACTTTTTGAAAGAAACTGCCCCTTGTAAGTGGTTCACTGATTCAGAATGATTCTTCTTGAAGAATTGTGTCGATTAAACTGCACTCAGCATTGGCAGACTCTTAGTGATTAAAAACAGCAAAGGGGGTTGGGGCCAAAAATGTTATTAAGAAATCTCTTCTTTTAGTAATAATCACTATTAATTAGACTTAAGATACTCATCAAGTTAATATGTCAGATTTTCAGACACATACAGGTCTTTCTCTAAGCATTCTAGTCATTTGACCGTTTCATCAGACTTCTCATTCATAATGCTGTTAATACTGATAGAAATTCTGGGTATTCCTGCTAAAATACAACCATACACTAATAAACAACTCTTGTCTCGTCATGTATGCAACACATACCACAGACTGTGTGTGTGCTTTGGTCAGAAACGTACCACGGCCACTGTAATTCAGACTGAATCAATTTGTGTTAGATTAAGGCCTCGTCCACACGTACGAAAACTATCTTTTTCCTATCCGTTTTCGCTGGCACGGTTTCAAAAATATCCGCGTCCAGACTGATCCGTCTTAACACGGCTCAAAATGCTACTTCATATCCCAGGTCTATGGGTGGCGCTGTTTCAGTTTCAGAAATTCACCAAAAACGGAGAGGAAGAGGTGGCGCATGCGCATGAAGCTTGAGCGCTGTTTACAAATCGGCTTTAGAAGAAACCAAACTCAAGGAAAAATTAGATTTTGCCCTAGTAACCATAATAGGCTCAATATCTTCTCCAGCAGGAACGAGCATGTAGTCCATCATTGTTGTTGATGTTGTTATGAGACGCTTCGCGAGATATAAGAGGTGGAAGGCTGCTCGAGGGGTGTAGCCATGGTGGCGATGGTGGCGATGACGTCATCGTTTTCCAAAATCTCCGGATTCCCCTGTCCAGACGGATTCACAAGAAGTGCGTTTTCGAATTTATATCCACCCTGGGACCCGGTTTCAAAAAAGTGCATTTTAGGGCTATGCGTTTACGGGATTCGTCTGGACGATAGGCCAAAACGATTAAAAACATCTGCGTTTTCGTGTGGACAGGGCCTAAATGCAACACTGAGGGCATGTCTGCATGTGCTACCATTACTAATGTTATAGGGGCCTTAAATCTGGGGACTCCAGTTCCTCTTATGGATAACAGGATGTCTTCATAATAGAAACCATTCAATTTAAGGAGGACTAATGTAGTCAGTGGGTGGTTTGGGTTAGGATTTGTGCAGAGAAGCACATAGATAAATTACATTGTCAGTTACAAAATCAACACACACACACACATAGGTCGTCTGTAGTAACAGTAACAGCTTTGCTTTTCTGAGTTTGGTTTATTACAACATTCTGTTTAACACATCAAACTCTAAATGCAACTCTAAATGCATTGTTTCGGGTCATTTCAATGACACTTTCATGTGACACAGCTATATACACACACACATATATATATATATTAGGGATGCAAATTATCGAGTAATTCATTAATCGATAGTTGTTTCATCTTATCGATCGATGATCGATTAATTGATAAGCGGCAATTTTTCTGAGAAGCTGAATTTCCCTCTGAATAGGTTCTATCTACTGTATACGTAACATAAAATGCAATCTTCCTTACGATGCGCTGTCTCTTAGCAGCATAATAAAAATAAATAAAACATATTCTGAAAAGTAAATAAGGTGTCACATGTGGACTATTAGCAGCATTTATAATCCCCCTTAAAATTAGGAAATGTGACAATATCACAATAACATTAGTAGACTAGGACTGGACAGTCGTAACTTAATTTAAATATAGGCTGCCTGATGACATTTAGAAATACACAGGACAAGATGTTACAATCCCTTGTGCCGAAATCCCAGGCAAAACACGTTTAGAGGCCCTGTTCGACTAAGAGGCCCTACCAAGCCTACAGTCATATAATATGACCAATAACCTATATTCTACCTAGGCTAACTAGAGGCTTCTGGCTTGTAAGCCCATTGAGCAGCAGAGGATACCTCAAACATTGTAAAACATACCTAACTAAATGCTGCTGGCTTGTATGGCCCGCTCAGCAGCAAACCATGGCTACCAAATACCATGAGAACATGATCTGAACAACAGCAGTATGCAGCATATCATTGGGGTTTTCAAGTGGGCACCTCCCTTCACCGATGTTTCGTTAAGTTAGGCCCACGACACCTCAAGAAGGCTTAACAGTGATTTCCAGCGTCCTGGAATCACCCCCCTCCACACCGCCACTACACAACCCTCTCTTCCTCACCATTCGATGTCTATCAACAACTAGTATGGAAACTAATAGCCACAAGCCAAACAAACAAATCTACCATGCTCCGCTCCGTTGATGCGAGCTGAAGCACATAACAAACAAACAAATCCATAACAAACAAACAAATCTACCATGCTCCGCTCCGTTGATGCAAGCTGAAGCGCGTAACCACCAAATCTGTGACAAGCAACAAACAAATCAACTGGGGCCTACATGCGGCCTACATGCGGCCTACATCCTTACCTTAGTTAGCTCCCCAGCTAGCATGCTTCCTGCGCACCCATAACCAGTCACTGGCTCTCTCTGCTGCCCGGGACATATTGCTAACCGCAGTCCTCTGGCTTCTTCCTCGTATGCCCAGCTCACTCAGCAGAGCAATGACCGACTTTGCCACAAATCCACGGCAGCCCACTTCTACCGGGCGGACATAAGCCTTCCATCCATTTTGCTCTGCATCTGCTGCTAACTCTGCATACTTAGCTCTTTTTCTCTCATTAGCCTCCTCAACTCTATCCTCCCACGGGACAGTCAGCTCTATGAAATAGACTGCTTTCTCTGGCTCAGACCACAACAGCAGATCTGGCCGTAGTCGAGTGCTAGCTATCTCACCTGGGACAACCAGTTGGCTATTTAAGTCCGCCCTCATCTCCCAGGCTCCTCCTACCCTTAGCTGTCCCGTGTTATGCCTGAAGCCTGCTCCTCTATCCTTTTCTCCCTCCCGTACAAACTTAATACCGCTATTCTCTCTGTTAACGGCCACGGAATTTACATTCACCCGTTTTTCCTCTATTGCAGCTGCTAAACATTTCAATACCTGATTGTGACGCCAGGTATAACGTCCTTGGGAGAGACTAACCTTACAACCTGTCAGAATATGACTAAGCGTGCAGACACAAGTGCACAGTGGACAGGCAGCATCCTCACCTACCCACTGGTTCAGGTTCTGGGGAGTTGGCAGCACATCATAAGTAGCCCCTAACATAAATCTAATCCTGCTGGCCTCCATGCTCCAAAGCTCTCTCCACTTCACCTTCCTTTTCTCCACACTCTCCCAGTTCACCCATTGACCCTGCTTAGCCTGCGACACTGCCTTCGAGCATCTAACCATTTCCTCTTGCCTCTGTACCTCTTCCACTATCATCTTTCTCCTTTCTACTGCTGATGCCTTGCTCCACAGAGGTTTCCCTGCACACAGTCCTAGGCCTCCACGCCCTTGCTGTACATGGCCTATGATATCCCTATGCTTAAGAGCTGCCTGTGCTTGCTGCACTGCCTCTTTTGCCTTCCACTTCCTCCCTGTCTTAATAGTAGGTGCTACGCTCCTAACCACTGGATCCTTTGACTGAGTTAGAGTCATTTCCAGCCTAACTTTAGTGCACTTAAACTCCTCTGTTAGGCAGGTAACTGCACTGAAAAAAAGAACGTGTTGGATTAACTTAATTCAATAGTGGACATTGGTTGCACACAGATGTTTTACTTTGACAGCAATTTAAACAATTGGATTAAATCAACACAAGTTATTCATGTTCAATAAACCTGTGTATTTTGTGTTGATACAATGTGATTCAAATGTGTTATACTAAAGTGATTTGGACATTTTAATTCTTTGCAATTTTAGCATTTTATTTCAACACTATTCAATAACTTTTAGTCCAATACTATTTGGTCACTTAAATACTACGTTATTTAATGTTAGTATTATTACACAATTTTTTGTATTGTTCTCTAAAGATGGTTGCCTGTAACCACTGGTAACTTTTCAAAATAAAATGTCTAATTTCACTGCAGTGACAGTAGGTAAAGAATTGAGCTGACATTACTGTCCTACTGTAATACAGAACAGTGAACAAGTAATGTCAGTTTTTCAGTGTTTTTATCGACTTAGAATTAAAATTAGACATTTTCTTTTGAAAAAGTTTACAGGCAACCATCTTCAAAGAAAATACAAACATTATGTTCAAGGCCTCTATTGTCAAAATGAATTCAAATAACAATTCTAACTATAAACAATTTGATGTAACTATAGAACTGATTTGAAATGCAAAAACTTAAGTTACCATTGCCATTCCAGCAATGTTTTTTAAATGTCTAATTAATAATAATAATACCTTTCTATTAACTTTCCTAAAAATTAACATTACCAAATTTTACCCCAATTGAAAATACAAATGAACAGTTGCCTGTCAAAACCTTTATTCAATAGCTAAACAGCAATACAGCGAGTATAAAAAATTCCAACACTGACCTCATCCAAAAACAAAAAGTGCAATAACATAAATACCCGTGTCATAAACGTACTTAAACTTTGAATTTTAGTGTAAGTGTCACAAGCAGGTAAATATTTAAAAACTGCCTTCACTCAGGCCAAGAATTCACCCTGCACATACAATTATGGAACTGTGTCAATAGCTAATGCAATACTTTGTAGGAATTAGAACAGCAGTTGAACTTGAAATAATCTACACAAGGTTAAGGTTTCATACTGTAAATTACACACTATCTTAAAACCATCTAACATAAACACATCTTTGGTTTCACAGGTAAGGCCTGTACACGAAAAAAAAAAAAAAAAATCCAACTGAATCGAAAGTGAAACATGTTTCACGCAGCCCTGATGTCGCTGATCTCTTCACCTGTATAGAAAATACAAACAATTGAAGAATGCTGCCAGAGTAATTATTGAGGAGAGGAAGAGGGGAAAAACTGGCCACATCTATTCAAATGAATTAATAGTGCATTCCATGTTCTAAAAGTGCATGGGCAACTTGCATGGACACATGGAATACGATTGTTATTCCCAATATAATGTCTATGTCTGACTCGATAGTGTTTCAGAATATGGGACCTACTTGGAAACACCGAAGGGCAGGTCTTGCATTTCCACATTCACTCTGTGTCACTGGAACACTTTTATCACCATTCACTGTGAAAGTGGAAACAAAAAAGGATTAAAAGGTAAGGTAGGTAGCAGGCCACATTTTAAAAATACACAGACAAAAGTCCCAAGCCGTTTTCCTCAGACTTCTCTCTGGGGCCACGCCTCCGGAGTGCAGGAACAGACACTGCTTGTTCAGCATCGGGTTTCTCATCAACAGACGCAAAAGGTTAGATAAATGATAGCTATACTTACAATTAATAGTTCTAGTGTGATGGGGTATAGAACCTTTTTCTGATTTTGCCCTATCTGTTCTGATACATGGAAAAAATATCTGAAATGCTCAGAAAAATAAAATAGTCCACTCAAGTAGACCTCACCAGCTAAACTTAACCACCTGTCTGACAATATTTACAGGTAAAAGTTGAACCTATGACAAAAGTTGTAGTATTAGATTGCACAGATTTAGGTGGGCAGTGTGTGCATGTGCCGAGCAATTCATTTAAATCTATAATGCATTACTGTAACTAAAAGAGCAATTACATCCCGGTCTCACCACAAAAACTTGAGCCCACGATCCACCAGCTGACTCCAGGTGATATGCCGACTTGAGTTTGTGTCTCTGCAGCAAAAGGAGGGGGGGAAATCTAGGCATTACAAAACTGTATTTCAATAAACATACATTAGATGTAAACTGCATAAACTTAAACACATAAAAAAAAAAAAAAATAAACAATGTAAAATATCAAATAATCATGATTAATGCCTTCTTTGAGGGGAACAGAAAGCCCATTCTCAGGCCAAGCATAAACTAACTTTAGTTCAAAAACTGGACTGGCTGTGCAAAGCTAGCAGTTTGTAGCTCCATTAGGCTAAGTAACATATGTGAATAGACGCACACCAGTTAAGTTAAGTTGCAAAGTTAAGTTGAACATAACATTAATGGCGCCCGCTCAAAAAAAACAAAAATTCAAGTGAAACATGGTGATAAAATAGCACGAGCAAATAAGCTCACTACACGTTAACGTTAGGCCTACATGGTGACTCTCAAGACATGAAACTACATTGGGCTGAGATTTCGACAATATTTAATAAGAGAATCTAGACTTACCGACCAAAACAATGGCGTGGCGTAGGCGTACCGTCCCGCGACGAGTCCGTTGGTGAAGTGACGGTTGACGTCTTCTACCAACAATGCAAAGCGCGTGAGACGAGATCGCGTCAGTTATCACGATAATTAACATAGTACTTTATTGACTCACTTCATCTCAACATGATCTGAACACATTTATGTACCCTCTTTGCGTATTATGTAGTTTCTACATGATATAGTTATATTTAACTTTGAAACATGAGGCAGTTATGTTAAATACACACAAGAAGCTTACATAAATCCAAGAGTGAGCCAGTCTCCTTTTTTCAGTGTGGGAGCTCCAGTATGCCTTTCCCATACAACGCTGTGCTACTTAAGCAGCGTGGGACACCAAGCCACTTTCTGATAAATGAATTACTCATTCTTTCTAGCTTTTCTACCTTTGAAAGGGCAACCTCGTACACCGTCAGCGGCCACATTAGCCGGGGCAGTAAACCAAATTGCCAGCACCACAGTTTTAGCTTGCCTGGTAGCCCTGACCGGTCTATGCTTGAAATGCCTTGAATCATATCCTGCCTCAACCCTTCAAACTGGGGGTAGGTTACTCATAAGCCTTTGGCTTCTTACCTATCCGTTTCGTATGAACATATATATGTAGGTCATTCATACGAAATAAACAAACAATCAAAACTGCGCCTTATCACTAAGACTTGCATCGTACCATCTTCCCAAACTCTTCACTGGATTCTCCAGCACTGTGGGAATTACCTCATCATTTATAAAAAACTTCTTATCTACCACTTTTCCTTTAATAATGGAAATACTCCTAGATTTAGTAGGCTTCACTTTCATCCTAGCCCACTGCAGATTGCTATTTAACTTATCCAGCAATCTTCTAGTACAAGGAGCGGTTGACGTTGTTGTCGTCATGTCGTCCATGTAGGCCCTAATTGGGGGGAGGCGAAGCCCTCCCTGCAGCCTTTCTCCACCTACCACCCATTTGGAAGCCCTAATAATGACCTCCATTGCCATTGTAAAGGCTAGCGGAGAGATTGTACACCCTGCCATAATGCCTACCTCCAGCTGCTGCCATGCTGTAGTGTACTCTGCTGTGGTAAAGCAGAGCTGAATGTCTAAGAAGTATGCTTTGACTAAGTTTTTTATACTACCTGGAACTCTAAAGAAATCAAATGCTTCCCATAACAAACTATGTGGCACTGATCCGAAAGCATTAGCCAGGTCTAAGAATACAACATGCAGGTCTCTCTTCTCTTGCTTTGCTGACTGAATTTGGTGCCAAATCATGCTGGTGTGCTCTAAGCACCCAGAGAAGCCGGGGATCCCAGCCTTTTGCACCGACGTATCAACTAGCCCGTTTTTCACTAAGTAACTAGACAACCTCTGTGCCACAACACTGAAGAAGATCTTCCCCTCAACATTCAGTAGACTAATTGGTCTAAACTGGCTTATTTCCAACGAGTCCCTCTCTTTGGGAATAAAAATCCCCCCTGCCCTGCGCCATGCCTTGGGAATAACCTGTTTCTTCCACACTACCTTCATTAATTTCCACAAGAACCTCAACACATCTGGTGCACTCTTGTACAGCCGGTAGGGAACCCCATTGGGTCCCGGGGCTGAAGAGGCTCTTGCGCGTCTTACCACCTCCTGAACCTCTTTCCACCTTGGTGGGCTGTCATCACACTGGCTAACAATTTCACCAATAGGTGGAATATCAGAGGGTAGAGACAACTTTCTAAACCTGTCCGCATCTTTATGCACCTCCTCCAAGTACTCCTCTAGTTTCTCTTTTGGTACCGTAAGGCTACCATTCTTTTCCTTACTAAATAGTGACTTCACAAACCTAACAGATGTGTCTGTCTTCGTAAAACAAAACAAAAACATCCCGAGTGCTCCTCATTGTATTGTGTTTTATTTTATTTTATTCTATTCTTATTTCATCTATTTAAGCTGTACTTTACTAGAGAGAAAAGTTACTGGAGTCAAATTCCTTGTATGTATACATACTTGGCCATTAAAGCTGATTCTGATTCTGATCCTAATCCTCATTGCTATCTATTTTTGTTCAAGAATGTCATATCAACATGGTCAGCTAAGTCGTGTACGCAGCCTGTTAACAGTTAGGCCAGCTGCTGAAAATACACGCTCAGAAGTGACTGACGTCTGCTGACGTGCCTGTCCGTCAACGATATTTATCGGCAGCGTCTGTAGTAACCATGTATGTTACATATACACTGGGTAATGCCCTCTGCTTCTGTGGAATCACATTCGTCCCAACGCTGTGGTGATTGTAGGCCACAATTACTCATTGCGCGGCTCGTCAAGCTATAACTGGCGGCTCGCATGGTAGCTTACAGTAACACGTACACTACCACTTGCCTTTAATTGCAATCCACTATTTACCGGCAATGCCAAAGGTGGCCATGTGGCATTGTTTACAAAACTTGACCGCAACGCACGGTTGCAGGCTGGCGACGTAAGCTCCGCCAGCTAGCGTAAAACACAAAACGGACCGGTTTTTAAGAAAGCGACAGAAACGAGCTCATTAAAGTAAATCTGGTCTTAAATGAAAATGTATTGGCCGTGTTATTTATTTTTTGTGATATGTCCAATTTGTATGTTGTCGTAAAAGTGGCTCGCCTTTTGATTTTGCACTGCCAATGTGGCTCTTGTGAAAAAAATAGTGAGGATCACTGTTGTAGGCTAACCACTCGCTGTTTGTAGCATGGCTGAATGTGACATATTTAGGTGGTAATTTAACGAAATTGTGGAGTGGTTATATTTTAAAATACTTCCACATATTGTGCATTTGGCGTCATTGTCGTCATTGACCAAATTAAAGTGGCTCCATACTGCACTCCGTTGCCCTCTTCATCTTGTCAGCGTACCGCTTCTCGTTGTCTGTTGTTGTCGTCAGAGCCCTGCTTCGCTTGTGTTCCCACGTGTGCGTCAAGTAGGCCTGGCGTCAAGCGCGCCCCCACGAGGACAAGCGGGGAATTACGGGTTCAAAATGCAACTAATTGCAATTAATTAATTTTAATCGAGTAATTTCTTATCGACAATTAATCGATAATCGATTAATTGCTTGCATCCCTAATATATATATAAAATAGCGTTTCTCAAGCTTTTGACTTGTGTCAGGACTACAAGTCCCCCTTCCTGCCTCCTATTTTGCCGTGAGCAGCTTTCTGCAGGGCATTAGCTGCTGGTTGTGGACCATGCTCCTGTCATTCCATCAGCTTTTAGATTGATTTCTTTCCCTCCAGGCAGCCTTTGGTTTCAGTGGATTCATACAAATATCCACTTGGAAAAAAATGATGATTCCTGGCACCATGAGTCTGATTCTGCCAACTAAATGTGTTTTTCTTTTGTGTTTTACCTGCAAAGAATGCAAATTACCTTTTTGGCTCATTGGCTCAAATTTTGGCTCATTATTCTGCGTGAAATTACATGTTGGTGTAATTGCAGGGTTTTTTTTTTTTTGGTTTTTTTTTTAATATTTGTCCTTTTTTGTTTGCATCACCCTTGATGAGAATAGCTTTGTTATGCAATAATATTCATTCTCATCTCTAACGTGAAGATTTGTAGGTTTTTTTAAGTTTCTTTCTTTCTTTTGGTTGTTATTCTAAACTCCATGGTATGCAACTCCCTGTGTGCCTCTATTTGAAGAGCTTTCAACACTCACTCAGTTTATTTTTACACTACTGAGAGCAGTCTTTGATTGCCTAGCGCTCTGTATATGCATGTGATTAACACTGAGCATGGTAAATACATTTGAATTACTTGAAACTTTAATTGCCCTGAACATTTAGGGCACCAGATTACAAATTTGTGCAACTGCTGACCAAACTAAACAGTAATTGGTTACATGCAAATCACTGTTATCATCTTAATAGTAACTCTTTTTTTTTTTTTTAGATTATTTAATCTTCGTTTTAGCTGTAAAATTGCCTCCATGTGTGCTTTAAAAGTAGAACAAATGGACTGAACAACTTACATGTATCAGTTCCTTGAAGAAGCATCTCCGTAAAGGCCCCTCTAGTATAAAAGCACATTTCTGGTAATGGTAGAGTATCATGACAAATTATTCTTGTAGTCACAACCATAATTTGTTGTGCAGTTATTCTGGGTGTTTTTGCAACCCAGAGTCTTTGTGCTTCTCTTTTTATAACACATTGGTAAAAAGTGTCATGATGTGCTGTGCAGTGGTTAAAGTGACGGAAGACAGCCGGCAGTAAAAGGGGAGCTCATTTGTCCTTTTGCCTACAAGGACATGCACCCAGTAATAATCACAAATAACTACTCTAACAGGAGAAATGACTGAATTACAGCTATGGAAACCACATTTCCTGACCTCCTGCTGTAGGGCTAATCCCACACAGCCACAGCTGCTGCTTGACACACAGAGCTTTGAATATGTTTAAGGATAAATGATTTTGCATTGACCTCTGGGTACTTTCCATAGCTTTCTGTTGTTCCTCTACGTGCTTACTTCTATTACACCAATGTCAGCTGAAGGGCCACAGTACTTCTTCCAGGCAGTCACTTATGCAATTGACTCATGTTGAACATCTGTTTTAGAATGCAAGTAACATCATCAGATGCTTTAAGACTCAAAACCTTAGATGTTTGAGCAGGCAATATTTAGTATTTGGGGCTTCAGATTAGCTTTCAGCCTTCATCAAAATCTCTCAAATCTATCAGAAGGTGTGAGCCACAACTGTGTTTATAGTTGTTGGGACATACAGCAGTTTATGCCACTTGGTTGTACACTTGATTGTTAAGTTACAGGGAGTTATCTAGATATACACTGGGGTTATTGTAGTGAGTTTTTAGACACAAAATGTTTATCAGAATGTCTTGTCCATTGCTAAACTACCAGATGCTATAGATGTTTGTATTTTGAAGTCCTGCACAGCAGCATACAATAAGCAGTCAAGGGCTGAATGAAACAAAAGCAATTGAAGGTGAAACTGGTTCTTATAAGGCCTGCCACAGAAAAGGAAGTCCAAGAGTTCCCTCTACTGCAGAGTTCAAGTTGCAGACACATGTCAACAGCAACTCTTGACTCTTGAGAACTCAGGACTGTGTGGATCAGGCCTTCATAGCTGTACAGGGAAAAGCCTGTAAGGAGGTCATGTGGCCGATGAGTCCAGTTTTATCCTGTTCTAGAGTGGTGGCGCATCACAGTAAAAAGAAGAAATGATGGAGTGATGCCTCTGTGCCTCCCCTCTCAGTACACCAGTTGGGGTTAAATAACTTGTTGCCAGCTGAAAGATAATCTCCCATGCAGTAATTATCCCATAGGAGGGTTGTATCTTTTAGCTTAGTTAAATCCAGGTGGCAACTTTTTTATTTTTTTAAGCCAGGCAGTGTAGTTTACAAAGTGAAGTGCAGTAACTGAGTGGGGACTGGAGACCTCTCTGCGTTCTGCCACCTTTTTAGTGTCTGTCAATATACTGCATGCAATACGTATTGGGAATATCTGTAACAGGCTACAGATAATAACCTGAGATGTAGTCTCCTCCTCTAAATTGCATGTGTATCAGTCACTACATCAAGTACATTTTCAACCTGTAGGATTGAGATATGCCTTTACAAACAAAGTGCAGTTTATTTTTTATAATTTAAAATTTGCAGACAAAGGAAGGGGAAGTTTTATGTTGTGTTCAGGTTTGTGTTAGTGTTGTTTGTTTACAACCCTTCTCATTAATTAATATAACCAAAAAAGAAAAAAATACAAGGGTGAGTTTCTTCTTCTGTTTGATGATTTGGAGTTCTCAAGCGCAGGCAGTAGGCTATTCTTCCTGTGGAGAACTCATCATTGGTTTCCCACTTTTAATGATGATTGAAATTGACTGTAATTGCTCTGGTATTATTTCTTAAAATTTGCTCAATTTAGCAGTTGTTAAAGTGAAGTTAATTTCTTCTCATTCATTTTGTTTATTGCTGCTGTATGGAGTGACTGTCAGTTGTTCTATTCAATTAAATGTTCAATCTGTGAGGCTGAGTGGTTTTATTCTAATGTTTTACTGTATAAACATCTCTCCACTGTGTTCTTGTGGTGCACATTTGCAGTTGACCCCAGAGGCATTGAAGAGCTCTTCACATCAAACCGAGTCGCTTCATTAAACATCTTTTAACCACAAAAATGTTGTAAATATGCTTCATTAAAACATTAGTCAATGTAAAACAACAGTTAAGGTAATGGATTTGAAATAATATGTTGAATAAGATCACCTGGAGGCAACTGGTTTAAATACAACTATTATAAGGGGAGCGATGGAACAAAAAGGTACATTATCATGTGAATGGGCAATGTCATCAACACAAGCTTACTTCACTGTAACGACAAAAGCTGTTTTATAAACATAAGTAAGAGGACAGTCTTCTTTAGTGTCCTTGTAAAAATAATAAAAAGGGAAACTACAGTTTCTGTGCAGATTGTCTTTAGTTTAATGAGGACAGTAATTCATGATCAATTTACAATGGGATTAGATCGTATATCTTATTTGGTGTAATGGATGATAGTTGAGTGTGTGTAACATCAACGTGAACACCAAGGTTTTGAATATCCTAGCTACAGTAGAGTTTTCAGTACATCCACTAAGTATCAGATTTTAGCAGTATTATGTTGCATATCTGATGTATCAGGTATCTGAGCTCTTGCTCTTTTGCCCCTCATGCTCTCATTCTTGCTTCTTTGGTTAGGTTGAGCTTTGGTCCACATTTTTTCCTTCCTTTGGGCCTGATTGTGAAAACCATCACCTTTAGCAAGGGTGCCCACACCAGACTAACATCTAAAACATTTTTTTTTCCAGTGGCACGTGATTTACCCACACTACCATCGCAGTCTACCAGTAGATCGCAGTCGGCGTAATGGGCACCCATGACCGTTAGAATCGGGTTCCATTTTATAATCAAGGTTTTAGAATATCCCTTTCTTTTACGGTTAAGTAGGTCCACCTTCAAATGTGTCATTTTCAAGAAAGTCATCGTGTGTTTGATGTGTGATCACACATTTGTATTTGCAGCTTTTTAGCAGTGCCTTCATAAGTTTGGTGTGAACTGACATAAATAACTCTAAAGAAAGCAGATACAGAGACAGACTGACTCGGAAATAATTTTTTTCCCCCCTGTGACTCAAAGATGTCAGGTGTGCAAAGAGCTGGTGGAGGTGTAAAGCTTAAATTAAGACCAGGTTCATTTTAGATTTTGTTGTTAGTAGAGAAAAGTCACGGGGAATTGTAATTTAATAGTTATAGAGAAGGCTAAGAGGTGCGCTAGACCATGTCTTCGGTCTCATCTGAATTTGCAGCCTAGCAGTACAGTAAACTTCCACTGACTTTGGGACTAAGGATTACGTAACATGTTTAAAATGCCTGTGCCAATGCAATGAAATTGAAAGACCAGTCACAACTAGCTATTTTGTACACTGATTAGCCACAATATTAAAACCACCAACCAGTGAAGGGAGTATAATTGATGATTTCAGGATGATGTCATGTTCTTCTGGGAAACCGGGGTCCTGGTGTTTATGCGCTTTGAATAAAATAAAAATAAAATAAGTAAGGAATATTCATTCCCTGCACAGGTGTGCAATTGATAACAGAGCACTAAGTACACATCAAATATTTATTTTTTATTTTCAGGGATGGTTTCTGTCAGCAGTAAGTATGACCTATATGTTCATGATAAATAGCATGTCTTGCTCATAAGTGTAGTTTATTTCAGATTAACTTTCAACTGATTGAACCTTAAAGGCGGCGCTTGATTCCAAGACCCTGGCTGAGTTCTGGATTTTGGTAGAGAGGGAATACCCATCACTGTCTAAGGCTGCTATGGATGTACTGATGCCGTTTCGCTCTACATATTTATGTGAATTATTTTCTTGGCCCTGATTTACATGAAGAATAAATATAGATTGCGACTTAACGTGGAGGATGATCTCCAAGTGGCTGTCACCAAAATTAAACCCAGAATGGATCTGCTTCGTTCCATGCACAGTGCCCATTCATTACATTGGGCCAGTTGTTTTGCACGCTGCAGTGCAGGCGTCAGCTGTGCATAATGCATGCATGCACCCACATTATATTGGGTTTATATATTTGTCCTGCCTCTGCATACTGTGTTCACTTGTTACTTCAGCTTTTACATTGTGACTTCATTTACTGATGTGTTCACCATGCTTATGTAAATAAAATTATCAGGCCTATTTGTGGTGGTCACAGATCTCTCACGCCATTATTTTGTGGGTCAGGTCTGAAAAGTTTGGAACCTCTGGCCATGACAACCGCTCCGTGAAGTGGTCCAATATTACTTTGAGAGAAAGAATAAATGAGGTCGAGCACTATTAATCAAATAAACAAAAAGACTGAGTCTAGAGGAAGAGTAAGGCTGGTCATCGATAACACGACTCTGTGGCTCCACTCTCAGACAATATTGGCTCCAAATTTGCAAGATGGCATTACCATCCGTCGAATTCTAGCGTCATGGAAGGAAATGGAGACGTGTGATTCACATTTTTCTTTCTTTTTTTCTTTTCGCACTCTCCACAGAACACATTGAACTGTGTTTTTTCTTCTTACCAACCAGCTCCTTTTCAGTAGTGGGATACTCATCTATGTTGCTCTTCATGTTGTCACTTTGTGGAGGACTAGTGAGTGGGAGGGGAGGGGTGGGCCATGTTCAGAGGAGGAGACGAGGGGCAATGTGAAGTTGTGCAAGACTTGGATGAGCAACAATAGGCAACTTGGCAACTCTCTCAAGGATAGTTTTAGTGCAACCTAACTATATCAACATAAACAACATAATATCATATCATATATCTAGTATAAAAATATATTGATATATCTCAAAAACTCGATATGTCGTGCAGCCCTAGTACCACCACATGAACACTATGTTCTGCCATTGCTCTGTACTCCAGTTCTGATGGTCACATATCCATTGTTGGCATTTTTAGCAGTGGACAGGGGTCAGCATGGACACCCTGACTGGTCTGTGGCTGCACAGCACAATACAATTCTAGCTGTAATACACTCTGTTGGTACAGCATTTTCGAGATATAGTAGCTCGTCTGTTGGACTGGGCCACATTGACTGTGTACAAGCTGTACAAGACAGTGGTGTTGGCTTATCCATATTTACTTAACATGCCAATATTACCCTGTTATCATTGAAAGATAAGGACACAAGCCTGATCCACAGGGCCCCCTCCCCTCAACCCCAAAGACCCAAAGGCCCCCACAAACAACACTGTATTGCCAGACACCACAGGACACCCTCACAAGGACCATGTCCATTCTCTGATGAGTCACAACTGTTTTGGAGGCTTACGGGAGTGTTAGGTAAACCCATTATAAATGCTGTAGAGATGACTGTTCCATGACTGACTTAGAAACACTGTATGTTATTACTGACTATGCTATATTTGCTGTATATATGTGGCTGTTAAAAGGATCTGCATGTTCACATTAACCCTAATTTCAACATCAGCATTCAAAACCCTAAGGCCTGCAAGTAAAGCTCAGAAAGATGCCTTTGGAATAAAAGATACCAGAGGCATCTTTTATACCAGGCATCATTTGAATTTTGACAATTGTGTCTTCAAATTAAAAGTCAGTTTACCTCTCACTCAACCTGCTGCAAAACACACTGAGTCTCTCTGTAAAAGAAGTGTTTGAGCAGGAATATTTCCCCCAATTACCAGGCTCCTCTGGTGAATCACTAGCGATATTATGTGAAATTGACTGAGGCGTTTCTATGAGAAGAACACCATTAGGAGAGAAAGAAGCCTATTATGATGAGAGTGAGGAGGAGGAGTAAGGGGGCTGCTGGCGGTTAGTGTGTCTCCTGCTCTCCTGCTGATTTCCTCAGAAACACGCACACATTGAAACATTTATTTGAACTATGCTTGTTTGAGATGAGGAAAATCCTCAAGCAACATTTAACTGTCAACCTGCCACTCTTGCACCACCTTCATCAACAGATGCACTTAGAAATATCTCTGCACAAGGAGAGGAGGAGGAGTAGGTTATTGTGCAGACTCTACTGTCTGTCTGTATATAAAGTGATTTGTTTTTATGTGTCTTATTAGATATGCATCAGGTTAAACGATAGACTGTATAAAGATGTCATGGAACAGCTCCTCAAAAGTAAAGCCAAAGCAAGTAGAGCTCCCCCTGGTGACTCGCTGCAGTTTGGCCAATGCAATGAAGTGAGGATGCATTGGTAAATGGTAAATGGCCTTGCTTTTATATAGCGCTTTTTCTACCTATTGGTACTCAAAGCGCTTTACAGCCAGAGACACATCTACCCATTCACACACACAAGCACACACACATTCACACACCATGCTCCCAGTGCAAGGACACTTCGACATGTGGCACATTCCGGGGATCGAACCGCTAACCCTCTGGTTCGTGGACAACCCGCTCCAACTACTGAGCCACAGTCACCTCGCAAACAGAAAATAGTAGTAGTAATAGACAGAACTGCCTTCAGCTCAATCAGTTGCGTTTGCTGTCTGCTCTACCCATAGCTTCAAATTGATGTGAATCAGCATTTAAAAGTCCTCTAACAGCCTGTAGTTACCATGACTTAATCAGTGGAGGCACATGCGTACTATATGAGCTGATGTAAAAAGTACAGTACGATCTAAATACTACTGTTCAAAATGAATGCATCTGTCAAAACATCCTGGCAGTTTGCCAGGACAGCCATTAAACCGTAGACTGCAAAACCATTACAGATTAATGAACCCATTATTCACAAGGTTTACCGTTGGTGGAAACAGAAAGAAAATCTACTTTACTGTCTCTTGTCAACACCACAGCATATCCTCCCACTGAATTATCAACAGATAGTGATTTGCATTACACCGGTCTTGTTTGCATGCTCACATTGACTTCTACTGACATGATGATGTTTAGCAGAGATGTTTTCTGTGTTTACCATTTTAACTTGCATGCTAAAATGCTAAACCACCCTAATGACATTAAACACACTGTATGATTGAGAATGTTTAAAACACGTTCAGTGTTGTTAATGTTAAGTGACTTATAAGAATGTTATTCGCTCTGCACATATTTTATAGGCACAAATAAAAATATCAGAGTTTGTCAAATCTGACTTTAAAAAGGTATGGTGTTGCAGATAATATGGTTTATTGGTTTTCTACATTCGTAGATTAAAATTGTTAATGTTTGGCCTTAGTATTGTGGAGATAATACTGATTGGATATGTGGATGTTTTTCAGGTGAAAGTCTGAGAAGGATCTTAGGGTTTAAGGATGTAAGATTTGAGTCACAGGAGTTAGCGGGATTGCTTCATTTAGTTTTGGCAACCGAATGAATGAGCAGTCAATTCTACAGTTCTGACAGATGTACTGTACTGTGTTGGAGCTAAGAAAAAGTTTCCTCTAGTGACATGTTGTAAGCTCTCCCACTGGTAAGCCTCATGAGGGTTCTGAATTCTCTAAGGTTTCAGCACAGAAAGTAATCCTTTTTATATTGTGAGTCATTTATTACACTATTTATATGAAAAACACAATATTATATAATTGAACTTTTAAGGCAATAGCCTTAGAAGCTTCATTCATGGGATACAGCCAGGCCTTTCTTTATGCAGGTGAATTCACAAGTAGTAGATGATCCCTGCCAGCCTTGCCAGGCTGAATATTAGACCTATAGAGTAACTTGCTTTTATTCAACCCCACACTGAAGCCCCTTTAACACAGCTCATTTGAGGTGGGACGTATTTATTCTACCTCACTGTTCTATGTGAAATATATAGAAACTGACATATAAATCCAGCATTCAATTTAAAAGCACACTGACTTTTTTGATTCTATGTGTGCAAGCAAAATCAAAGAGTCATCTTAGAGGCACGTTGTGTAAAAGAGGCACTCTGTGTAAAAGGAGCTTGTGTCTTTCCCTGTTTCTTCCTATCCTATATTTCTCCATCTATTCATTTTTCTGTTTGTCGTGCTTCTACCATTCATCATTTATCCATTTATCTCCGCTTCTGTCTCTCCCGCAGTCCTTCCCTCTGTCTCAGCAAAATCTCCAGCACAGATGCTTATGTTTTTCCTGTCAGCCTGGCCATAAATTAAAAAAGACACTATCTGTTGTTTCTGTATTTAAACAGGTCAGAACTGCATAGGCTACATTCAGGCTGCAGGCCAGACACTCTTAGTACTGTATGTGGTAATGGAAAAGAAGAGAAAACATCCAGACCGCAGGAAATAAATCAAAGGTTAATTATATTTACCACATTTTCCTCCATTACAACTTGAAAAAAAATCACCAAAAAAATAAAAATAAAAATTAAGCTTTACAAGTTTTGATTTGGCGGCTAAATGGTGTTACTGTATCAGCTGGTGTGAACATTTAATTGGAAAACAAAGGAACATGATTATCTTCAGCATCAACTCTGCTTAATTTATTAAATTTCTGTTCCCAGTTTGAATTCAGTTTCAAATTTAATTTTCATTTTTCATTCATTCATTCATCTTCTGTACCCACTTATCCCTGTTAAGGGTCTGCTGGAGCCTATCCCAGCTGTCCATTCTAGTTTTCCAGAAGAAAATGAAATTGATAATTTTCAGCATCTGCTTATCTGCTCGATTAATAACATTTCTTTTGCCAGTTGGAATTCCATTGTAGTAATAGCCACAATCATTTAATTTTAGTTTTCTTAATATATTCATTAAAATATATCTATTATTTTAGTTAGTTTAATCAATATAAGAAATGTCTAAATCATAAAATCGTGATATCTCTGTTATCTCCCAGAATTAGGCTGCTGTAGTTTCCTTTGAGTCCCTGGCACGTTCAAGTTCTGCCACTCTTCCAGTCACAGCAAGGTTAAGTGATGGAAGCCACTGATGTGGAAATGGTTTCAAAATATTTGACATGGGACAGATCGCTGTGCTGTATTGAAACTTAACATGACAGCTCAACAGAGATCTTTTTAACGACTAAATAGTCAATATTTAACCTGAAAAATAAGAATTACTGTTCTCTGTTGAATTGCAAAACTGCAACATGATGAACTCATTCCTGTGGACATGCCCAGAGACTGGGATTCAGCCATTACTGCGTATTGTGTTTTTTTAACAGGCACATCCTGAGGTACTGTGGTGAAAAATTGAGCCATTGATTGTTGTGCTTGAGAAACCATTCATTGTCCTAGTGATTTCATCAGTATGCATTCAGCCCCAACAGCTTCCGCTCATTATCTGCTTTTTAGTGCTCACGGTCGACCAAGTGCGCATTTCCATGTCACTGAATGTTTTTGGGAGGGGAGGGTTGTGCGCCCGCTCTTCACTCCCACACCGTTTCCTGTTTAGTGAACACAGCTCAGAGGAAAATGAGAATTCATGTCAGGCCGCAGGCTCAAATCTCCCCCCAAAACCACTGACTGCAACAAAAATGCTGTTTCTCCTGGCGGTGGAGAAGCCAACAGAACATAGCTCAAACAACTGAGAGTTCAGATCCACATTCACACCGACGCTTCATTACACAGCTCTTGTCTGTGTTGAGCTTCATTGCATCTACACATAATTTATTTCGATAGTGCAGCTCTGGTCAGATTTATTTATCTGTGTGTGAATTTGAGTGGGAGTTCTGCCTAATCTGAGGAGCTGAGTTTAAAAAAAGCTTTTATTTGCCACCATTTTCATTGTCAGATAGTCTGATATTCTGTCTGACTCTCTCTTTGATAAGAAAAACAAAACTAATGTCCAAGGCTGTTTCCAGTTTGAGAAACAACTTCTGCTGCTGAATGTTTTTTGTTGTTGTTGTGAGGGACTGGCTAGTGTCCGTGGTGGCCTCAAGGTCTGATTGAACCCTCTTCTATTATTCATGAGTGAAATAAGGAACCACAAATGTGTCGCACAACAGCAGACTCTCTGTGAATACCCATGTACAAAATATAACAAGTAAATTAAGAGTGTATTTTGTCGTTCAGTCATTTTGAGTGTTGATGAACCAGCATCCCAGTGAATTCTTTGTCTTTTACAATTGAACTAAGCATGGAATAAGGAGCACCTTCAGTTTTATTTCATATAGTGACAGACTTATTAAGCATCAGGGAAACAAGCAGTGATGCCTATTTCTAAATTTGTTTGATGACTTGTTGCTTAAACCATCACCAAGAGGCTAGAATAAGTTATCATCTTTGTTTATGTTTCTGTTGATAACACAATATGGGTCATTCCAATATCTCAGTAGGGGTTGTAAAATGATTGATTGAGTATTCATCGATGAAAATACATCAACAAGAGTTTTAGATAGTGAATTTTACTTCAGAGTGCAGACAACATACCGTACATAATCTGAAATTAGGTGTATTTCAGTCGGTCACATCCCGTGTTCCCTACTGAGTTGATGTTCCAGGACAAAGAGCCCCGCTGTTGAGTCATGCTGTATCTGTGTGGCTTTTAAAGCCCATTTCCTGCTGCTCCATAAAGAACCCAGTGTGAAATGAACACTTTCTCCTTCTGAATAAGGGTACAAGTTTTTTTGGCTGCGTTATTGAGCATCAGCTCAACGAGAAACCATGGAAGCCCAAAGCAATCTTTGAATTTTAAGGAATTTCTTTTTACTGAGCAGCCAAGCAGCACTAATACCATGAGACAGCAGTCACGGCGTCTTGGCTGACGGGCAGTGGGCGGGCGGACGATGGAGTGTTTAGTTTTTATACAGATCAAGTACTTCCAGAAGACGCCATGGGCTGTTCCACTCTGTTTCCTCACCCTCTTTAAAAAGAAAATGGTTTGTTTGCAGGAGAAGCTGCAGGGAACCATTTTCTGTCAGACATGCTGATCATTCTCTGGACTAGTGTGTCCTATGGCCTCTGAAAGCCCCCGTACACATGCTGATGGTGATAATATGCCCATTATACTAAGCATGGTCTCAGCTGAATGGTCAAAGAGCTCAAAAAGCTGGTCACAGAGCTCTAATGATACCACTGTTTCTCCTGCTGTTGGTTGCTATGCCAACTGTTGTAGTACTGATGGACCAAAGAGGTAATTTTCTCTTTTCTCCCGGGCCTTAATTTCCTTTAAGAATGAAACCTTTTCAGGTGATCTTGTTCTAATGAACTATTTAAAGTAATTTAACCTCAAGCAGAAAGCAGAGAAAACACCCTTCTTTTAATAATATGAACACCATACTTGGATATGCAGAGGTTTCTGTATGTTTTGCAAAAGCCCTTCCTCTCCACCCATAGGACCCAAAGGCCCCCTACTAACAACATTCTGTTACCAGACAGAATATTTGTGTAGGTCATAATGATATGCCTGCTTAGTGTATTGTTTATCAAAAAACAGAATTTTATAGTGTTTCTCCGATACTGTATCCCATTGCTCTTGCTCGGCCATTTTAGAACCACTGAAGGTGACGCGAGTAATTGCTTATATTGTAAAGGTTAGTATTTTATGTCGTAAATGAGTTTCAAAAGCAGTACATTGGAAGTTTAAATTGAAAAAGCAAAATCAGTATTGTAAAGGATGGATTACAATACATAATGTCAGTGTCCATATGTTTTTGTTGTTGTTTATTTCTTTATTTTTTATTTATGTTTTTAGTTATGACAGTTTGTATTTGCCTACATATCTTAGATACCCAACCCCACAAATGTCATGGAAACTAGCAATCAAGTGTCTCTGCAGGGACATCTTGGAGTCCATTTTGTCTCTTGTAACATTTCCACAGATCAAAGTATTGAGGTTGTGCTCAGTAATCATTCGTACTATGGATATGAAATTAGAATAAACAGATCAACTAAAATAAGATGAATGAAAGTGAAAATGTACATAATGTTTGTCAAATCAGAAGATGTGAGAGCAGTAGCTTGAACTTTAATTTACCACACCACTTTCAGTAAGCTCCTGTACCTCTGGCCATACTGTGTCCATGGTTCTTTGATCCGGTGAGTCATGCCCAGGTCTAAACTTAGTGCTGCTTCTCTCAGCTGAATGTCTGCTCATTATAATCATACCTGGGCTCCCCGGGCTGTTACAGAGGATTAAATGTGTGCTAACAGACAGGAGGCTTGACCAGGCTCAATCAGAGCTGACGCCACATGGCACTGCCTTTATTGCACTGTCTTCTGTCCCCTGGTGTTCTCTCCCATACTCCAGATATAGTGACTCTCTTGGTCCTCTCTACACCTGTTTCCAAACACAAAATTTGTGGTAAATTCTGCTAAACCCTCGTGTTACACCAAGAAAACACAGACAGACTCTTGAGTTCTTAGGATTGTTTTCCCATTGTGTTAAACATTCATGTCTCTAGAGACAAAATAAAACCTGGCAGAGTCTGGGATTCTGCAAACTAAAATACTGTCTGTTTGGTTTCATTGTTTGCTTCCTCAGTTTGACTTATATTATCGTACAACTAATTCATATTTAAACAGCCTTTTTTCCTATACTTAGCTCCTGAGGATAAAGAGAGAGAATGAAATTGTGCATACAACCAACATACATTTTTCTTCTTGTCTTTTTGTAATAGTGTGATGTTTTAACTCTTGTGAATATGCCTTTACCTATTTTCCGTTGGTCTTTCCCTTTTTAACAAGCTCATGTAAGATCCACATGTTCCCAGAAGCTTCAGCTCAAAGTATAGCTTTAAAGACGTGTCAGCAGTCGCTGTCCATGCACCTTTCTGGAAGATGGCTGTGTACCGATGGATTATCCCCACTAGCAGAAATATTACTTGAAGGTATTTTTTGTAATTGTCCACCCAATGAAGCCTCGACTATGCAAGAGACACTGTGATTCATACTTGTTCTGGCACATCTTCCAACTTTCTGCCACTGATTCATGATTTGTCCCTCCTTGAATGGCCTTGCTTTTATATAGCGCTTTTCTACCTATTGGTACTCAAAGCGCTTTTACAGTCAGAGACACATCTACCCATTCACTCACACAAGCACGCACACATTCACACACCAGTGCCACGCACTGGGAGCAACTGGGGGTTCAGTGTCTTGCTCAAGGACACTTCGACATGTGGCACATTCCGGGGATCGAACCGCTAACCCTCTGGTTCGTGGACAACCCGGACAACCCGCTCTACCTACTGAGCCACAGTCGCCTTGAAGCTCTGTTAGTAGATGTCCATGACTGCTTAAGCCTTGTTGGTTCGGGGCAGTGTTCATTTTGTTAACGAAGATGAAGCCTCGACAAAACATATCCGTCAGCAACTATTTTTTCTGTAACTAAGGCCTCGTTTACACGTACGAAAACAATCTTTCCCCTCTCCGTTTTCCCTGGCATCGTTTCAAGAATATCTGCGTCCACACGGATCCGTCTCAGCACGAATCAAAACGCTATAGGCTTTAGAAATACACAGGACAAGATGTTACAATCCCTTGTGCCGAATTCCCAGGCAAAACACGTTTAGAGGCCCTGTTCGACTAAGAGGCCCTACCAAGCCTACAGTCATATAATATGACCAATAACCTATATTCTACCTAGGCTAACTAGAGGCTGCTGGCTTGTAAGCCCATTGAGCAGCAGAGGATACCTCAAACATTGTAAAACATACCTAACTAAACGCTGCTGGCTTGTATGGCCCGCTCAGCAGCAAACCATGGCTACCAAATACCATGAGAACATGATCTGAACAACAGCAGTATGCAGCATATCATTGGGGTTTTCAAGTGGGCACCTCCCTTCACCGATGTTTCGTTAAGTTAGGCCCACGACACCTCAAGAAGGCTTAACAGTGATTTCCAGCGTCCTGGAATCACCCCCCTCCACACCGCCACTACACAACCCTCTCTTCCTCACCATTCGATGTCTATCAACAACTAGTATGGAAACTAATAGCCACAAGCCAAACAAACAAATCTACCATGCTCCGCTCCGTTGATGCGAGCTGAAGCACATAACAAACAAACAAATCCATAACAAACAAACAAATCTACCATGCTCCGCTCCGTTGATGCAAGCTGAAGCGCGTAACCACCAAATCTGTGACAAGCAACAAACAAATCAACTGGGACCTACATGCGGCCTACATGCGGCCTACATGCGGCCTACATCCTTACCTTAGTTAGCTCCCCAGCTAGCATGCTTCCTGCGCACCCATAACCAGTCACTGGCTCTCTCTGCTGCCCGGGACATATTGCTAACCGCAGTCCTCTGGCTTCTTCCTCGTATGCCCAGCTCACTCAGCAGAGCAATGACCGACTTTGCCACAAATCCACGGCAGCCCACTTCTACCGGGCGGACATAAGCCTTCCATCCATTTTGCTCTGCATCTGCTGCTAACTCTGCATACTTAGCTCTTTTTCTCTCATTAGCCTCCTCAACTCTATCCTCCCACGGGACAGTCAGCTCTATGAAATAGACTGCTTTCTCTGGCTCAGACCACAACAGCAGATCTGGCCGTAGTCGAGTGCTAGCTATCTCACCTGGGACAACCAGTTGGCTATTTAAGTCCGCCCTCATCTCCCAGGCTCCTCCTACCCTTAGCTGTCCCATGTTATGCCTGAAGCCTGCTCCTCTAGCCTTTTCTCCTTCCCGTACAAACTTAATACCTCTATTCTCTCTGTTAACGGCCACGGAATTTACATTCACCCGTTTTTCCTCTATTGCAGCTGCTAAACATTTCAATACCTGATTGTGACGCCAGGTATAACGTCCTTGGGAGAGACTAACCTTACAACCTGTCAGAATATGACTAAGCGTGCAGACACAAGTGCACAGTGGACAGGCAGCATCCTCACCTACCCACTGGTTCAGGTTCTGGGGAGTTGGCAGCACATCATAAGTAGCCCCTAACATAAATCTAATCCTGCTGGCCTCCATGCTCCAAAGCTCTCTCCACTTCACCTTCCTTTTCTCCACACTCTCCCAGTTCACCCATTGACCCTGCTTAGCCTGCGACACTGCCTTCGAGCATCTAACCATTTCCTCTTGCCTCTGTACCTCTTCCACTATCATCTTTCTCCTTTCTACTGCTGATGCCTTGCTCCACAGAGGTTTCCCTGCACACAGTCCTAGGCCTCCACGCCCTTGCTGTACATGGCCTATGATATCCCTATGCTTAAGAGCTGCCTGTGCTTGCTGCACTGCCTCTTTTGCCTTCCACTTCCTCCCTGTCTTAATAGTAGGTGCTACGCTCCTAACCACTGGATCCTTTGACTGAGTTAGAGTCATTTCCAGCCTAACTTTAGTGCACTTAAACTCCTCTGTTAGGCAGGTAACTGGGAGCTCCAGTATGCCTTTCCCATACAACGCTGTGCTACTTAGGCAGCGTGGGACACCAAGCCACTTTCTGATAAATGAATTACTCATTCTTTCTAGCTTTTCTACCTTTGAAAGGGCAACCTCGTACACCGTCAGCGGCCACATTAGCCGGGGCAGTAAACCAAATTGCCAGCACCACAGTTTTAGCTTGCCTGGTAGCCCTGACCGGTCTATGCTTGAAATGCCTTGAATCATTTCCTGCCTCAACCCTTCAAACTGCGCCTTATCACTAAGACTTGCATCGTACCATCTTCCCAAACTCTTCACTGGCTTCTCCAGCACTGTGGGAATTACCTCATCATTTATAAAAAACTTCTTATCTACCACTTTTCCTTTAATAATGGAAATACTCCTAGATTTAGTAGGCTTCACTTTCATCCTAGCCCACTGCAGATTGCTATTTAACTTATCCAGCAATCTTCTAGTACAAGGAGCGGTTGACGTTGTTGTCGTCATGTCGTCCATGTAGGCCCTAATTGGGGGGAGGCGAAGCCCTCCCTGCAGCCTTTCTCCACCTACCACCCATTTGGAAGCCCTAATAATGACCTCCATTGCCATTGTAAAGGCTAGCGGAGAGATTGTACACCCTGCCATAATGCCTACCTCCAGCTGCTGCCATGCTGTAGTGTACTCTGCTGTGGTAAAGCAGAGCTGAATGTCTAAGAAGTATGCTTTGACTAAGTTTTTTATACTACCTGGAACTCTAAAGAAATCAAATGCTTCCCATAACAAACTATGTGGCACTGATCCGAAAGCATTAGCCAGGTCTAAGAATACAACATGCAGGTCTCTCTTCTCTTGCTTTGCTGACTGAATTTGGTGCCAAATCATGCTGGTGTGCTCTAAGCACCCAGAGAAGCCGGGGATCCCAGCCTTTTGCACCGACGTATCAACTAGCCCGTTTTTCACTAAGTAACTAGACAACCTCTGTGCCACAACACTGAAGAAGATCTTCCCCTCAACATTCAGTAGACTAATTGGTCTAAACTGGCTTATTTCCAACGAGTCCCTCTCTTTGGGAATAAAAATCCCCCCTGCCCTGCGCCATGCCTTGGGAATAACCTGTTTCTTCCACACTACCTTCATTAATTTCCACAAGAACCTCAACACATCTGGTGCACTCTTGTACAGCCGGTAGGGAACCCCATTAGGTCCCGGGGCTGAAGAGGCTCTTGCGCGTCTTACCACCTCCTGAACCTCTTTCCACCTTGGTGGGCTGTCATCACACTGGCTAACAATTTCACCAATAGGTGGAATATCAGAGGGTAGAGACAACTTTCTAAACCTGTCCGCATCTTTATGCACCTCCTCCAAGTACTCCTCTAGTTTCTCTTTTGGTACCGTAAGGCTACCATTCTTTTCCTTACTAAATAGTGACTTCACAAACCTAAATGGGTCCTTATAAAATGCTATTCTAGCCCGCTCTTTCCTTTTCCTATTTTTCCTAATGTTCTCTGCCCTTCTTAAAGCTGCCAACCGCTTCCTAACATCTGCCTGTAAACAATCAATACCTTCCTTCTCTTCAACTGTAGCTTTCCTCCACTGCTTCTTAAGGAGTCTCCTCTCCTGTATGAGTCTATCAATCTCTTGCTGACGCCTCGATCTAACCACCTGTCCCTTTTGCTTCTTCTGTTTTTCGGCCACACCAAATCTTTCCTTACCGTAATCATAAATGAGATCTCCCATTTTCTCCAACTTACTCTCCGCTGTCCCTTTAAGCCTACCTAGTACACAAACCAAATCGCTATTAATATCTTCCCACTGCCTAATATCTGCTGCACCTGGCCATTTGATCCTTCCTTTCTGACTGCTAATTTTCTCCCTTTTTGGCTGGCTAACCTCTCTGTCTGCCTCAGTGCTTGCACCTACTTCAACATTAGGGGTGCTGATGTCCTGCGAACTGTGGGTTAACTCCTGTCGCTGGACTTCAACCGACTGACTTAATGCACTTCTTAAGAAGTAGCTATCAATGCGGGGTCCCTGTGTTCCCTCTGCCAAGCACTTTTTCCTCCCTTGATGGATTCTGAGGCCCTTCATTGTTGTTAACTTCTGCCAGCCACACACACAAACCTGCTGCTTCTTTCCATCTCCATCTGAACTAGTAGCTTCCAGTAACGTGCCTTGCCTACTCAGTGTCAAATTCAATCCTGGGTCAAAAGCCGTGTCAGTCCAAAGTGAGTCATCTTCCGCCCCTGCTCTCGCTGACTCTAGGGGTATTTTATCATTAATCGTATTTGTAGCAACTTGGGGTGTAGTCCATGGCTTATTAAAGCCTGGGCTACTGCCACAATGAGCTGCTAACCCACTGTAGCCCCGGTGGGGACTGTTCCCTCCTGTCAGCTGTCTTTCCATGCTGTCACTAGGTCTTTCCCTAGTTGTCAGCTGCACTATTCACAACAGTCACTAGCCTAGACTAGATAGACATTTAGAAATACACAGGACAAGATGTTACAATCCCTTGTGCCGAATTCCCAGGCAAAACACGTTTAGAGGCCCTGTTCGACTAAGAGGCCCTACCAAGCCTACAGTCATATAATATGACCAATAACCTATATTCTACCTAGGCTAACTAGAGGCTGCTGGCTTGTAAGCCCATTGAGCAGCAGAGGATACCTCAAACATTGTAAAACATACCTAACTAAACGCTGCTGGCTTGTATGGCCCGCTCAGCAGCAAACCATGGCTACCAAATACCATGAGAACATGATCTGAACAACAGCAGTATAGGCTTATAGGTGGCGCTGTTTCAGTTTCAGAAATTCACCAAAAACGGAGAGAAATTGGTGGAGCATGGGCATAAAGCTTTAGAAGAAACCAAACTCAAGGAAAAATGATATTTTGTCCTAGTAACCATAATAGGCTCGATATCTTCTCCAGCAGGAACACGAGCATGTAGTCCTCCATTGTTGTTGATGTTGTTATGAGACGTCTCGTGGGAGGTGGAAGGCTGTTTGAGGGGTGTGGTGATGGTGGCAATGGTATCATTGAAATGCTCGTATGCGATTCTGTCCGTTTCCTCCATCCACACAAAAACGCAAGAGTTGCGTTTTCAAATCTTTTCACCCGGGACCAGGTTTCAGAAAAGTGCATTTTAGGGCTATGCGTTTACAGGATTCATGTGGACGATCGGCCAAAATGATGCAAAACATCTGTGTTTACACCAAAAAGCGTCTCCGTGTGGACGCTCCCTTAAATTTGATGAGAAATTCAATGACTGAATGTGTGCCTTTGTTTGTTAACTAGACAAGACAAGATTAGAATGTTATTTGATATGATGAGATATTATTTTAATAGCGGTCATTCAAAATACATCCTCATGTCTTTTAAAATGCAAAATTTTCATCTGAAGAGTAAGACTCAATCAATAATGGCTGTGAAAAATTAGCGCTGTCTCTGACGTAGTCATTGACCGTAGCAATTTCACCTTTGTCAAAGTCTGGGTGATCCAGTCACACGTGGCAGCTCTAAATGCTTATTTTCATACACCTCTACATGCGTCTTCAGTGACTCACTTATGACTGCATCTCAGTTCTGCACTCTACATGCAGATAAACACATAATCTGTGGTGCAGTAGAAGGATGTCGGTTGAGTAGGCACTACATCAATGTGGCCCAGGGACCTTGTATGTTCACACTACTAAAAGAATTATCAGATGTGGCCCAGAACACCTCCAAGAGCCACATTTTATTTATCTATATGATACAGTATGTTACAGTATTTGACCTTTATTTGCTTCATGTCCATAGGACAATAGAGTCAAAGCTAACAAGGTTGTCACATGTCCTCAACACCAGCTTCCAAATAGCTTTGGGGAAACTTGAATTTCTGAAAGTAATCAAATCAAAAATTGAACAGTGTGGTCACTGCCCTTTTCTGCTGTTCTGTGGTTCTTGTACCAGTGTTCCGTATATGAACCATGTTCAGTTTTATCCAGAATCTCCTGCTTCTGAGAGAGGTCATTACTACAACCATAAGCAGATGCCTCAAAATAAGTAAAATTACATTTTTGTTTGCACAGAATGTAACTTTGCTCAAATGACCAGTACAGTCACATTTGTCACAAGGACGATCTTTCAGCCATACAAATCAGAAACTGAAAGTCAAACTGTCAACTGTTGCTGAGTTGAGTGGCAGCAAGCCGGTATGAAATAATGAAAGCATTTTTGCGCCACAGCAGTGATGTCGATCTTTTTCTCAGTCCAACCTTGACGTGTTTTTTTTTTCCAGTATTCATGTGTTTTCTTCTGTAGAATTTTTCTTGCCATCTAAAGACATCATGACACAGCAGAAATGAAACCGCTAATATACGTATATTGAACTCTGATAAATTGAGATGGTTCTTCTGCTCGTCAGTTTCTCTGTAACATACTTTTAAGTGGAAATTATTTTAGTTAAAAAACTTCCATGGAGTGGGGGCAGCTCTCCAGTTTATCTTTTAGTACTTCTTGCGGATCTCCAGAGGAGAAGAGGCCTCAGGAGATCAGCTGCTAATCCACCCTGACACCGGCTCAAACTTCTCCTTGTATACTGAGAAAATGGGTTTAAACGGAGCCCCAGCTTATAGAGGATTCACTTTCTCGGTCATTCTTCTGCTTTCCAGCTATAATGCAATTAAGCATCATATATATATATATATATGGGTGAAGAAGAATTCTGTGAAATTTCTGAAGATAGTGAATCCCTCTGATACTTGATCTCTGAAGAGTTTGTTGATGAGTGTGAGGACAGATTTCTGTTGGCTGCAGGCTTGTCGTGACAGAGTACTGAGAGGGGAAAAAAAACAACACAAATGACAAACCCTTCAAGCCAAACCCTTTGAGCGGCTACTGAATCACTGCCATCTCGCTGACTACGGTATAAGCGTAGTGCAGCATCGCCATCTGCTGATGGTTAAAACCTTAAGGGGTCTACAGTCAAAGGTGGACAGAGTACACACTTTCACTACTTGAGTAAAAGTACAGATACTCCTTGTCAAATAGTACTCCAATACAAGTAAAAGTAGACTAGTCAAAAATGTACTTAAGTAAAGTACTAAAGTATTTGCTTAAAAAAATACTTAAGTAAAAGTATTTAAAAAGTATTTCAGGACATACATGAAAGGAAAGTTGCTTTATTGTCATTATACAATCCACTCTACAATCCACAGACTCTCTCTCTCTCTATAACCTCATACAATTACGTTTAAAATGTTCATGAGCAATTTAACAAACATTAAGCTAGCTAACATCAGTAGCCACTTTACATACCGCGACGTGCTTTTTCGGGTTGGAAGACGAGTTCTTGTAGGCTGTGATATAATTTGTTGCGGTAAGCACAACAAACATTTAAACTGAAACAAATCAGTTTTTGTGGCAAAAATTTCAAACATGGGTTTGAGATAAGGCCACGGGTGCTCGGTGGGAGTTTCTCCAGGTGTTTCTCCAGTTCCTGAATTGACATAGCGAATCAGCATCTCAGAATTTTGGAAGAAAAAAATTAATAATAAAATAAAATAAAAAATAATCAGCTGACGTAAGCTCAAAAGTAACGAGTAACGTGAGAATCAACAGAAATGTAGTGGAGTAAAAAGTACAATATTTGTCCTTCAAATGTATTGAAGTGAAAGTAAAAGTATCCCCCAAAAATAAAACTCAAGTAAAGTACAGATACTCAAAAACTGTACTTAAGTACAGTACTCAAGTAAATTTACTTCGTTACTGTCCACCACTGTCTACAGTTAATAGGAAAATGCAAATGGCATACTTAGAGAGAAGATCATTCTAAAGGTGATTTAAATTGGGATTTCAGCTGACGACAGGAAGTGAGAACACTTGGATCTTACAAAAGATTATTGTTTGAACTATTGTCAACTATTGGCTTTTTTTTAGATAGAAATGTGGATATGAAGATCATAGGAATGAGATAAAATAATCCTTTAATTTATCCCACAGTGGTTACATTTTCAGTGTTATATAAGGCTAAGGAAAAAACGGGGAATAACTGAGAGACTCACTGTTGATAGCATTTTCATTCAATTGATATAAGTCATTTTGACTACATGGATTACGGGACTTTATTGCTTACTGGATAGATAAATCCAGTGTGTATGTTGTAGTGTTTGAGGGAAAAAAACAGTGTATTTAAGGATTTATCACACTACAAAGCATTTTAAAATACCTTGGCAACAGCTCCCCCATTGGAAAGATTCACTAATATCTTTTCACCACTGCCTTTTAATTTTTTTCTCAAGAACTCATCCTTTCGCTTCCTGCTCATCAGTTCACTGATATCATGTATTTTTATTGTCTTTGATTATTTTTGTGTGTGCCCATGTTTCCCCTCAGCCCGGAGCGTTCCTGAGGATCTACAACCTGCGAGCAATCAGTGGATCCAGTAAAGTGCCTGGCCTCACCAGCAGCCAGTCAGAGGAGGTGGATCACCTCGCTTTTCACCTGCATGGAGGGACCTCATATGGTCGGGGGATACAAGTTCTTCCAGAAAACAGCCCTGACGTGCTGGAGCTGAAGAGGTACAGCAGCAGACAAGGGAATACTCCATACTGCACACTGAGCTCAGGTTTTGGTTCTGCTGCATAACACTGTGGGACCACAAGAGGCCAAAGGACTGTTGGTCCAGACAATTTCTTAGTTTAGAAAAAGGCAAACTGTCTGTAATGATACATGTTTTACATAATTTCTTCTCATTTATATGTCTGTAGAGTCATTGAGGCCTTTCGAGAGGATGAAGAAGCTGAGCTGTCTGAGCTGAAAGACTCAGAGATGTTGGAGAGTTGGTTCACTCCTCCGCAGTCTCTGGGTATGAAAGAGCTGTGCAGATCACTCTCTCTGGTCTCCTGATCAGTTAAATTAGTTCTTCTAATGGTCATGAGCATTTTCTGCTATGTAGGTTCTCTGCTTTCGTCCAGATGGACATATTTGAACAATGTCTTTGAAAACATAATCAAAGGCACAGTTTGTGTTCACCTGAGCATGAATTTTAACTTTTAAACTTGTCTTTTCATCATCATTATCCAGTAATTTGGTTTGTGACCGTAAACTACAAAGCATAGAAGATATTCCGTTGAATATGATGACCTTTATACCTACTTGTCATTGTTAGCATGCTAATATGTTGACAATAGCATTCAACCCAAAGTACAGCCTAGCATTCAGTAGTCTACACCGTGTCTGGTTGCAAATGATTAGTAGGAAAATATACACTAACTGTATATCACTTAACTGTGATAAAGATATAAGAAGAAACAATAGTGAAAGTTAATGCTACCCATCAGTCTTTGATTAGAAATAAAGATCCTGACCACTCACTCAGACTTTCTGCCCTACCGAAAGGAAGAGTGGATTGATGGATGGATGGACTGAAGCTGCAGGGAACTCCTCGCATTAGCCGGGCCTTTTAAAAGCCCATGCTTCACTGGGGAGAAAATAAAAACTCTAAACTTTGAATGTGACCTGAAGGTTTCCACAGAGACAGAGAAACAGCTGTAGCTAAAAGAACTCAACTTTCAAAATCAGGTCTGATGTCTCTTGTGTAACACTGAGTGGACCGAATATTTAGGACACAGTTTTTAATTGCAAAGAGCTGGAACATTCTAATGTGATTATGCAACGGTTATCCCAAAAATGAAAGCCGCTCTTTAAAAGAAAAAAAAGTATATCATTGTTATTATGAAAAAAATAAATTACATTTGTATTGCTCTGTACAATGAAGTTACTCATAGGATATGTGAGCTGAAGAAGCTATGTCGCTCAGCGCTTCACATTTTCTTTTTGTGTGTTTTAGATGGTGGAACAGCTGAATGCACCTCAGGCATGACATGTAACTCTGCAGTAGCTCCAGGTTTGTTGCTAAAACAAGTGCAACTGTGCACGCTCTTTATAATTACATGTGGAAATGATAGATGAAAAGTTGTATAAGCACAGAACGTGACAGTTATTATAATTGCATTGTGTGTTGTTTCTTCTGATAGTGTCTCCGTGGTCAGAGAGAAGCTGTAGTCACACCATGCAGCCAGTGATGCTGTCCAAACTAAAGCAGAGCAATCCGGGTCAGGTTCACCACGTCCGAGCCCAGCTGAGGTCCTACGAACCCTGCAGACTCTTCCAGGCTCTGAAACTCTACTGCAGCAAGTGTACATCCATGTAGGCACACGCACACTGAGCCAGGGACCCCATTTACACATGGCTGTAGTATGTATAATATATGTGTATAATATATACCTGATTACTGACTGGACATTGTGATCTCAGACAGGAGATTCCAGATGATGACATGGTGGCAGGTATCTTCTCTGAAGCATCCAGAGACACTGAACCCTGTAGTCCCCCACCATGGGCTTTGTCTGGACAGGTTGACCTCCCCAGACACTCCCCGGAATCCCTGAAGCGCTCTTTGAGAGTTCACATGACCAGCCAGTTTCTGTCAGAGGGCAAAAGCAAGGAGCTGATTTTCCTCATGGGTAACAACCTAAATCTTACTTTGATGTACTTAAAATTTAAAATATAAACGCCCTTGAAGGTTAATAATCAAACATGTTACACAAGAATCAGTCTCCTGCCATGAAACCCAAAAAGACATCATCCTGAAATCAGAGGGACTGGTGTCTTGCAGGTTCGTCTCTGGAGGACACGTGTCAACTGGCAGCCGGCTACCAGAACATCATACCTGTGAGGTCGACAGGAGGTCACCTGGCTCTGCTTGACCTGTCAGCACCTTTCTTGTTCAGAGGCAGGAAGAGATACTACGGGTCAGAAATAAAGTCTCACAGTATAGTCAGAGCTTAATCCTGTGTGAATCAGCTGTAATTTGCAAAAGTGAAAATCACACCGCAAATTACCTAGCCTATTTCTCCTAACGCAGAGGTCCTGTGATAATACTAATCCAGTGTTAATCAGCATCTCTGTGATTTGGGGTTGTGTTTTCATTTATGTATGAGTTTGTTTTGTTTTAAGTTTAAGTGAAGTAACTAAAGCTGTCAAGTGTGGAAAACATTCATAAAGACCACAGTGTTACTGTCCGCTCTGAAATAGATGGTTCACATGCCACTCATTCACAGACCTCAAATGCTAGGTGTGCGATCTAAAAGTCTCTGGATGTAAGGACATGGAAGGCAACTCTGAATTGTTCTAATCTTTTGTATGTGTTGTAGGTGTAAGCGATGCTCCAAGGCTGAAGTGAGGGAGCCGCGTACTGAAGGAGAGGAAGTGATCAATGAGAAGATCATTGCAGAAGGTGAGAAAGAGTTTGGTTTGATTTACCGGACTGACTTTTTGGGTAGAAATGAATATATTTTTATTAAATTATGTCTAACTTGAAGTGATATTGCCATCCGTATGTGAAGATTATGTAACAATTGAACAAAACATGACAAGATGTGATTTCTGGTGTCTGAGCATATTGTGTTCTTGGATGTCACACTACACTGACAAAATCCAACCTTTCTCAGGTGCTGTTGGTGTGTTTTCATTCTGTCAGACTTTTATCTTTGCATGCTTCCCTTCCTCCTGATGGGAAAGTTGTAGAAGTTCCTAAACAGCTCCTGGCTGATCTCAGCTCTTTTGTTGTTGCATATTTCCTTTGAAATAAATCACATAGTGTTATGTCTCTGGTTTTCTCATCTGCAGCTCTCGGTGTTCAGTTGCTGCAGTTCGTCCTGGTGATGAAGCTGAAGCTGGAAGATGCCACGGACATGCTGGACGTCTTCCTGTGGAGAGATGCTGTGAGACTCAAACCATATTTCATTTTCATCTTATTTTGAATCAGAGCACATTGTATCATGAGAAAGGAGAAAATGCTCATTTTTATCCATTTCACATTATCTAGTCTTTCTGATCTTTTGAAAACAGTAATGCATAACATTTAAGTTCTGATATGTAAATTTAAGAAGAAATATTTCATATTCTGCACTATTCCAACTTAGAGACATCTTAGACAAACATAGTTTCTACTACTAGGGACTTTTAATCCAAATAGTAATAATAGATAGAGTTTGGCCAGTTCAAAAAGTAGTGTTAAATCATGGGACTTAGCTACAGGAAATGATGATTGCTAACTCACCATTAGATGAACTTATTTTTGGCTGTTATTTCTAGATGTGATAAATTCAGACTCTGAGGTTGTTAGCTGTTAACTTTTGTGTCTTTTATCAGGAGTCATTCTTCAGTGTGTCGGCAGAGGATGTAGCAGTCAGTCAGGAGGTTCAGAATAGTATCTGTCACACCATGGACTTCCTCTGTCCACCAGAGGGAAGTATGGGTATGTCAGGCAAATGCACAAACACCTGCACTGAACACTTCAAGTGTTAACCTCACACATTAAACACAAGAAAAAGAGAATTTGCAGTTGAGGGTTGTTTACACGAAATGCAATCAACCCTCGCAAAAGTTCAACTGTAACAGGTTGTGAGTTCAGTCTCAGGTTTGTAATGTTAGATCATCTGTCCTCAGGGCAACGTCCGTGGCTCGACTTGTGTCTGATGTCATATCAAGCTGAGGAGGAAGGGGTGCAGAACCAGACCTGCTATCAGATCTGCAACACCACTGTCATCAAATCATCCTCCACACAATCTGAACCCGACCCTGCTTGACCCACTCACAGGATCCAAGATCACCAGTAGACCTGCAGGAACATATTTATTTTGTAAATTTACATAAAGGTGTGTGCATAAGAGATTGTTACAAAACTGTGTAAAATACTGAGTGTGCTGAGTGTATTCTTTCAAATACTGCTGTTTTCCAACTCTTTCGAAATAAAACATTAACCAAGGACTTTTAATCAGTTTGATCTGTCTGTAGCTTCATATGTGTATGATGCAGATAAGTAACCACTGAATCCTTCCTGACAAAGGAAGGTAAGATTTTTACCACCGTTACAGGTCATGGTCTGCAGTGTCTGAACTGATCTAGAGAGTATCTCACCTCAGTTTATCCAGGCTTCTTTTAGTAGGATTTGTTTATTGTGTAGGATGCAATAAGGATGGATGCATGTGAACACATTCTTCCGCTCTTGTCACAGCTAAAGACAATGATAGATGTATTACACAATTTTTTTTTTAAAGGGAAATGATCCACAAAGTTCTTTTTTATGTTTCATAAATATTTCATATGTTTTTGTCAGGACCACTGAAGAAAATAACAGAATAACAATACACATCAAGGTCTGGGATATACAGTATATCCGTAAAGTATTCACAGTGCTTCACTTTTTACATCCTTATGTCAGTCATCTTCTATACCCGTTTAGTCCTGTTAGGGGTCACGGGGGTCTGCTGGAGCCTATCCCAGCTGTCATCGGGCGAGAGGCAGGGGTACACCCTGGACAGGTCGCCAGTCCATCGCAGGGCCAACATTCACACTCACATACACACCTACGGGCAATTTAGAATCACCAATGAACCTAATGAGCATGTCTTTGGATAGTGGGAGGAAGCCGGAGTACCTGGAGAGAACCCACGCAGACACAGGGAGAACATGCAAACTCCACACAGAAAGGCCAGCCGGCCCATGGATTCGAACCGGTGACCTTCTTGCTGTGAGGCAGCAGTGCTAACCACCTCACCACTGTGCCGCCCCACATCCTTATGCCAAAATGGATTAAATTCATTTTTCCCCAAAATTTCTACACAATGACACCCCATTTTGAGATTTTTGCAAATTTGTTAAATCACATGTACATAACTTAAGTATTGACTAACTTATAACTTATCGTCTTTGCCATGAAGCTCCTGTTTCCACTGATCGTCCTTGAGATGTTTCTACAGCTTAAATGGAGTCAATCTGTGGTAAATTCAGCTGGTTGGACATGATTTGGAAGGACACACACTTGTCTATATAAGGTCGCACAGTTGTCAGTGTATGTCAGAGAACAAACCAGGAATTGTCTGTAGACCTCTGACACAGGATTGTCTTGAAGCACAAATCTGGTGAAGGGAACAGAAAGATGTCTGCTGCTTTAGAGGTCTCAGTGAGCACAGTGACCTCCATCATCCATAAATGGAAGATGTTTACAACCACCAGGACGCTTCTTAGAGTTGTCCAGCCATCTAAACTGAGTAATCAGGGGAGAAGGACCCTAGACAGGGACCTGACAGTCACTCTGTCAGAGCTCCAGCGTCCCTCTGTGGAGAGAGGAGAACCTTCCAGAAGGACAACCATCTCTGCAGCAATCCACCAATGGTGGTATGGTAGAGTGGCCAGATGGAAGCCACTTCTTAGTGAAAGACAATGTCAGCCTGCCTGGAGTTTGCCAAAGAGCACCTGAAGGACTCTCAGACCATGAGAAACAAACTTCTTTGGTCTGAAGAGACAAAGATTGAACTCTGGCGTCATACCAGGCCAATAGCATCCCCACAGTGAAATACGATGGTGGCAGCATCATGTTTTTCAGCACCAGGAACTGGGAGACTGGTCAGGATAGAGGGAAAGATGAACACAGCCATGTAGAGAGACATCCTGGATAAAAATCTGCTCCAGAGCGCTCTTGACCTCAGAGGGGAGAGGCGGTACATCTATCATCTTTCAGCAGGACAACAACCATAAACGCACAGCCAAGATATCAAAGGAGTGGCTTCAGGAGAACTCTGTGAAAGTCCTTGTTTGGCCCAGCTAGAGCCCAGACTTGAATCTGATCGAACATCTCTGGAGAGATCTGAAGATGGCTATGCACAGATGCTTCCCATCCATCCTGAAGGAGCCTGAGAGGTGCTGCAAAGAGGAATGAGTAAACTGCCCAAAGGTGTGCAAGGCTTGTGGCATCATATTCAAAAAGACTTGAGGCTGTAATTGCTGCCAGAGGTGCAAAGGCTATGAATACTTGTGATTTCTTAGTTTTTTATTGCATAAATAAATAAATATAAATAAATCTGTAAAAAATCTCAAACTTTTTTTATGTCGTTACAGGGTGTTATGTGTAAAATGTCGAAAACAATAAAATAAATTTAATCCATTTTGGAATAAAGCTGTAACAGAAGAAAACGTGGAAAAAGTACTCAAAGCACTGTGAATACTTTCTGGAAGCACTATATTTATTTTGATACAGGAGAAATGAGGAGGTGTAGTCCTGAATAAGTTTGAAGGCGTTTTGCTGGAATAAGCCTGAACTACAGCACTTCAATTCACATTTTTTCAGGACTGAAAGTATCGTTTTTTTCTCCTCATGTCTTGAAGCCAGAAATCACAGGCTGACCTCTGAGGTCTTTAATAATCCATGTCTCAGCTGATCAGAGATGTTTTGACATTTCAAGGATCAAAAGCATCTCAGGCAGGAGTAATGTTTTGGCCCATCAGTGTACATCATTCATGTTACAAATGATCCACCAGGAAGGAGCACAATCAGGAATCATGATTTCTACTAGGAACTAATGACGTGTGTGGGTATTCTGACAGTGTATAGTCTGTGGACTTTGCACCATCAAGGTTGTATGTCCTTATCAGTTCAATTTTGTCAAGCCATTGGACTTTTCCTAAAAGCTGGGCATTAATTCTGCCGCTGACTCATGGCTGCTGGGTCACTGACTCCAAAGTGTGTCTTAAAAACGAATCCCTCCAAATCTGACAGCTTCAGAACTACAATTTGTCTTGTGAGATGTTGCCTTGATCCTGATGGCGGCTGTACATACTGTAATGACTGATATGTGAATAGCCACTCTAGTAATGGCTCTGTGCTCAGGGCTGTGGTGACTCTGCATTGTTACTCTGCCAGATATAACTAAATGCAAGAGAGAAATGGTATATACCTTCCGACAAAAAAGTTTGATAGATGACTCTAATGACCTCTAAGTCAAGGGGGCAGGTCCTTAGAGGGTTAACCAGAAATGGATGACAGGGTTAGGTCAAAGGTCATTTATGGGACTACGTAGAACTGAGAAGAAACTGAGAAACTCAGTTGATTATTTATAAGGTGAAAGGTGGAACTCTGTTGTGTGTGTCAGTATTTTGATCGTAGTGTGACTGACTGATGTGGCCAGGGCCGGAGTGGGACTCGTTTTCAGCCCTGAAGTTTCATGCCTCAGACCGGCCCACTTTAGATCACGACCTATTATTTTAAAATAATGAAATTATAACTTTACATGTTAAGCCTACAATAGCGCACTGTTCTAAAGCCTTGAAATTCTGTGTATGTTTTCTAAAATAATTCCAATTCAGTGGAAGTAATGGTTGCTATCATTTGGGGATAGAAATTGGTTTTATTGGAACTGATGCTTTCTTGTTCACACACTAGCTCACCTGTTTCTTCCTCCTGGCTTTGCCTTGACACTAAATCATAAAAATGGTCATAAATCTCAACACAAATCTCCCCTTTTTCAAGTCAAAAATTCAAGTCAGTTTCATTATTGTAGTACCGAATCATCTATCATCATCAGTTATCTCAGGGCATTTATCATATAGGGCAGGTCTACACCATACCATTCTTATTAATATTAATATCATCAGACACAATATTAATTCTGATAATATTCACTTTATGAGCAATCCTCCCTGCACACTCTGGACCTGTGGGCTCATGGCTGGTGCTTGGTGATGCATCTTGCATCTGAGGGGCTAGAAGGCAAGGTTTGTGGCCAGTTATGTGGCGTCGCATTATTTAAATTATGTAACGTTAGACAGGCTATATGTTACAACGCCAAGCAATTCATTGACTTGATAGGCTAATTAATTAACTTGAACGGTGCAGGTAAAGTTGCATTTTGTTCAACATCTTTTCCTACCCGTTTCATCATCTTCATTGGTCGTTTCAGACCGCGAGCACGTTTTATTGAAAAAGCTGCCGATTTTTGCACATTTGGCTGCATCTGTCTCCAGTGCTTTTCTCTTTTTGATTCTCGATTTTTCTGCGCCACCGTTGCTCTTATTAATTTCCCATTTTGCAAACACGCTTGCACTTCTGGTGCTAGAGACAGGCTCCAAACACCACTGACAGTGTGCAGTGCGCATGGACGTGTCTGCAAAAAGAAAGAAAAAGAGCTGCAAGTGGAGACGACCCAGCGACAGCGGTAACAGCCACTCAGTGCCATCACTGAACACTAGCCCAAAATAAATACACAAATAAAAATAATAATTGAACACCGGCCCTCGCAGCCCGAAAGTTAGACCGGCCCACTGGGAATTGTCCTGGTCCCCCCCGATTAGCCACTCTGGGCCTGGATGTGGCTGTAGTAAGTTTTCTGTTTGCCGTGTGTGCAAACAGTCTGGTAACTGGTACGTCTTACACAAAGACATAGTGACGCTGCTAAAGAGTGCAGCGTTACTCCGTATCTGTGTCAGGATCTCTGTTAACAAATTTTTGTATTTAGTGCTCTAAGTTTGTCAATAAAGTTGGGAGAAGGAGCTGAATAACGTGCCAAACCTGACGCACGCAAAATACCTGCAGGTCACCTCCCAGTAAGCATTCACACACACTTTGGCCACAGTTGTAACATATTTAATCACATTTATTTCAATGTTTAAGTTCAGCATCCAAGATAATATTTTGTCAGAACATACGTGGTGTTTTTTAAACTGACAGGGTAATATTATGTATGATCCACTAGCTTTTCAGCATCGATCAACTCTGCTTGAGCAAGATTAGGCACTGCAACTTTATTGGCTAAAAGATCTCTATTCCAACCCACTATCTCATAAAGTTGGTACTCAAAACAATACAATGAACTGTCTACCACATAAATGTTTTTTATAAATTTGAAGACAGGCACTGTCTCATTTGTATTGGTGATTATTAGAGACCTGTCACTTAAGTTTGTTCCCATTGAGAATCAGCCACTTTACTTTGACTGAAAATCTCTGCTCTTTGTATTAACATACTCCATATTCGGTACTTCTGAGACAGGACCCAATTTTCCTGTAAACAAAAATCGGATGCTCCATACCCATTTCATTTTGACAGCAAACTGTCAAGACAGCAATCTTTATTTTGGCGGGCACATACTGACTAAAGCGGTCAATAGACAAATCCGGCGAAACACGGAAGTAAAGCAGCGCCGGCATTACTACGCAGGAAGTGTTGCTGCTAAGGAAATAGCGGAAGTAGCGTGTTGACCCCGTAGGCGGCAGTAGCACATAGCTGTAGGAAATTTTTAGCCAGTTTAGTTTTTTTTAGTATGTATGATGTCCAGTGATGCCGGGAACATTATTATTATTAGATTATTATGGTATGAGTTCACTGCCTGTGAAAATGTCACGACACCTTTTAATGTGATGAGCTCACCTAATAGCTATCATCTAATATCTGGCAAATCCATCCGGAGCTCATGTAATTCTGACCTTCAATCAATGCCCTGTAGTTTAGATTCTGAAGCTCATCGCATGCCAGATGATTAATAAAATAATCTTGAATATCTGTAAGAACATGTAGGATATTTTATTGCTACAACTGGTCGTGGCTAATAGTCATTTGCAACTTGTGAACATATTAGCAACACAGCTAGTGTAATGACGTTCGGTTTTATTGTTGTCATCAATTAGGTCTCAATTACTGCATTACATTTGGCTGATGCATTTTTACATTAATACATTATATGTTGTCAGTAAGTTTTGGCCACTGCCTGACATCATCTACTAATGTTCACTTTCACCAGACATTTTCTTTCATGAGCAGGATCCGCTTTCATTGAAATGTCATTAGAGGGTAGACCGGCAACTGTACTGTACTGTACACCATAGACATATACATAGACGCCTCATTGAGCGCTGTGCCGTACGTCAACGTCGCCGCCATATTGGGGGAGGCAAACTGCAGCTATCACCCGGCGAAAGATGCCTCATTCTTGTGCTGCTTAGAAATGTTTCAGTCGAATGACAAGCGAAACCCAATCCCACGGGATTACTTTTCACAAGTAAGACAGAACAATTAGCGTTGATTGTATTTGATCAGTACAACATAATTTTGGGATCAGATATTTTTTGTTGACTACAAGTGCCGCGCATAATACTATGAAGTCCCGCGTTAAAACCAGCCTTCAAACAACCAAGAAGTCAATCGTATTTAACTAAATTGCCCCGAACTAACTACTCGGAGTGTTTAAAGTTGATTAGCGAACTTTTCTCATACTATGTAGGTTTCCCAAAGATGAAGGGCTGAGAAAGCGATGGGAAATTGCTTTGAGAAGGGAAGGGTTTTCTGCTAGCCTGCCATACAGGCTCTGCAGTGAGTATTTTAGTCCGGAGGACTTTGACAGAACAGAACTTATATTTGCACTGTTGTACTTTTTACTCAATTTATGTTGTGTGTAATACTCAGATGTTGTGCTAGAATTTTGATGTACACTTGTTCAGTGATAATAAAAGGACTCTGGTGTATTTTGTATTATACACTCTGAGATCATTACAATATTTTATCCTTTTATTTAGCATGTGGCAACAGGAATAACTGGATATAGAAAATAAATGAATAAAGCTGTATTGATATATGTGTTTTTTACTCTGTTTCCTTGCACATACTGTTGTATAAATATAAGTATGTATATGTTCTTTAATCTGTTTCCTTCTAAAAAAATAAAAAAATAAAAATAAAAATCAGAGTATGGTTTAGACCAGGCAATCGCAGTGTTTTATGCCATTATTATTATTTCATTTCATTTTATTATGATTTGCAGACTTTGTTCATTTTGTTATTTTTTGTCCCAATGATTGTCAATATTAGTCGTTATAATATAAAAATGATTAATCAAAATCAGTACCATGTAAATGCTGGTGCTGTTTATTAATACAGATGTCTCTTTTCCATGTCAGGTGGTTATTATAGACACAGATTCAGTATTTTGTATCATCACAGTAACAGCTAAACACTCGTGAAAATGAGATCAAATTATAAAATACATCGAGTGGTTTGATGCCGTCCTGTACACTGAACATATCAAGAATAGTTCACGTTTATAATCATCAGAGACCATTACAGACGTTGTTTTAGGTTCCTAACAGTTTTCTGAATGTATGTGAATGTGTAAATGAGAGGAATTAATTTATTGCACTTAGTAGCAGATACTTAATAAAGTTCTCTCCATTGACTCGTATTGGTTCGCGGGGCAGAGTTGCCTCCCCCAATATGGCGGCGACGTTGACGTATAGCAGTAATGGCGGCAGGCAAGATGGCGGCGCCCATAGAGTTCGCGGCAGATTTGTCTATACCAAACCTTGACGGGGAGGGGGGGAGGGGTCATAGCAAGATTAATAAATTTGCATAGTGATATGATCATTTCTAGTTCTAGTATTCGCCAATTATGTATGTTTGTATGTCATTATTAATAGTTTTTTACACTTTTTACCCAGACTGACATGGTCTGCACCAATCTCCGTCACTACCCTCATGTGATCATGTCTGCCTTATGACGGTTGGAATGGTTGGAACTGGATTGGACTGGATTCGGTAAGGAGAAAACAACATTATATTAATTATATATATATAAAAATAAAATTATAGTTTTAAGTTTTACCATTACGTTACAGTTTTACTCTTAACATGTACTTCACTCATCGCGAATAACTGCGGCCATATCAATGAATAAATCGGCCTGTTCAATCCAAAATCCAGCTAGCTAGCTAATTTAGCTAATCTTGGATGACTTTGCAGGTTGGTGCTACAGTGTCGTTAGAAGTGTTTTCTTATGCTATTTCTCATGCGATTTATTGAAAACGTTGTTGATAAATTTTCCGCCATAGTTTTTATCATGTACTCTATGAATGTGGATATTAAAAGCAAGAGTAACTTGCCAGGAGGGGTATACGGAAAGTATACTTTAAAATATCTCCTCCTAGCCATGGCTAGCTAAGCTGGAGTAGCTTCATGGTGCTAAATGGTTAAATAATGACATTTAAGTTACTGTTTGCAACTAAAAGAGCCTTAACATCATGGACTACTATTTCAGTTATAAATGGCAAGTTTAGGTGTTGCCGCATATGCTTCATAATGTTGATGTGTATTACCATTTAACTTTATTATTAATAATGCATGATAATACTGATCTCAGAAAATGTATTTCAGCTATTTTGCTATTTCAAAAAGTGTCTATTTTTTTATTTAGATTTGTTTTTAGATAATAGATGGAATGGCACACTGCAATCAAGTTGATTCGTGCTAATTTTATAGGTAAAAATGGTACATGGCTTTTAATTCTAAAAGGTTTGTTAATGACTTGACTTTGTTTACAGCTGCCAGCATAGATGAGGCCTTACTCCACCCCCTCAGTCTGGATGATTTAAGAGACCTTTTTCCTGGGCCAGAGAACTTTCTCAGGAGGAAACAACTGTGGGCTCTTATTAGCCAAGAGGTAAATTTTTGCCTACTTTTTCTAAAAATAAATAAATACCTAGCACAACATACGTTGTGCCATTGTTTGTCTCCACTTCCTTGTCCATGTCTTGTCTTCCTGTGTTGTCCCTCCTGTGAGTACCTTGTGTGTCTCATGTGCATGCGATTGCCCCACCTGTGTCTTGTTTCCACATGTATTTGACCTCAGTGTTTTCCTGGTTTTGTCCTTCCATAGGAAACCCTACAGCTTCCTATTCCTCCAGAATATGTGATCTACACAGACACTGAGTTGGAACAAGTTCGAAAGCACCATTTTGAGACTCATCAAACATGTAAGTGATGACAATTTTAGTCATATTATTTTCTTGAAAAATTATTTAAAAAAAGGTATGCAATATTCAAAATGTTTTTTCAGTAAGTGACCTTTTCACCACAAATGAGCATATACAGTTATCTTCAGAAGAGAATGATGAATGCTGTCTATTTCTGTTCATGCAAAGTCGTTTTTTCCTTGACTACCATGTTCTGTCTCATATTTTAAATGTTATCAAAGATAATGAGGTTATAGCCTCTGTTACCTCTGCTGAGTGTTTCAGATGTACTTGGTTAATTTTTAAAGGTTTAATTTTACAGACATGCATGTTATAATGATTGTAAACATTGTGACATTGTATCCATTGTTACCTTTCCGCTATCCGTCCTTCCCATCCTTACCACTATACTTCCCTCCTTCCCTTCCTTTCTACCATCCCTCCCTCCTCTCTCCTCCCTTCCTTTCCACCTTCCCTTCCTTCCTTTCCACCATCCCTCCCTCCTCCTTCCTTCCCTCCTTCCTTTCCACTTTCCTTCCCTCCTTCCCTTCCACTATGCTTCCCTTCTTTTCACTATCCTTCTCTTCATCCTTTCCACTATCCTTCCTTCCCTTCCCTTCCACTACCCTTCCTTCCTTCCTTCCTTTTCACTATCCCTGTCTTCCTTTCCACTATCCTTTCTCCTTTTCTTTCCGCTATCCTTCCCTTCCTTTCCACTGTCCTTGCCTCCTTCCTTCCCACTCTCCTTCCCTCCTTCCTTTCCACTATCCTTCCTTCCCTTTTTTTGTCTATCCTTCCTTCCCTTCCTTTCAACTATCCTTCCCTTCTTTTCACTATCCTTCTCTTCTCCTTTCCACTATACTTTCCTTCCTTTCCACTATACTCCTTCCTTCCTTTCCACTATGCTTCCCTTCTTTTCACTATCCTTCTCTTCATCCTTTTCACTATCCCTCCCTTCCTTTCCACTGCCCTTGCCTCCTTCCTTCCCACGCTCCTTCCCTCCTTTTTTTCCCACTATCCTTTCTTCCTTTTCTTTCGTCTATCCTTCCTTTCCACTATCCTTCCTTCCCTTCCTTTCTACTGTCCTTCCTTCTTACCTTCCTTGCCACTATCTTTCCTTCCCTTCCTTTCCACTATCCTTCTCTTCATCCTCTCCACTATACTTCCTTCTCCTTCCTTCCTTCCTTTCCACTATCCTTTCTTCCTTCCTTTCCATTATGCTTCCTTCCTTCCCTTCCTTTCCACTATCATTCCTTCCCTTCCACTCTCCTTCCTTCCCTTCCTATCTTTCCTTCCCTTCCTTCCTACCTTCCTTTCCACTATCTTTCCTTCCCTTCCTTTCCAATATCATTCCTTCGCTTCCACTCTCCTTCCTTCCTTCCTTCCTTCCTTCCTTCCTTCCTTCCTTCCTTCCTTCCCTTCCACTATCCTTCCTTTCCACTATCTTTCCTTCCCTTCCTTTCAACTATCCTTCTCTTCATCCTTTCCACTATACTTCCCTTCCTTCCTTCCTTCCTTCCTTCCTTCCTTCCTTCCTTCCTTCCTTCCTTCCTTTCCACTATCCTTCCTTCCTTCCTTCCTTCCTTCCTTCCTTCCTTCCCACTATGCTTCCCTTCTTTTCACTATCCTTCTCTTCATTCCTTCCCACTCTCCCTCCCTCCTTCCTTTCAACTATCCTTCCCTTTTTTTCACTATCCTTCTCTTCATCCTTTCCACTACACTTTCCTTCCTTTCCACTATCCTTCCTTCCCTTCCTTTCTACTGTCCTTCCTTCCTACCTTCCTTTCCACTATGTTTCCTTCCCTTCCTTTCCACTATCCTTCTCTTCATCCTTTCCACTATGCTTCCCTTCCCTTCCACTATCATTCCTTCCCTTCCACTCTCCTTCCTTCCCTTCCCTTCCACTCTCCTTCCTTCCTCCCTTCCTTCCTTCCTTCCCTCCTTTCCACTATACTTCCCTTCCTTTCCACTATCATTCCTTCCCTTTCACTCTCCTTCCTTCCTTCCTTCCTTTCCACCACCCCTCCCTTCTCCCTCCTCCCTCCCTTCCTTTCCACCATCCTTCCCTACTTCCTTTCCACTATCCTTCCTACCCTTCCTTTCCAATCACCTTCCTTCCTTCCTTTCCACTATCCTTCCCTCCCTTCCCTTCCACCATCCCTCCCTTCCCCATCCTCCCTCCCTTCCTTTCCACTATCCTTCCCTCCTTCCTTTCCACTATCTTTCCTCCCCTTCCTTTCCACTCTCCTTCCTTCCTTCCTTCCTTCCCTTCCACCATCCCTCCCTTCTCCCTCCTCCCGCCCTTCCTTTTCACTCTCCTCCCCTCCTTTCTTTCCACTATCCTTCTCTTCATCCTTTTCACTATCCCTCCCTTACTTTCCACTGCCTTTGCCTCCTTCCTTTCCACTCTCCTTCCCTCCTTTCTTCCCACTATCCTTTCCTCCTTTCTTTCCACTATCCTTCCTTCCTTCCTTTCCACTATCCTTCCCTCCTTTCTTTCCACTATCCTTCCCTCCTTCCTTTCCACTCTCCTTCCCTCCTTCCTTTCCACTATCCCTCCCTTCCTTTCCACTATCCTTTCTCCTTTCCTTTCCACTATCCTTCCTTCCTTTCCACTATCCTTCTCTCCTTCCTTCCCACTATCCTTCCCTCCTTTCTTTCCACTATCCTTCCTTCCCTTTTTCGTCTATCCTTCCTTCCCTTCCTTTCAACTATCCTTCCCTTCCTTTCAACTATCCTTCCCTTCTTTTCACTATCCTTCTCTTCATCCTTTCCACTACACTTTCCTTCCTTTCCATTATCCTTCCTTCCTACCTTCCTTTCCACTATCTTTCTCTTCATCCTTTCCACTATCCTTCTCTTCATCCTTTCCACTATACTTCCCTTCCTTTCCACTATCCTTCCTTCCTTTCCACTCTCCTTCCCTCCTTCCTTTCCACTATCCTTCCCTCCTTTCTTTCCACTATCCTTCCCTCCTTCCTTTCCACTATCCTTCCCTTCCTTTCCACTATCCTTCCCTCCTTCCTTTCCACTCTCCTTCCTTCCTTCCTTCCTTCCTTCTTTCCTTCCTTCATTCCTTCCTTCCTTCCTTTCCACTATCCTTCCCTTCCTTTCCACTGTCCTTCCCTTTCTTCCTTCCACTGTCATTCCTTCCTTCCTTGCTTCCTTCCTTTCCACTATCCTTCCTTCCTTCCTTTCCACTATACTGTACTTCCCCTCTTTTCCACTGTCCTTCCTTCCTTCCTTCCTTCCTTCCTTCCTTCCTTCCTTCCTTCCTTTCCACTATCCTTCCCTTCCTTTCCACCGTCTTTCTCATTATCCTTTCCACTATACTTCCCTTTCTTCCTTCCACTATACTTCCTTCCTTCCTTGCTTCCTTCCTTTCCACTATCCTTCCTTCCCTTCCTTTCTACTTTCTATCTTTCCTTGCGTTCGTTTCTATCTTTTCCTCCTGTCCTTTCCACTGTCCTTCCCTCCTTCCTTTCCACTGTCCTTCCCTACTTCCTTTCCACTATCCTT